>JAFIDM010006943.1:20067510-20161551 GCA_023159025.1 Thereuonema tuberculata
GTAACGCTTACAATGATGGTATAATGATTTGGTTCGTTAATTCTGGTTCCATTTCGATACTGGACATTGCATAAGAACAAATAAAAACAAGTAAAAAAAAATGTGTGCTAAAGCATAAAATTAAGGTGACCCTTTAAAATCCACGCGGACATTAAACGATCAAAAAAATTCCAAAACTTGACCTAAACTTCACCTAAGGAGCGTTGATGCTTATCCGCCGCGCAACGACAACCGACTGTCCACCAGAAAACGATGAAGTTTGGGAATTTTTTCAGGACAACTACTGACTGGATCGACTTGAAATTTGAATTTGCTTTAGTTTAGAGTTTATATTCGACCGTATCTACAATATGTTGAGGCACAGACGTCTTTTTGTTAATACCCCGTAGGATGTTTGGCCCTCTGAAAACGATGATGAAATCCGTTTTGGTGAAGTCCGTTTGTCGATCCGTTTTTCGTTCGGGAATTTTAGGGGGGGGGGGGGGAATACAATGCCAAATATCTCGAACATATGGAGCGTTCGACCCTCAAAATACTCCATTTCTACAGTACTTGGACCTCTGAATATGGTGGTAAAATCAGTTTGTCGATCCAACCTTCCGGTTTGTTCGGGAGTTGTTAAGGGGAGACAGACACGGACGGACAAAAGCAGTAGAACCCTTATGGATCGCTAAGAAAAATTATAATTTAATAAAAATAAAAATTATATACAAAATGTTTCATTTTAAAATGTAGCCTCTTAAAGTGCATTAGTTATTTAGTCAATAAAGTATAATAATAACTTTTAAGTACAAATCCAAAGAACGAATAAAATCAAAAGAAAAAGAAAAAATTCAAAACCAACCACAATAGATTAAAATATCCTTCAGAATCGTTAGATTCAATCCTAAAAATTATTTATTTATTTATTTATTTTTTGATTGTCGTTACACAAAAAAAAACATTTTTAGGCTCAGGCTGAGAAACATAGCCTAATTTTAAATATTACAATTTTTAATTTTAATTTAATTCCATGTGTTTTCTTAAATGTGTAAGTGGCCTTTTTAAGTTTCTTTGATGAGATAATTACTGTAAGAAAATAGATAAACAAAATGGTGCCAGTCCCTCCTGGTGACAGCTCAAGGTGCGAAATCTATTGGTTCCTTTGTGCCTTTCGTAGTTACTATTTTGTTGAATTACTAGGCACGTGAAATTTGTTATTATTAAAAACAGATAAATTTTGATATTATCTAAGATGGTATCTTACTGTTTCACTTAAATGTTTTTGTTATTTACATTTCGGCCATTGTCTGTTTGAACGAGAATCAACCCAAAATGACTTGACTTATCTAGTTATTATTTGATTAGTTATTATAAAATTATAAAAAAATGAAATCATTTATGTTGACTTTATCTCCCTCCTTCTATCCCTCTCATTCGGGCACAGTCGAGTGGTCAAGGCGATAGTCTGCCATGTGACGGAATCTCTGTTCGAATCCCGGCATGGGCTTGCATGTTTCTTTCTCTCTTCGATGAATGTTTCTCTTCCCTTAAAAATTATTAAACCTTGAACAATAGATATAAAAAGGTCGCAATGACAGTGGATTCTAGCACTTCCCTCTACAATCTACAATCGCTGTATACTCAGTCGGCATTATGCAGTCAATATCTGAGCAAAAACATAATAATACTTCGTAATCATTACTGACAATAAATGCCAAGATCTTTTCAATAGCCAATAGATGAAAAAAAAAATTAATTGCACATTACAGTAAATTTTTACTGTAGGGATAGGATAAAAAGCTTTGCTTTAAGTTATAAAGCTGAAAGTTTGCTTCCGTTAGTATTGTTAGGGTTTAGGATTTGTTATCTTGACAATTAGACCTACACAAATATTATTATGCAACAATTGGAGCTAAAATATTGTTCTGACAATAGCGCTACATATGCATCTGGTGGCGACAATGGGAACTATACAAATAGTGTTGTGCAACAATTGCAACTAAAATATTGCTGTGCATAATAGCGACGGGGTTTTCGGGTTAGATATAGATTTGTAATGATCAGATGATTTTTTACGAACTAGGAAAGGTTTGAAGTGATAGGGTTATGACTTTATAAAATTCAAGAAGCCTGGAACAATGGGTGTACACTGGGAGGACGGTGAGTGGATCGACAAACATGGTTCAAAGATACTTCTACGAGGTTCTCGGGATAGATACAGATTTGTAATGAGATCAGACCTTTGAGGTTTTTTTTTTGTACAAACGGGAAAGTTGCAAGTGATCTCGCAATTGCAATTTCTTTATCATCCACATTCGAATATATTTTTTTTTGTAACCCGAGCGAAGAACGGGTCGTTGTGCTAGTATATACGTTGTGCTTTATATATATAAAAAATTAGTTTGTAAAAACAAAAAAGGCAGTGTTTCCCAATCTGCAAAATATATGCAGTTTCCATAAATACGTTATAATTCTTATCCTTTGAATTTTGCTTCGAGGTAAATTCTAACATCATTTCAAGAAATCATTGTATCTCAAGAAATTGCAGAGTAATTTCTGAATCATCTTCGGTCGTTTCATCGAAGTCACCTAAAGTAAATACTTTTCCAACTTATTGATTTTCTTTGTTTACTTGGTCAACAAGGAAGTTAATCGTTACGGAGTAATGGTTCCTTGATAACCAGAGATCGCCTAATAGGGAAACCGAAGTGTATTGATCTACGTAACAGCCAGGTCTTTCTGAACGCAACGGAAGAAATACGATGGACATGTTATCCGTGACAATTCAGAATCTCCAATTAAGGCAGCAATAAACGGAAGCTGTTCGGTAACTTTTCTTATTAAATACTAAAAATCTTAAAAAAATTACTATAAAATACAAATACATTAAACAAAATTATATTATGTAGTAATCCGATTAACATACCTGACTTAGGTGAATTCGAATTACGCGATTCGAGATACGCGATTGTGGTATTTCGATTAGCACCACCGTCTATCAAACACATTCTTTAACATAATACAGTGAAACCTCCGAATAGCGGACAGTCACGGGACCGGAAGTTTAATCCGTTATTGGGAGGTGACCGCTATTGGGGAGGACTATCTTTTGTTCAATTTTTAGCTTATAGCATGTCATTTAATGAAAAATTACGTACAATCTTAAATTTCTACAATTAACACTGCCCTATGAGAAAATATGAACAATTGCAAACTGTTTACTATTTTCCTTTTTAAATGAATGTTAATCCATTAGTCTTACTTAAAATAACAACAAAATTAATTACAGTATTAATTGGATTAGAAAATTAATTTTATTAACTAAAGTTATCAGTTAACAGAGTTTAGCATTTCTTTTTTGCATTGAAAACATGTTTCTCAATATGAATATTTAAATCGATTAACGTTGCAAGGCCTTCAGAGTCCCCTTTGCTTTCAATGCCTTTTCTTGCAATAATGGCCCACTAATGAGAATGTTTTTTGCTCGTGCAGCACAAAACTAATCGAAGACAACAGAAGTCGATCGCACTTGTCTCCGTTTCCGAACTTCGATGTGTTTGGAGTTTTCGTTGGAGTTCGTGATCCAAATTTTCAAACTTTCCTCTGGACGCTACGTGTTACTGTAGCCTGATTCTATTGCTTTTGAAAAGCAACACAAGATCGTTCATTTTTTGTAGAATGTTGTCCGTTATCGGGAGTGTCCGCTAATCGGAGGTCAATACGTGGAAATGTCTATATTAAGGGACTGGGGATTGCAAAATTGTCCGCTATTGGTGAGTGTCCGCTTTTCGGGAGTGTCCGTAGTGGAGGTTTCACTGTATATTTAATTAAACTATAGAACATCTTTACATTTTTTCAAAATTTTCTTTTAAACATTCCCTGTTTGCTTTAATTAACCTATGAAACGAACGTGTTAAGTCAAAAATACATCGTAATTTAAGTTTTATTCGACTCTTGCGGTTTACAACTTGCGGAGGAAACTTCAGACGACTGTAACAAAGGAAGTAGCGGATATAATGTGTAGTTCAACGTGAACTTTTTTTGTCTTATCTTCTTCTCAACTTACATCAAGTTTTCAGAAACAGTGCTTAAAATCTCAAACTAATTAGTGTCAACTATTTGGAATTAAAATATTTTAAATTTTTAAATATTTTAAATTATTAAATACATTGTATTTACTGATGAAAGAGCAGGCCTTGATTCTTGTGGCACTAAATAATGTTTTATCGATTTTTCTTTAACTTACGAAATTGAAAAATCCTGCAAAAAAATGCTTTATGGATTTTAGCGGTGTTATTTATTTTCTATATAACACAAACAGAAGAAAAAACTTATTAATAACTTTTAAATAAGTGGCCTTATCTCCAAGCTAAAAACTGAGATTTTTAATATTAATGGTGGCAGTTTGTGATAAGACTCTTAAACGACGAAATAATCATCTAATTCGCAACAGCTATTGAGTATTATTAACATGAAGTGAACGTTCGGGTTGAGAGTAATTTTCTAACATAACTTAAGTAGTATAATTTTCTAGGTCCGCCCGTCCGTACGCCGAAGTCCATGTTTCACAAAACATTAATGGGAAATCAAAAAGGGAAATTTCGATTTCGAATGCAAATGGATTTATCTTTTGAGTGTCTTCTTCAATTTCCAGAAAGAAACTAAGAAGTATGTGTTGTGTATTATATATAAAACTCAAAGAATTATAGGGTTGTGACATTATAAAGAACTAAATCTATACAATTTCAAAACTTTATGTAACTATCTATGATTCAGATAAGAAGATGTGAAAGTTTCAAAGAATAAAAACAAACCGTTCTGGAATATACAGTTAAAGATCTTTATTTCGGTAAATGTACAAGAAAACAAGAAATATATTTCTTTGTTCCTACAGGACAACCTGATGCAATGTTGAATGTTCTCCGTTTACTGTTTTGGAGGGTGAAATATCCACTGAAATTAAGGGCAACGTTTCAATCTCTAGTTTTCCGTTTCTTAATTATTTTGTATTTGCAGTCAATGAAGTCCTGTTTTACATTTTTACTGCATTTACGAATGTTTGCTACAGCTATGTGTTGATATTTTGACAAGATTTTGTTCGTTAAGCAAAGAACGTGAATTTCCTACAACTAAAAATAGATATCATCTTTGAAACGGAGATAAATCTGTTAGTTGATTGTTTCTTGTAATTTTTTTTAATCTTTCTTATCTTTGAGCCTCAATTGATGGAGCAGCCAATCATGATAAACCTTCGACTAGAGCAATTACCATGTGATCTGGCAGGGGAGACACGGCTGTTGACGCGCGATCCCTAAGTGACCACTGGGCATCTATTGACGCGAGGCAGGACTGGACAAGCGAGACTATCCTAACTCAATTTGGGCAGGCAGATAAGCTTGGCATCGCATGCACCCTTAGCACTAATGATAAACGATTAACTGATTTTTATCTTCCCCCCACTAGCATTCGACCCTCCCTCTCGCTGTCGAATTAGATGGGTGTGACATGATTAATAACCCAGCATCCTGCATCTGACAAAGATCGAAAGTCCCTTCTTTGCCGTTCAGATGTTGTATGCATGTGGTGCCAAAGAAAACTAGCTCTTCCCAATATTCATCAAAATGAGAAAAACTTGTTGGTTTTTTTTTTTCTCATCAAAGTGACACCCCCTCCCGCCTCACCCATACTTAAAAGCATTATAAAAAATTCTGAAAATAATTCATCGAAAAAGTATTTATTGACAACCACTAATAACAATATTTCATATTGGGTGAAAAGCAGATAAACGAATGAAGTTTCATTCTTAGGAACTTGCTCTGCATTTCAGGCGAGCTTTGTAATGAGCTTCAAAAATAAAGATGTAATAATCTTGAATCTTTTATACAAACAATTGTGATAAACAGAAATCTGTTTTGTGTACAAGGGTATAACTTAAAAAATAAACTGAAAAGATAATTAACAAACAAGTGAATGTAATTTTGTGCTAAAGCATAAATTTAAGAGCGACCCATAATAATGAGATAATTTAAAAATAATAATAGAAAAAGCAAATACATTACCATAAGGAAAAATAAAAAAAAAGTTAGAAAATAAGAAAAACAAAAAAAGCCACGCGGACAGTAGATTTACGTATTCGAACCAACAACCTCCAGTATGTGAGTCCGAGACCTTACTCGTCAAGCTAAAGCTGTCAACTGAAATTGATGGTTGCATTTCTAACATTTAAGCTAATAGTGGAAATCCAATGAAAACAATGCCAAATATCTCGAACATGGGGGGGGGGGCTGAAAATACCCTATTCTTACAATGTTTGGTCCTCTGAACACTATGATGAGGTCCGTTTGTCGATCCAACCTTAAGTTCGGGAGTTGTTAGGGTGTACGGACGGAGAGGACAAACGCAATAGCTATCGGTTTTGGTCGCTATCACAATAGCTCCCAAATGGGTCGCTAAAAATTGTAAAAACAGCCTATAACAACCATTTTTACCATTTTTGGCTTAATTTGTTAAGTCACTTGAAACAACAGCGAAATCGCTAAACAATCCTATTAAGAAGATATCTGTTCTCGGCATCTCCTGTACATAAATATGAAATACACAATTTAAGAATGGAACCTACTTAAAATACTTGATTTTAATATCTCTTTCTAAAACATGGGATAAAAAAACTAAGTAAAATACAAACCAATAAACAATGAATAATTTACATTATTAATTAAAGAGTTTCAGATTTGGTAAAACTAAAACAAAATACGACACTTATAGTTTTACTTGTTACGATGATATCTAGTAACAAATGTTAGTAATAAAAAAAAAAACAATCAGTGCAGTGTTACAAGTAACTACAACGAATCTAAATAAAATAAATAATCACCTTTCAATGTTGAGATTACGGGATAAAGTATCTGCAGACTGATCGCTTGCTGCTAGTGAACTGACGCACGAATTGAAAGATCCGGAGAACTTAGAGAATGGCCGTTGTTACCATGGCAACGTTTAAATGTGTGCATGCACACTAATGCCTGTCATCTAGCTCCTTAGGTGGCAAATGAGGCGCGAAGGTAAATGCTACATTAGAAAATGCTGAACGTTTCATCTCGGCAAAGTATACCTTAAAGTTAACTAATCCATTTATCATAAAAAGTTTTGAGATAATGTCAAAGTGAAACCTTTTTTAAAAAAACAAACTGAATTTTTCATTTTGTTTTATTTATTATTTATTTCAAATTTCAGTGATTTTTTTTTAAATTATAATTTAAATTTAAAATAATGTAAATTTCAAAGTTTGTGGAGGTAGAGTTTTAAATGTACGTAATAGATTTATACATGTTTTAATATAAAGATTTAGAATTTAGTTTCTCTGTTAATAAACAATTTCTTATCAATTCATTTTCAAGAGTCCATTAAAATAGCCTACAATTAAGATGCATGAGTTATATAGCAAATGAAATAATTAAAAATACTGTGGAACTCATTTAAAAACTTTTAGAACTCTTTACCATTTTGAAACTAACGAAGCTTCAGAAATTTAACATTACTGCATAAAAATTTGAATCTTAAATAATTCTGTATTCTGGAATTCTGTAATATTCTCCGCCGGATGAATAATAGTGCCAAGCGATCTTGAATCGTGTACATCGATAACAATGAATGTACGACTAAAGGAAAAAAAAAACGAAGAAAATATACAATGGATTCTAGCAACCCTTAAAATGATTGGCCATACCTATATAGAATAAGTTGGTCCGTTACAAAATTAATTAGCATATGGAATATGCAGAGAAGAGCGCAGATGCTCGTGAAGAAGGCAATAGCAAGTTGTTCATACAATCACTAAAACTGCAAATCGAGATTGAAGGTGTATTGTCCTTATATACGACAATGATTCAAATGTAGCTGCAGTATTTGCTAATATTAGAGAACATATCTGCTCTAACGTTACAAAACTGCGAAGGATTTCTTGTTAGAAGGTTTGTTGATGCGAATTCTAGGAGGAAGAACTAAATACGGAATGCCAAGGCAACAGACTCAAGAGACAAAATCAGCTAACCATATTTCAAAGAGAGCAATGATTGAATTGCAACGCTAACTTAAAAACTGATTATCTTATCTCGTCGCCTGCTCCTTAACAATGACATTTCTGGAATAGTATCATGGTGGGAAGAGAAGACTTAAGGAATATCGCGTGATCTTCAGCGACGAATCTTGCAATTTCGGTATTCAGATGAGGTGATCTTAGGGTTCACATATGGAAAAACAGGAGAGCTGAATAATCCAAGATTAATTTCCAAACGACGTACATGACGAACAGCAGATGTTGAAGTCTGCGGAAAAATCAGCTATGATCCGAATAGTCTAGTCTTTTGCGTAAAAAATTCGATAGCTCGACGTTACATGAATATATCTTGCATACGGGTATCATTCTTAGCGAAGGAGAAGGCTTGATAGCAAGATAGGTCGCATACGGAAAACACCATCACAGAAACTGAATGGACTGCTAAATTGTTAAGATTACTTCCAGATCTCTCCAATAGCACATGTATAACGGAACATTGGACACCACAATGGCCATTTCATAAGAATAGGAAGCGTAGGTAAACAGCCTTGCAGGGATGACTGCCACGCTGCTTTGCTAAAATGTTCATACTTTTTGTTCGTACTTTTCTCTTTCCAGAAACAAAATAATTCATATATAATCACAATCACTGATTCTCCACCTGCTCTATTCGTGAATACCAGTGAATATCTTGTATTTCAATTTCTAGTGTAATTCAGTATTATAAAATGAAAACATATTTCATAATGATATAATAATCTAAATTTAGAATGTTCCCTAATTACTAGTGGATATTTCTTGATACAAAATGGAAGAAACTGGCTTTAGGTGAAAACGAATGGAAATTTACGGATCCCGAATTCATCTTCACCTTTAAGCCTTTGCCAACACACTAATGAATGGACTCATTTATCTCAAGCATCAACGAGAAAGAGAGGGTTAAGGAAGTGCAGGAAAAAAAAGGATATTTATAACTCAAAAAAAAAAAAAAAAGGTCATTAATCAGTAGTAAATACTAAGATGCCCTTCCTAATTTCTGTTAAGCAAATGTAGCCTAATTAAAGGAGATTTTTGTCTGTAATGTATCTTTTGATAAGTAAATAAGATGTTTCCTCATTATTTTCAAAAATAACTTAAAAATAGCAAAATGATATCTCCTGTCGATTCGCTGATAATCTTAATTCCAATTTATTTTGGATAAACCAACATTGGATCCACTCTTTTTATTCAATCCTCGGTTGCACAACTTCATATAATTATTAGATACTCTTCGAAAGAAAGAAAAATATCAGCAAGTCTGTAGATAGATCTTCTAAATATATGTAACTTTTGAACCAATGAAACTTGGCAGAAACCTTTACAATAATTTAAAAATTAATTTCAACTTTTTTTACTTTTACTTTTTTTGTTCTACTTTTTTTTTAGAATGGCGATTTCTAAAATAAGATTATAATTGAATTGTTTACGATCTACATAAAAAAAGGGTAAATGTTTACTGTAGTAAACTATTTTACTATTCAAGCCCCGAACATTCTTCTTATAATGAGAATGAGAGATTGTAACTATGTAATTCTTTTAAATTTTGAAAAGTCGTTTCATAAAAAAATGTGCGTGATTTTGGTTTTATAACAAGACATATTTAATTACATCGACAGTTTCGAACTACTATCATATTTATTCAACATTCCAAATTCATGCTGCTGTGGTGCACATTAAAGTTATTACATGTTAAATGAAGACAGACTATCTCGGTACAAGAACAAACAAAGAAAGAGCAATGTAATTTTAGAATAAATAGTATACGATCTAAAATAAAATTTATTTTTAATTACCCTACAAATCTTACAATGACTTCTAAAGTTTTAAGCAATATGTTTTTTTAACAACATCTGAAACAATATTCGAGAAAATTCTATAAATTTTGCATGAACTGTTCTTTGACAAATTCCATGATTGACCTTTTGGTTGAGAACCAAATCCAGACCACAGAAGCCAACACTGGACTTCAGATAAATGATACTGAAAAAGATAAGCAAGTATTTTCGGTTGAAACAGTATTGAATAAAAAATCTTAATTTTATTACATTTTAAATTCCAAGTGACAAAACTAAATGAATCGTATTGATTCTTGTAAAATATTTCAATGAAAACAAACGTTTGATTTTTCTCTGAAAAGTATCTAGTGCTACAGCTATATTACTAAACCAAAGCAGTTATCAGAATGGCGAAATGGAAATACTAAAGAATATTCTTTAATACCTTAGTTTCAACCAGATTTTCTTCTTCAATGAGATATTTGAAGTTCGAAAATATTATTATAAGTGAATGGTGAAAGTATTTATGATTTCATGTTTTATTGCTACGTCTCGAAACACACATTTCAAATTATGTAGTTTTTATGACATTTAAAACTTTAATAGTCATAGAACAGCTTCTACAATTTTCTGTTATTGACAACATTATGAATATTTACTTATCAAGGAATAGAAATAAAGAGTTCAGTTCTTTAAATAGAAGTAACGTTAAAGACTTATTTTCAAGAATGATCAAATGAAATAAGGTATTCAAATCAAATAGCGGAGATATCGTTACCTTAGAGCGAAATTCTAGTTTCTTGGGTTTTTATGTCATTCGGACTGCAGTAAGATTACATTTATTACAAAAACGACAGTTGAAACTTGCATTACCTGTCGCAGACGACAGATGAAGTGATGTAGTATTAAAATAAAATCACTGAAAGGTAAACACGTTTCTTTTGGTAAAGACATTCCTTCAGGCAATGGTACAAGTTGACTTAAATTTTAGGAGTGAATCAGAGAAAATAAAAATCTTTTTTTGTGCTGATAATTTCCTCAGTGTTCCATGAAGAAGAAATGCATTCATAAATCCATTCATAAGAATTTGTATAATAAGGAAGTAAAGTTGAGTATACTCACAGACATATGTAAGGAATAAATATATTCATATATTTACATTTTTCTCTTTTTACTGAAAAGACATATATTTAAATATGTCTTTCAGTATATTTACTCAATTTTACTTCTTATTACATAAATTTGTGTGGATGATATATATGCAAGATAAGGAATATACACTGTAAGGTCATCCAAGAAATTCTTTTTTTTTTAATGAAAGAATGGGGTTATTTTGTCAAAATTGTTCTTTATTTTAATGAATGATGTATTCACCACTTTGTTCTATTACTCTTTACCAACGTTAAGCAATCTTGTATATTCCATCTTTACAAAAAGCTACAGATTTGTTATTGATAAATTCTTCAAGGTGTTTCAATATCTTTGCCAGTTTTGAAGCACTTCTTTGCAAGCGTTGTTTGCAGACTCCGAAAAAGAAAAAAAAATCGATGGTGCCAAGTCTGTTAAATAGGGTGAGTGAGTTAGGATTTCCCAATAAAACTGAAATAATTTGTAACCACACTAAAGGTTGAGAACAGATGTTTACTAGGGTGACATCACACGAATTTCCTTTATTTTATTTTTAATGTGTATTTTTTTGTCTTTAGTTTAGATTTGTGGAAGTACCGTATTTATTCTTATTTATATTTCTATTGACCTCTGTATTGAGACCTTGTTGTTTACTGGTATCTATTCTCAACTGATGACCGTCAATTAATCGTGAAACACTGTTTTGAGATGTCATCTAGTAAAAACCTGGTCTCAACCTTTAGTGTGGTTACACTTTTTTGAATCTTCATTGATGCTGGCGGAGGGCAGCACATAATTTCATTTTCAATTAGTTTAGATTTGTGGAGTTTTCACTGCAGACATTAATTTAGAAGTTTTTATTGTTTACAATGCAATAAGACTTCTGTTGTAAAAAAAAAAAAAAAAAATCCCTTTGTTCAGACAAAAAAAAAAAAAAAAGTCATCATACAAAACAAAATTCTTCAATTCAACGATTTCACTGTATTCTTTGTTGCCACATTGAGAGTTACGGTCGTCAAAGAAAAAAAAAAAGAAGTTTTCTTTAAGAGATTTCAGCTGCAATTACGTGCTAATGAAGTGCGTCATTCACTTTTGTTCCTGCAGACAATATCCAATGATGAAAACACGACCAAATGACAGTCCTATGACGAACAACGGTTTTAGCAACAACATCTTCCACGAACCTGGAGGGTTATCGACTAAATATACAGAAAAGACTAAAATGCATTTCCTTTCAGGATTTTTAGACTTCAGAATTTAATTAGTTCTGACGAAATCTAAATGGTATTTTAACTCGCGTTCTTTAGCCTTTGGAGTAATTTACATCAAGATCTATCCTACAGATATTGAAGATAATGGAAATATTTTCCATAAAAAACTTCAGCATCCTAAAAATATACAGGTAGTTTAAAATTCCAAACAAATACAAACTTCATCAACATGCCTTCATCAACAACAATACAGGTAGTTGTTTAATTGCTATAGATAACAGAGGACATCATCAAAATAAAAACCCTTCTTCCCGATAGACCAAATCAACATACGGTAGAGAGCGGAATGAAAATTTTAAGCTAAATTGCCGTTACAATTGCAGTTATAATTCAAGACAGTAGCTATTGCCTTTCCTAAGTTTAGGAATTAAAATTTATTTGAAACCAACAAATTTCACTTTCAGGAACACTTTTTTTTATTTGCAGGATGTTGTATTCTTTGATTAATTATTAGTATCTCGAAATTAACTACCCCAGGGCTTTCCAAATTTTTATGGGTCGAGACCCACTTTCGAAATTTTTCGCGACCCATTCGCTTGTAAAGCTTATTTTAAAAGGAAGGGTAAATAAATAATATCACTTTTAAATTTTTTTTTGAATATACTTAATTAATATATTGATTTATTATTCAGATACATAAGGATGTGTATGTGAAGAATATTTTAATACTAGATGTACCCAGCTAGGGATAGTCACCAGTAAATAACGAAGTCTCAATACAGAGGTTAATAGGAACAAACAGAAAATAATATGGAGCCCCATTGAAACTAAATTGAGGCTGGTAGAATAATAGCATATTAATTTATTTCTTTGTTTTTTAATGTGTATTTATTGTCCTTTTTTTAAAAAAAATTTAAGGTTCCATATTATTTTCTAACGTTTGTTCCTATCAAAATACTTTATAATAAAGAAGGTTTAAAGCTATAATAAAGCTGGCCGAGGTAATTTTCCTGTAATGGTTACAGAGTTTTTTTCTTTGGTTGTTTGCTTTCAACCGGTCCCACTTCCGAGAGCGGGAGACGGGATCATAGGTTCCGACGCATTCCGAGCTCCATCATCAAAGCTAAATCTGGCTGACGAGTTCTAATAAGGATGAAACAGCTGTCCCAGATTGCTATCGATGATGGCTCAATGCGTTAAAAGCAAGCAAATTTGTGCATTTTATAGATTTTTCTTCCCTTTTCAAATACTTTATTATTAGAAATTCCATGTATTTTTAACTTTTTTTTTCCTGTTATCAAATTAGATTGTGCGTATCTGTGTTTCCATAATTATATGCACGGCTGGATGGATATTCTTGAAACTTAGTGGTCATATTTAAGGACTAGATACGATTTCAATGTTCTATTTGAAATCTTTTTCAAAGATAAGTGGGTCCTTGCGTGAAATTAAGCCGAGAAGGGAGAAAAAAAATTCGATGAAAAAACGTTGGAACCCAAACAGAGAATATTAATCCTTTTAGAATTTGCGCTTGTTTTGATACGTTTACAAAATAATACATAAAAAACTATTGTAAGGACAAGTAAGTAAGGCGAAATTGGTGTTTTTAGAAATTGGAAAAGTTCTAGTGGTAATATTCAGCAGATATTAGAATTTGAAAATAGATTCAGACTTTTTTTTATTAAATCGTAAAAGCACCGACAAAATAATAAAGAAATTTTAAGAAATAACATTTTAAGGATAAAAACATTTTAAAATACAAAAATGTACGTGTGGGCATAATGACAGCCAACCGTCACTCGTCAAAGCCTCATATTGGAGGCGAAACCGGTTGTGAATGTTAATTTTTTTTAATTGTATGTATGTTTTATTTAGCTAGTCTTGTGTTGGCTGTCCGCAATTTTTTAATCACTATGCTCATACGTAAAGTTCGAATTTTATTGTAGTGGTCATAATTTTTTAAATTTTAAATTCTTTTAGGAAATTCTTGATTAACATTTTACTTATCTCAGTTTTATCAAGCAGTGACTATTTTTTCTACAAGTAATATTTTACTGTAATATTGATTGAAAAAAGTTGAAAGGCCGTAAACCAACCTTAAATACAAGAATGGCGAATATCAAGGATGAAATATCCCTCCCGAACATTTTCGAGTATCTTGTTTGAAATATTGGTGGGAGTAGAAGGATCAGAATCCCTGAAAACGTACGACACAAAGATGTTGACATTCCTGAAAATTCCAGTCAAGAAGTTACACGAGAGATTTTAACACAAATAAAACGGAAAAACTTTCACCTTGGAGACTATATAGAAAAAAAAAGTAGTCGGTTGTGTAAACAATTTCGCTGCGTTTCGAACACTCCCGCGTGGTTGGGCTCGAGAGATGTTGCCACTGGACAGCCGGGGTCGTAAAAATGAGTGATGCCGATGACGGGATCGACCTTTCTAGAAAAACACCCCTTTCTGAAACCTTGTGATAAAAAAGACAATCTCTAGCCAATGATGATCTTCTATTGCTTCAAGGCGGTCGCCTTATTTCTATTTGAGTGACGCCATTCATCAAAATTACCTCGCGTTCCGCTTAAACAACCCTGTCGTAAAAGCACGAGACAACCGTAGATATGAATTATGACATGTACAGTAAAACAGCAACTCAAATAAGAGGGTATCTTGGAAAAGTCGTTGAAAACTTGAATGCATCTTGTATATAATTCTATATAAGTAATAGCTGTATGTAATGGCATTGACCTCCTATTCGAATGCAATATTATCGATAAACAATTATCGATAAAAAAAACTTATTGATTAAAAAATTTAAAAAGTAACCATAGAGCATTATGTATATAATATATAATACATCGGAAGCGTAGTGGTGCCTCAAAGGAAAAAATACAAATGAAAAAAAACCAGTAAGAAATGTCACTTGTGAATAATTTTGTCTCTTCCATTGTTGTTTATTATATATATATATATAGTTTACTTATTATCAATGTTTTCTTGAGAATTGCGTACAAAGGCCTAAATAAATGTATATAGATTAACACTAACAATCTCAGAGACTCCATGGCTTCTACATCTTCTAGTGATAAAGGTAACTATAAGCCATCGTTACGTTAATCTTTTAGACCTTCTATAGTGAGAATCTTAAGCCGCTTGGATGATCTTTGTCTGTTAAAGCTATATATATGTCTATTACAGCCTTATAGGTTGTTTTTCTTTTTATTTTGGTTATGTATACAAATGTTTTCGATCTGCTTCAGTATATTTAAACTCGAGAGGCGAATTATCCTTTTGTGATCACTTTCAAGCATTTACTGGCCGAAATTCCTCGTACTTTTTAAAAAACGAATTCTTGGGGAAAAAAAAGTATTTTCCAAGAATTCCTTTTTTTTAAATTTAAGAATACTCATTTTTACTGCATCCTTTATTTCTATTTTCCTTTATTTTTATTTTTTGATGATGATATTTTTTTTTCGAAAACTCAACATTCAAAAGTGGTTTTTACAAAGTATCTTTTACTATTTTTCAATAAATTCCTCTAGTCCTACCTCAAACATTCCTAAGCACGAAATAGTTGAACTTTTAAAAAGAAATTCTCCAGACGCCTCAAGAAGTTTAGCTCAGG
The DNA here is from genome assembly GCA_023159025.1 of Thereuonema tuberculata. NCBI lineage: Eukaryota > Metazoa > Arthropoda > Chilopoda > Scutigeromorpha > Scutigeridae > Thereuonema > Thereuonema tuberculata. The sequence goes on from JAFIDM010006943.1 coordinate 20,083,327, forward strand.
AACTAAGCACTGGAATTTTAAAATGAAGACGGTAAGTTAGTTGATCCCAGATTGATCACCGCTTCATCATAATAATATTTCGTCAACAGATGCAATGATATCTATATAAACTTTTTAAATATGTCATGGAATTTAATTTCAATAAAAATATCTTTTTTGATTTAAATAATAAGCCATCATTAATAACACATAACTTAGTATTTTCTTAATAATATTAATATCTTTACTTACAAATACTTCATTATTCATGTTAAAAACCGAACAAAAAGAATGTATGAGCCGTTTATTTTGAAAGTGACCCAAGTCCATTTATGTTTAAACTGAGATATTTAAGAGTTTCCGTTTAAGTAAAATTAAAAATATACGTATAGGATACCAATGTGCCACACTGCTTAAGTGCATCTAAGATATTTAAATTTACAATTCCTATTAAAATAATAGCAATTATTATGTGAATAATACGATTTTTTTTACCACAAATGGAGTTAGGCCACTTTCAGAATTAACAAATAACTTTTTATAAAATTTGAAAGCGTCCAAGTCCATTCGACGCAAGCTTTAAATTGAAAAAACAAAATTCAATTTATTTTATATTTATTTATAATAATTCAAAAACACAATTTATGCAATGAATTTATGCAAAGAAGCCATGGTGCTTCTTCAATATATCGTAGTAAGTCCATCATGTCCCTGTAATTCGTTGTTTAATTTGTCTTATATTTTTATAAAGTAGTGTCAATACAATTTATTATTGTATTGAAAATCCGCACTTCGGTATGTTTTTCGGATATAATGGATTGGACTTAGGCCACTTTCAAAGTAATGTTTTTCAGTACTGAAGTTATTGCAGTGACTTATGTGTCTCCAATTATCTTTTAATCTGAATATACTCAAACCCAAAATGTGGTCTATGACTGCTAATGTGGAATTTCCACATGTTACTATAGATAAGAAAAAAAAAATTGAAAAATGGACTTAGGTCACTTTCAAAATAAACGGCTCATATTTTAAACCTCTCAGTTATTGCAGAAAAGACATTATTTGACAATAAACTTTTTAATGGTGGATAGGTTTCTGCTACACAAATTTTTATGACTTAGAAGACTTAAGATACACAATACTCCTAGAATGTCTTCTTTAATAACATCAACAACGATTTTTCATTTTCAGAAAACATCTTCAGGTTGTACAAGGATCACTTTCTTAACTGTTTGATAACGAATTCAATTGAAAGAGATTTCTTGTCCTCAGTTATTCAACCTGAAGAAGTTTTCTGTTAAAGAAAATGAAATATCGTTGTTGTTATTAAAAAAGACGTTTTAGGAGTATTATGTATCTCATGATTAAATGAAGAATATAGATTAGGGACTTAGAAGACATTTATTGTTCCAAGATTAGCGCACTATTGCAATAGTGCAATGAACTACTCAACATCTGTAATGATTTGTAAATTAAGAGTGTACGATCCCTAGCATATATAAAAATCCGGAAATACACTGACGGAAATAGAAACTGGGAAACCTTGAAGGAAGAGTGGAATTACTGTGAGTAGGAACGATGTGGAGAACCAGAAGCACCAGAATTATTGATTTCTAGTCAGATCACCGGAAATCATGCAATAGACCAATGATTCGCACCAAATTGTACAGAATAACTCATTAGTCCTCATTATTCTATTTGCTGACATGAATGTTAAGTTGTTTTTTTTATTATTTTTGATCTATTAGGCTTAATTTTTAGTGATCCCCCGTATGCAATGTGCAGAGGGGAGAGATTTTAAGAAGGGTTTCGTCCCTCCGTCACCTACTCTACAAACTACAAGTGGTACAGACAGGAGTTTTGCTTCATTTGTAAAGCTAATAACTTGTAGAGACGGGGAAAATACCAGTCCTGTCTGTGTCACTTTTTATCTCACAGGAAGTGGAAGTAGCAGAAAATAAAACACATCACCATCTCTACAGTCCAAAGCTACAAAGTCGGACAGACATTGCTGATACCTTAAAAGTCAGAAGTTTTCCATTAAGGTATGGAAAAATACGAGTTCCTGTCTCACAGGAAATGGCCGACAATGAAACATGTACTGGGGCGCTGTGGTTTCGTGTACAATATGAAAACCAGGTTTTTATTCCAATTTTTAATCATCAATATCTTCGTTTTAGCTCAATTTGTTTGTCTTGTGGAAGGAGTGTTGGCGATTGACTCCTTATTTGCCCATCCCTTATAGAAGTGCGATAGTGTTTTAATACGGAATGGAAGATTACATCCAATCAATAAACCACAATAACATTAAAAATCCCTTGAAATATTATTTTACTTAAAATAAACCTAGTAACCATACAATTTTTTTTCCGACTACTTTTTTATTTCTAAAACTTACCCAATTTTCAGCGGAGAACGTTTAAATCTATCATTTTAGTTCAAAATAATTAAAAAAAAAAACATTTTTTTTTATCTAGATGTGTTCAAATGATGTGGGCGGATTGATACGGGATTCTTCCCAAATTGTCTCTCATTCAGCAGACCCTAGGGTACACTGATCCCTCTTAGAATGGGAATTGGTTTCATTCAGAAGGATTATAGGCGGACGAGTGATAATCTGTCACTGAACCAGCATAGTTTACACACCTGTTATACCATAGCCATAATAGTATCTATCTAAATTATCTAGTTACTCTTAACTCAGAAAACGTAGGTTTCTTCAATTCAGTTTTGTCATCTTGAACTTAATACAAAAATTATCTTTTGAAAAATTCTTGAAATAGTTCTTTCAATGTGCTTTCTTTATGCTCAACAGATTGTTCTAGATGGTGTGAGTTTAGTTCACGCACTTCTAAGAATTCTAGAGGCTTTGTGAGTTAATTTCATGTTAAGAACGAGAAACTCTTCGACAGGTAAGTCCGACCGAGCTTGTTCTTCTTCAAAAATACCACTTGGAATAAATCAAAATCGGCCACCTTCAATGATTCAAGCCGCTGCATCACCCAAATTCGTGTGCCACAATGGTTCGTGGATTCCATTCAGCAACGCTGTCTCTGCCCATTTCTTCTGTTGCGGAAGCAGTTTAAGTTCTCCTTCGAGGCCATCATCTATCATCTTCCACTAACATCAGCACGCCATTGAAATCCTCCTTTTCATCTTATTTTTTTTTCTTTTCTATCTCCTCCTCTCAGAATGATCCAAGCACTTCCAAAAGCCAAAAATCTACCTCAACAAACTTTCAACTAAGTAGACCAAAGAATGTAACAATTCGCTCCTACAATCACATCATCATCCATCTCCTTTTTTTTACAAAGAACATTTTCCAAGTTATTCGGATACATATTTAACCACATTTTTATCTTGTCCGTTTGACCATCTCCTAGTACCTAAGGATGCAGCTGTCTCGCTACTGTGGTCTTGATGAAGTAAATGGCATTTTGTTGGTTTGTAGAGTGTAATGAAGCAATAGCAACAATTGCCATGCTGCGCCAAGATAGATAAAAAGAACAAAAATAACGAAATCTGCATATTAAAAGCAGAGGTAATAGAAACAAAAACAGCAAACAAGAAATGACTTTCACAAAATGAACAGCATAAAAATATAAAAAAGCTACAAAACTTTAATGGCAATAAGTGAAAAAGAAAAATTAAATAAGATTGTGGAAATCATAAAAACTTGGTAAACCCACATAACTAAATAAACTTTAACAGATGAAACAAATATATAACAAATTTTTACAAATTAACTCGTCTTTAATTTCCTGTCAATTTTATCTTCATTCTATCCCTTTCTTTTTGAGAAACTCTCATAACCTATCTTTTTCCTTCCTTCTATTTTCTACCCCATTTTTTTTAAACCTTTTTTGCAAGAACCATTATTTTAGAGTTCATTATTTCTTCTAAATATTTCTTAAGATAAACTTCATAAATAATTACATCTTTTAAAATTAGTCTCTTACATATTTTAAATTTACTTTTTAAATCTTTCTCTACTCTACATAGCTGCTAAACAACAACATGAATTAATTAGAGCTTGAAGTAAAATATTTTCGTTAACCTTATATGTCCTATTTTTCTGTTCATGTTATCATCTGTTGTAGATTTAAAGCAAAGAAAGTTTCGAAAGAAAGTTGTCTCAAAAGTTGTCTCCAAGATTTCAGTCACTTAAAAATCCATTTTAATACAGGTTAGGAACCATCTTGGAAGAGAACATTATTTTCATCATTAAATATTTCAATCAGAAATCTTAGTTATCTATCTATGTTAGATAGATTAGGTCTCTACCTATGTCTAGCTATCATTACTTTAGTTGTAGTGTGGCCAGATTAGGCCTGCTGTACAAACAGCAAGACAGACACACTTGTCCTACCAAGACGTTTGATAGCTAGAAAGAGAAATAAAGACGAAAGAGAGACAAACACAGAAAAATGAAAGAACCATCGACAGACAGCATCAAGGAACCGAACCCTATCTACATGGAGTAGTCAGTCCACAAAGTCAGTTTCTCGGCATCGCCTCGAGATATCTTACAGCTAAAATACACAAGTTTAAATTACTTATCTTTCTAAATGTTAACAAGGGCTAAATCGTTCGCATACAATGTCATGAAATTAGGGGGAAAACGGAAAATGGGTCCGTATTCTGTCTTAATCATTACCATAGCTTTCTTTGCAATTAATAAATGTTTTCATATATAATGCAACTTTTCCCATGTGCAATTCTTGACAACATGATCTCAAGTATTCGTCTTAATAAGAACTTCATTTAGAAATGTCTGATGAAAAGAAGTCAATCTTAATGACCCTAAAAAAAAACAAAAAAAAGGAGGCGATGAAAACTGATGCTCGAATGATAAAGTGATGTTATTAGAGGCAGGCGAAGATAATAACGGTTCGTTGGTCGTCATCATAACGTCAATGAATCAACCGTTTGCTTTATTAAGAAAAACGAACAACAATTAAAAGTTGAGCTTACTAATATTATTATTACTAATAATCAGCGATTATTTCTGTTACATTGTTAGCGCATTCCAATGCATTCAAAGTGATAAACTAAAAGGCTAAAAGCTAAAACGAAAGCTAAACAACAAAGTTAAAAAAAAATATATCTCGTCATGAACTTTAAGATATTCTATAATAATACCATTTCTACCAGTATAACTTTCCTTTAAGCATCACAATATTTCAATCCTCTAAGCGAGTAAAAATGAGGAATTCTTAACGATCTATAAATATAATGATCTCATCTTACACCTGATGAAGATATTTCTCCTCTATATTTAGATCGTTATGAATACCAAATTTGGATTAAAATAAAAACAAATTTCTCGTATTTCTTCATTACAATCCGTTATTACGTATTTTTGAAAGAGAAAGAAAAATTGCATATTTGAAAATTGTCAATCATTTTAGCATAATGTACTTGCATAATAATGAATTGGAATATTGTTTTGCCTAATAATGAAGTTTACGAGAAATTAGTCTATCTGTATTGTAAAGGACAATCAGTTCAAATTTGATAAATCAATTTAACGTCTCTACGAGAAAGATTTGTTCTTTTCGTCCAGATGAAGTTCTCGCTTTGAGGAACGAAACATTGTACTGATTACAGAAAAGTCTTTATTAGGTTACAAAAACATATCTCATTTTATACAAATATTTACAGGCAAATAACAGATATATCCATTAAAAACTTTCAGGGACGAATCTACAGTTGAAGAAACCTTTCCTTCCAATATTTTTAGCTATAATTTTTCAATACGAATGCAAATCAATATATTTTTTCTTTGTATCTTCTCTATACAACTCCATTTCATACTACAAAAATCAAGATGCCAGTAAATTATTATTCCATCACAGTATGTTAGTGAAGCGATACTAACTTGGTTTGGGGGGATTACTGTTTATTTGGTTATGGTTTTGAGGTGCCACTGATCCCACCTATTTCTTTCTGCAGCTTTTGTGGATCAGTGACATTTTCTCTGAATTAACTAAACATAGACAGGAGTAGTTGCTAGTAGCACTTCTACAAAAGATACATCGGTAGCGAATAATATTAAAGCTACAGCGTGATAATTAATTAATTATTTGATTCTCTTTAACTTGCATTCTATAATGACTATAGCAATAACGCGAATTCAATTAAAAGTTACCGTTCATTTATAACCGTAATAATCAAAAAGCTTTGAATAGATAACTATTGTTACAAACACAAAAGCAGGATTAACTGTAATTGGATTAAATATTAAAATAAGCTTTAAATAATTAATAGTGTGTAATTCATTCAAATATGTTCCGACTATTGTTGGTAATAATATGACAGATGTAGAAAACCCAGCTATTAATAGTTGCCTATTATTATTCGGCTAATATTATTTGGAAAATAACTCAAATTTGAAATTAAAATTTCGTTATGAAATTAGCGCAACTTTCAATACGTTTGTCTAATCGATGGATATATTTACTGTATATGCTCCAATAAACGCCGAGGCTCTTATTGTCGCCGGTCTCTAATAAGCGCCGGGCTGCAGAGGGACACGGCCAAATAGTAGCCGGTCTCTAATAGTAGCCGGGTGTTTGATATTTGCCTACCGGTACTAGTGTAAGCGTCCGTATTTTTATAGTCGTGCGTAATACCTTACGGTACGTTGCCTTACAAAAACGTCGCCGAAACGGTCATTTGACATTAACTTGATTCGCGCGGTGGAATACGCGAAAGAAACTTCCGGTGAGGCGGCCGCCCATCATTGTGGATTCGGACGACGAATAGCAGCGAAAGGTACAGAAAGACATTGCCACGTATCTTTAACAGTCTTATATAGCATGTGAAATTCAAATAAACTAGCTGTTTGTAATATTTGCCGGTATTAATGTGTAAAAATATTGTGTTCTGAAGGTTTTTGTTAATAATGGCCGGCCTCTAATAGCATCCAGTCTCTATTAAGCACCGGGAGCCGAGGCTAGTTTTGCAAATAAACGCCGGGGGCTTCAATTGGAGCATATACGGTATCTGTTACAATAACCGATCATTTAACATGCCTCGATTTGTAAGGATTCTACATGAATTCTTCAAGTTGTTCTATATTTTTGTATAGATAGGCTACTCGAGATTTTTACGAGATAATTAATAGAATGTCTAGAAATCTTGTTTATCTGTTTGATAAATCAGATACACATGAAAACCAGGACCATATTTTTAACATATTGAGCTCGGTGCGGTTTTAAGACTTAATATCGTGGGTTGATGTAAAGCCCCGCGAACACCATGCAATTTTTCAGCAATTTAGTCGTCCGATTTTGACGTCACGAGCAGTTTTGAGCCCCTTTATTGATTATATCAGCTCGTGACGTCAAAATCGGACGACTAAATTGCTGAAAAATTGCATGGTGTTCGCGAGGCTTTAGATGTAGATTTTGTTTTCTGTAAAGCACGCCGTGAAGTTCTCTGTTTCTGGAGTCCAGCGAAATCAACGAAAATAAAGTAATTAAAAACTTCATCCTTTACTTTTTCATTTAATTTTTCGCTGGTGCAATGGTGTGCTGCGTTTCCCATACACTAACTTTTGTAGATTATTTCTTGTTATTAAAAAAAAGTATCGATTCGCTTACGTCCTTCTGTTTTTGCTTTGTTCTGACGAAGACTATAAATACCACCGAAAGACCCATCAGAACAGGAAGAGAAGGAAAAAGGGACGTCTGTTAACTGCGCCAGAATGTAATTAACTTAGTGTCAGTGAACCAGATTTAATGGTGTCACATTATTTTTTTTTCTTATATACAGGAGAACTGAGAATAAAAATGTAGAATAAAAAAAAATCTTAAGAAAACCACACCGTGAAAGGGTCTAAGAACAATAAGGAACTAAGAACATTAAAAAAGATAATGAAATTGCATACCCTTGTTTAATGACTTAAGAAGGAAATTGCTAAGTTTTTCCAGAAACTGAAATTATCTTCTGATCTCGTCAGAGCTTTTTTTTTCCTTAGGTTTTATTAATAAAAAAAATGTTGATAAAAAATATTAAGATAAATCTGACTCATATTGTGGAAAGCGTGTTTGATATTCCGATATTTTTCAAATTATAAATGTTACAACCAAGTAACTTTTACATTAAGTTTGTCGCCAGAATAACCTGATAGTTATTTGAGATTTGAGTTATATTCTGATTTTAAAACATTTTCCAGTTAATATCCGGAAAAAATGTCTCTCTTCTTCACATTCCAGAAAAGCAAAGTGCGGACCGTGGGAGCATCAATGAAGGGCTACTGTTGAATCATATTGTGTTTACGATTAAAGATACCTTGTGGAATCAACTATCATTCTAGGATAACAATGTAATATTTTCTGTCATTAGTACCAATGACTCCTTACTGGTCCTAGTTGAAATAAACTAAGTAAATAGGAATGGTAATTAATTTTTGTTTAAAAACTAATGTATTCAATTTTTATTGTTGTAATAATACATTATATTACCAATAAAGTGAAGAAATACAAAGCTACAAACTTTTGTTTACTCAGGTTTAGCCTTGTATTTCTTCACTTTTTTATGCATATCCTTGCACGTTAAACTTAAAAAAAAATACATTATATTACTGTTTTATAATTCTTTTATAATAAAAATATGGAATCCACTGTCGATTTTTTTTTGTAAAATTTTATAGGTCCATGAAATCCGAAATTTGAAAACTCCTGGTTAAAGTTACATCGTCGTATTCTAAAGTGCGTTTGGTTTCGAAATCAAGTAAAATTCATCTACGATTCCAGTTTGTCCTGTTCCTACAGCGCTATTAGCGGATAGCACATTAAGAAAACTATTCTATTAAATTTTTGAACTCAATTAGTAGCTGGACTTAGATCTCGTGATGTATCTTTGCTGAACTTTGGCTAATCTGATATTTTACCCAAACAATCTTATTTACAGGAAAGATCCGAGACAAGATGAACTGGAGATCAACTGAAGATTAAGCTCAGAACAGGATCAGGTATTTAAAGTTTCCATTAATAAATCCCTCTTTTTTCACTCTCTCTCTCTTCCTTCGCTGTGTCTTAGTTTCTTTAAAAAAAACTGCGAAAGGAAGTTCATTTTTCAAGGATTAACGGGGATTAATTTGGCATATTTAATCGTGTTTAGATTTTGCGTCATTAATCCTGAAGTTTCAGCTAGCAAGAAAAAAGCTTAAAACCGAGCAGGGGCCGCTTTACGAGGCTAAGATTTATGTGGAGATTAACGCACGACGGAAGTTTACAAGTGGGTCTATTGTTGAATGGTCTTCATTTTATGGACCCTTTTACAATCGCCGGATGTAAAGTCGTAATAGGTGACAGCAACGTGGTCTCATATCTACTTCGGATATAGAATTTTAATAAGTCATGTCACTGCTCCAAAACAAAAAAAGTATTAATGGGTGATGACGTAACGCAAGTTTAGGGCGGTTAGTACAAAGGTTAACACCGGACAAGCATCCATATATTCAACTGGTAAAATCCCGTCAAGACGAGATGAAATTCGTAAAGAAAGAATGAATGTACATCAACAGGAATTTGTAAACATTCATTCTTTATATACGAATTTAAATGAGTATTGTTTAACTTGTGTATCGTTGTTTGAATCATAAAAGCAATCATTTTTAATAATAGTAAACTGGTAATTATGAAGTTTAAAGTGTTTAAACATTAAAAAAAGAATTAGTGCTGAGAATATACAATATTTTAATTCACGCCGTTTACCATCAACAACATATTGGAACAGATGCAGCTGTTTCGTCATTGTTAGAACTCATCAGCTAGATTTATCCATTGATGATCAACTCAGATGATATGATAGGCTAATGATCCCGTTCCCGCGAGTGGAACCTCACAAAAATAAACAACAATAAGAAGAATCACTGTAAGCAGTTCAGTAGATCACGACCTCATAAACGTAGCTCTAGGCACAAAAGGCATTTAATGAAGGGACAAACAAGAAAGGGCCCATGAGATCTTGAATGGGAAAGTTTAACACGCATAAATTCAAACGATGAACTCATGGGAATGGGAGCGAATCAATAGCCTTTTCCGTCTTCTTAGTTGATCACCAGTGTGTAAATGTGAAGGATGAATCCAAACAACAACGAAACAGCAGTCTCAGATTCTAGTTGATGATAACTCAAGGTGTGAATGAAATATTATGGATAATCAATATTTATCCTTTTCTAATACTCATCTAATACAGCAGATCAGGAAAAATTAAATTTGAAACTAAAATCATCATTTGTGACGCTTCGTATTAAGTCTTTCCCGATATTGTAACGGATGGACGAATCTAGAGAATTACTGATATTTTAAGAAATGGGAAAGAGGATATATTTCCAATATTTTTAAATTTAAATTATTCATAATTTTCAATGACACTTCTAATTTATGCATTTAGTAATCGAATTTAGTAGTACAAAAAGTTTTGAACAGAATTACCAGTTTTTATATTTTTATATATATATTTTTTAAAGAATATTTTCATTTAACAGCTTTCTAAAAGAGCACTAAAAATTTAGTAAAGAATTTTGAGAAATATCTAGCATTGCCTCGATGATGTAATGAAATATTTCTCACTTGTTTCAGTTCGTATGGATACCACAGCTCAATGGTTACTCTCTTCATTCCTTTTCTTCAATTCTCTTCCTTTTTTATTATTTGGAGATTTATTAACAACTATGCCTAATGGATTAGCTAAAAGAATTTAATATTCACTGTTAATGATAACGAAATATTAATAGAAATAGGATCGGAATTTCTATAGGCCTATCCTAATGCTTTTCTATTCGAATGTCTGTGGTCTTCTTCCGCTAATTCCTCAAAAGGAAACCCTTTAGGAAAAGATTTCAAATGTAAAAGTTAGAATTGTCTTCGAGTATGCATATCAAGTTTCAAGAAGACCCATTCAGTGGTTCAATAGTTATTAGGGAGACACAAAACATCAAACAAACTGATTTGATGCGCCTCCATTTCCTATTGTAAGATTTGCTAAAAATTAATTACACTGTTAAGTGATTAATCCTCATTGAAATAATTATCACAAAAATCACAAAAATAACAATGGCTGGATAGTGAATAAGAACAATATTAAAGAAATGTTTTAATGATATTTTCTCTTCTTTTTTTTTAAAATGAACAAACAGATAATCACTGAATTTTATGTAATTCCCACACATGTATTTGAACATATCTTAAAAAGCCTAAAATTTATTTCCACTAAAACTTTTAAGGAGTCGATTAAGAGTTTGTGTTGTTATTTACCATCTGTTTAAATCGAATGCTTAAAAATTTAACTGCTAAATTACAATAAAAAATAATTCAATGATTGAATTACTTCATTTACACAATGTGACTTAATTATACATACTAAAAAAAGAAATAAAAAAAAGCAAGTACGCATTTTGAAAGTCGACAATTTAAAAATAAAGTGTTACACATTTAAAAATCTTTTACGTTCTATTAATTTTTTTTTATATTAAAAACGGAATAAAATTTTACAAAACACACATTTGCGATCACGACAATTTCGACCTGCTTACTGATAGGTCATCATCCTCATCATCAGCAGCAGTAAACAAGTCGAAATTGTTCTGTTGGCAAGTATTTGTTTTAAAATTTTATTCTGTTTTCAATAAAAAAAAAATGTATCATATATGAGTTCTAAATATGTGACACATTTTTTTAGATAGTCGATAATCTTATGATGATGACTTCGCAGTAAGCAGGTCGAAACTGTCCTTCGCAAGTATTAGTTTTAAAATTTTATTTTGTTTTTAATACAAAAAATAATAATAATAGAGAATATATAATTTTTAAATGCGTGACAGTTATTTTTAGATTATCGATATTCAATATGATAAATATAAACTTTTCATACGTTAAAATTAAATATAAAAGTATGCATTTTACATTAGTAACATTTCCTTAATCTTTACATTTCATTGCCTATTAAGATTCAATATAAGCAATGATCAAATATCGACAAAATAAAACTAGCTTCATAAATTTGCCAATAAGAACATCTTAAAATTGAGAATTTTGCATAATTTTATCATTTTTTTATTTAAAAATTCGGGGATTTTCATCAAAGTTCAAACATTAAATTTCAAAGAAATAAATGATAAAAGATAAATACAAAGTATTCAAATGTGCGTATAATCATAAAATTTATTTATTAATTTATTTAGCTAAAAAAATTGTACGTATTTCGGAAAATTCTTCCTTTTATCTAAATCTCGTATTTTTAAAAAGAGAATACGATTTCTGTAATGTTGCGTCTCTCAATCAATAACTACAAAATTATTTTTATTGTAAGAAAAGGATTGTTTTTTGTTCCGACGATGGGGATTCATTAGTTTTCGAACTTTGGTGATTTTTAAAATCATCATTCTTTCATTGTTCGCTTTACGTAATCGAGGGAAACATGATAATGGATGAAGAAATTGCTGTGAAGATTTAGCACGAAAAGAACGAAAAACCAAAGGAAATGGGACTCCTCAAGAACTGACAGGCAATCACTCTAGTGTTCTTCATTTTATTCAAAGCCCACGAAGACCAACCATCACGAAGACTAATTAACTTGTATGACAAAAAGATGATCCATTACTTTTCGTGATCTGAACGAATAATAAGTAATTGGTATTTTTTTTCGCAATCTCTAAAAGTTCGTAGACAACTCTGAAAAGGATAAACAAACTCCGGTAATAACAAAAATTTAGGATTGGCAGAGAATCCGCATACTACCGTGTTCTTTAGTCGCTTTCACTTCTGTCTAGTGCTCCAGAATAAGAAAGATAAAAGCAAAGATCTACTATCCATTAACGTTCCAGTTAGCAGCCCTATTTCACCTGTATCAATCCTCCAGAAAGTCTCATTCGACATCCTCTGACCCCTGGTATTGTTTAGCAAGTTTTGTGCTTTGAACAATGTAATGATTTCTCAATATAAATGATAGCGGGATTCATCAGAAAACAACACACTGCAGAGGCAATTGTTACCTCCGTTACCCCTGACAACACACAATAAAATTCCTTTCGAGAATATCACAAGGACGAAATGTTTATATTAATTCGATTCTGTGTAGAAGACTTCACATTTTTTCTTGTTGTTGAATGAAAAAAAATGAATTTAAGCCTATTTCTAATTCCTTATTGTAACTATTCAGAAAAAGTCTCTTGTTAGTATTGTACTTTGAAACTATTTAATGGCTGGAAAATATATTGTACCTTTGCATACATCAGTTTTAAAAGCTTATCAAATATTCAGCAGTCCCTATGTGGGAGACATTAAGACAGCCATTAAAAGCTTATACAGTGCTTGGTAAGTTTACATCAAGAGCGGAACTAATAATGTGCTTTCTACAAAAACAGAAGTAATGCACAAAAGTACCGCTAGATGGCACTACAGTCATTACACTTTTCCAAATGGCGCCTACAAACGTAGATTGTTGTAGATGCTATCACACTGGTGGTTATGTGAAGTGGAAGATGAGAAAGAGAATGATAATACTGGATGATAGTGATGATAAAACGAAGTAATGGTGAAATGACTATAGAAACGAGAAAGCAGATTCCACTGCGACAATGATAAAAATCCTGGGATTTTCTGAACACTGTAACGTCGTCATTAGGCCCTACAATTTCAGACGAACGTCAAGTCTTCAATTTGCAAGTTTCATGACACTTAATCACACAGCGAATGTTTCATTATTTATAAACAGTAAAGGCGCGAATGCATCTGTCGTCGCTAGAACTCGCTTATTCACACCTCTTGAAGTGGCATTGTTCATGTGAATTTTTGTAATGCTTCCATATTTTTGTTTATAACCAAAATGTTTATTGCATTCTTCAGTTTGAAATAATTTTACTTAAAGTTGGAAATAACTTAATTAACGTTTCAAGTAAATAAATTGTTTATTTTTAATTAATGTTTGGCTTCTTCTAATAAGAGATCCTGAATTTTTTTTATATTTTTTTTTTAGTGAACCTTTAGTTATCCGTAAGTACTCAAATTTTAATGCAAAGTAAAAATTTACTGATATCATCTTCAGTAAATGTTAAGTCTTAAATTACATAATTATTACAAGCAGTTTCAGAATTTTGAAATCTAAACTGTTAAGTAATAATAAAAGAAATTTCGTAAGGAATGAATAAAATTACTTCTTGTAATTCACACTAGGAGGCGCTAGCGGTCTAAAATATAAGTTCATAACAAAATAACATCATTAATTTTGGTTTAATCTTTCACCCAAAGATTAAAGATGAAAAGAACCAATCTGTACTGTAATTTATGGTTTACGCATTTTGTACTTCTCTATTAAAATAATAACAAATCAATATTTTGTAAAACTAATGGCAATCGTTCCATTATTACGGTTTATTATATCGTGTCTTTGTTTCATATCTATATGATTGTTATTCAAGAATAGTTTTGTTTCCGAAGTTTTGAAAATTTGATACTGCATTTGATATTGATCTCGAATTACATTAATCGCTAAATGTGGCAAACGAAAATCACGACCAGTTTGACAATATACTAATGGTTAACTTATCGCCTACATTAAGATCGTATTAGTAACTGAATCATTCACTTCATCAAAACAAAGCGCGAATAATATTCTTTTTACAATAAAATAAAGCAACAAAGTTCTAAAGTCCTCCCAACCCTCTGTCAAATACATATTGGTTTCCTTTACTGGAGATAACATTGATATTGAATAAAATTGTTCTCGTTTAAGAAAAATCCTTAACATTTGGAAATTACAGGACATTCAAATTACTACACAATATTGATAGTTTCTCAAGTGTCAATTCTTCTATTACAAAATCCCAAAAATACAAGGAAATGTACTGTGGGTAGCATTCCCAATGTCACATTGCGAAGTAGTGCTTCCCTGCATTGCTTTCCTTAAACCAGTCTAACAGTGGAGCTTGTTGCACTGCCGGGAAGCATCGGGCAGCTAATGTGACATTGGGAATAAGGCAGAGCATAAACAAAGATAGCTTTGCTGTTGCTGTGTATACTGTAGTAAAATATAGATTAGATGAGCTGTGAAAACAGGAAAATATTTAAAGAAATTAAGTCTTTTGTTTTACGAGTCTTTTTGGAAAATTACGACGCATCAGCAATTAAAAGAAAATCCTGATGATAGCTTAATTGATGACAACATAAAGTTCTTGAAGATAATTAACTATCTTTGAAAAATCTTAACATTTCCCATTGGCATAAGAACAGATGAATCTGTTTCATTTATTTACGGTAATATCAATATGGAGAATCGCTGGAAGGTGGCCAGATTTCCACAACAAATATTCCCATCTGAGGGCATACTGCCCAAAACTGAAGTTCCAGACAAAAACAAAAAAAAAAGATAATGCCAAAAAAAATTTCAGTTAAAATAATAACGTCTGATAACGTCCTCGTGATAAACTCTAAAACAATTACGTGACATTACTTGCTTGTTTATTTTTTAAATTTTTTTTTTCTCTAACCAATAAATTGTCGACTAGGAATATCTGAATATCAGGACATTGTAAGAGTTCTGAAACGTATTTGTACTAAATTGTCTGGCTAATAATTTCAGTTCCATTTGCGTATGACATGTTTATCATGCTGTTTACAGCAACAATAAATTGAAACAAATGTGCCAATTAAAATTCATCACGTAACACATGAAATGGAGCCAAGCCAAGTTCAATGAGCGACGCCATTCTTTTTCGATGTGGATTTGTCCCCAATGAAAAGTGCGTTCTCATTGCGGAATGGGTAAAATCTAAACGTCCCAGCTTTCGTTATATTTCTATAGGAAAAGTTGCCAAAACCTCGGTTCTTTCCAATTAGTTTAATGCATTCCACGGACACCTTTTTTCGAGGCGGAGATGTTATTGTTCCGGTATTAACTCGAAAAAGGCGTTACCATTTTCTATGGAAATACACAAGCGTTTGAACAAAAGAGGAAAACGATATCTTGGCTGTCTGACTGCTTCGGAAATCACGGCAACGGAATGGAAAGAAGGTGTGATCGTCACTACGGCTTTTTATAGGCTTTTTTTTTTTTATCTCAGAGAGTTGAAGGAAGAAACAAAAAATACAAAAACACCTCTGCGATAAGTTCGCGTCAAGAATCTTCACCAAAGTAGAAATACAAAAAAAATGATCTAAAAGAACAGAAAGTCTACTTACATCGGTATTCGTAAATCTTAATATTTATCGAACATTACCTTATTCAGAAACCAGATAAACCATGAAATAAGTTACACAAACCCCAAGTTAGTTAAATCGCATCAAAGCACTGGCGAATTATTAAAAGGATTAATATGTTATTAAATCGATAGAAATTCATTATTCCACTCTTAATACATTCTATGGGAAGTTTTGATCATCTTGACGTAATTTTTCGCCAAGGTATCAAGAGGAAAAGTTCTCAAGTATATACAGTCCCTACGCTGAATAAAGATCCTCCCAGAATGCAACGTAGCTTATCGATTGAGCTTTCCTGGCCGACCGCTAACATTGAAAGAGAAGAGGTCGCTTCCCTTCTCTTTCAATGTTAGCGGTCGGCCAGGAAAGCTCAATCTATAAGCTACGTTGCATTCTGGTAGGATCTTTATTCAGCGTAGGGACTGTAGGGTAGAACATTTCTTGTCCTTATATATTGTGGTGAATGTTTGTGGTTCGTAAATTTAGACGAGTCGACTGGAAATACGATCTGGTAAGAACTTGTTTATTCACATGATGCAAGGTTTTAAATAGTTTATGCACAAGGGCTGTGATTGGTTGTCGTGCTTTACAAATTGATCAGTGGATTAAAATAACACGTGGGTTTTAACTGATATTTAACTGTCTTTTTAAATAATAACAAATCAGGATCAACGGAAAATTTCAATAAAATAACGGAATTTAAATGACAAACAGTACAAATTAGAATATACAATCGATAATAAAACAAATGTTGATTAAGGATATTTACAATTAGAAACAGTAAGACAATTACGAACATACAATGAATAAATAGGGATATTATAAACAGATAAATGAGAATATGGACAGCGCGTAAAAATAAATACAATATGCATTCCAATTTTCAATAAGCTTCATTAACTTGTTCAAAAGTTATTATAGGAGAGACAGATTTATTTAAGTTTCATTTTACTAGGAAAAAAGCCTAAAAAAAGCGTCTTTGCTTGATAGAAATGGTTCCTTAGTATATTTCTTGAGGTCACGTGAGATTTGACTTTCAGCGCACTCTTAAGACCGAAATACAGAATTCTCCAGATCTTGGACGTTGTTCCTTTTTTGCATAAATATTTGAAGTCATCCGCGCGAAGGCCAGAGTTGGCAAAGAACCTCTGTTTGGCGGTGGAAGAATAAATTAAATTTCAATAAGACCTCGTCGAGCCATCGACTGGATTCCTATCGGAGAAATCAATTACACAGCGAGCATTTTAACTGTCAAATGTAACATTTTATGATCCGATTTTACAAGTGGAAATTGCTTTTTCATTATGATGGAGAAAGCCATTACAAACAGTTTTAGTGCTATGATTAATTTACCCTTTTGAACAGGTACAATTTCGACATTATATCTTTTTAATTGAAACGACGAAACTCTAAAAATAAATTAAGATAATGAAATAGGACTTTTTTTAGATTATTTTTAACTGCATAAATACTGCAGGAAACAATTAAGTGAAACTTTTTCCTGTCAAGAATTGATATTGATAAAGCAGTGCTGTTTTGAAAAACTATTCATTTTTTTATAGCAAGGTTTAGGTAGTCAACAATGACATATTTTATACTTTCTTTCTACTAAATCGGCGTAATAATAGTGATAGTTAAAATTCATTATTACCGCCACGTAACTGGTGTAACAAAAGTATTACTAGTATTGTCAGTATTGTTTTTATGAATATTTATGAGTTTTTATGAGTCCGTAGTTTTTAGCAATGAAGTGGATGGGTTTTTGAACGACTCGTAAGTAGGAGAATAAGATTCTGTGTGTGTGTGTGTGTGTGTGCCTGTGTCTCTAACCGAAAGTAAGAGTCCTATAAGTCATACCACTTTGGATTCTCCATGACCGGATTGTTTGAAGAAAAATCCGACTTCCGGTCCAGGCCACCTCCGTTATTAGGTGGCAACTGACGGAATCAGGAAAACACTGGTAATTGGCTAAAATTCGGTTTTGTCTACACTGAATAGACTATACCGAAAACGAACATGATACTCTCGACCCAACGTGGCCACTTATTCAAAGTCGTCTGAATGGCAACAAAATGCGTGTCTAGACATACTAAATGAACTCAATGAATTATGCGTGCATCGCTTGAAATTTATTTGATCTTTGAATAAATGAGTTTTGCGCGCCAGTCAATAGTAGTGTCACTTAACAATGCAAACGTTTGATTGATTGCAAATTGTACGGGTTGCTTACAATTTTATGTTTACTGTAAATTAAGAATTAACTAGTTTTTATTACATCTTTATATTAAAATGAATAATGGTATATAAAAATTCAAATTGCTCCAACAGAAAGAATGCCTGCATCAGAATCATTGTTGCAATCTAATAATAAATCTGAAGAAAATTAAAAATATTTTTAGGATAACCCCGAAACATTTAATTTACAGAAATTTCGGATAATTTTAATCACTTATGTTTTGCAAATTTGTTAAAAAGTTTAATCCTGTACTATTCCAGTAATGACTCATGTGATGTGGTTCTAACATTGTCACCTTTCTTCTTATAATATTAGAAGAACAGATGTTGCAAGGGACTCATTTGTAATGCAAATTATACCTTTTCCTTATCGACCATTCCTATTGGAAACTGAAGGTGGTAAGAAATATATTTTGCTTAATTTCCTGTCTGCAGATAGACTTGGAACTTTTTTTACTTCTTCAGTGTCTCAATTTCATTTCTTTGTTGTCGTGATTTCTCATTCTTTTCCACAAGATAAAGAATATAATTTAAGAGCACTTTGGAAAAGATTTCGTTAGATGATTCGGCATGTTTCTAATATTTGCTGAATTGCCAAGTTCACCGCTGATTGCTAAGAAATTACTACAACCTATTAAAAAAAACTATAGAGCCTACTTTATAGAAAACCACATAAATCACTGCAACAATTTCGTTGAAGTAGGATTGCTAGTATAATTTCCTCAATGAATTAGTTATCTTTTCTTTTCATCTCTCGCATTTGGATAACATTCAAATTTATGGTGCTAATCTGTAAGTCTTCACTTTACAATTCGTGTCTCCAAATTCAACATGACTTCTTCTCAAAGTACTTTCTAATTGGTCCCAGACCAATTCATTACAGAAAGGATTGAAAAATTTCAACAATGGCATTAAGTCACCATATACAGTATCAACAATGCAACGAACTAACCACTGAATAAATTAAAATTCTCATAACAACAAAATGCATCAAATAAAAAAGAAAAATCTTTTCTATTTTGCTCAGTAATAAATCGTCATCGAAATCAATAAAGCTGTATAATTTCGAGCGACCCATATGGGTGCAATTGCATTTGTCCCTTGCGTCCGTGTCTGTCCCTCCCCTAACAACTCCCGAACGGAAGGTCGGATCGACAAACTGATTTCACCATCAGGTTCAGAGGCCTAAACGTCATAGGAATTGGGTATTTTTGTTTCATGTGTGCAAATAATTTCGGCATACTCTGAGTTTTTAAGTTTTTTAGTTGAATTTTTTTTTTCCGGAGATTCTCTTTATTTAATTCTCTATTAATTCTTTATTTGATTCTGTTTATTACCCATTTTATTTAGGGCAATTATCACTTATTTTTAAAGAAACTAAAGTATTATAGTGGATTGAGTGACGGAATCAGAAGGTCTCGAGTTCGAATACCAGCTTTGAATACAATTTATTTATTTATTTTTTTATTTCGGAGATTCCATTTTTATAACTAAAATTTTTCGTTGTCTGTTTGAAATTGAATATGCACACGTTGAATGTCCGCGTGGGTTTTAATGGGTCTTCCTTAGTTTTATGCTTTAATACTTATTTTTTTTATCTAGTATAATATTTTTTCTTTTATTGCAAAGCCTATAAATTTCATCAGCCATTTTAATGTTCTGAAGATGATCTAAAGACAATGGAACTAAAATTTGCAAACAATAGCAACGAATTGTATTAAGGCTGATTTCGAAAAGAAAATGTGGTTGTTAGGTCACGTGCAGATCTATTATTGTGCAATTACCTTTTTTTTTTTTTTTCTTTTTTGCTGCCCGTCACCATTATTCCGCAATTATCGATTTTCTTTTAAAAATAACTCGAAAACCATTATCTTCCAAGAAACTCGTCCTACAAATGTACGATACAGCTAAAAAATCTTATTTAAAATTCGTGTAGATTTGTTGAAAAATTGAAAAGTCTTGTGCTACAGATGCACACCGAAGAAATAGTCAATAATATATCGTGGAATGCGTTACGTAATCAACTCGAATTCCTGGCGCCAGAACGAGGCCATTTGTGTCATTTCTCGTGATAGTACAGCCACAACCTAGAACGTTTCACTTCCATTTCTGTTGCGACCAAATTTAAAGAAGAATTGTTATTATAAATTGCTGTAATATTTTCCTATTGAGTTTGGAATCAATTTCAGTTAATCTTCTGAATTAAATTTTTAGCCGTTAAATTTTATTAAGATCAATATCAGTGGTTCTCAAAGGGTGGCAAGGAGTGCCGTGAATATCACGAAAGTATATTTTAAAATCGAGAAGAAACTCTTAGAGATTTCTTATACCCTTGATCAATCAATGGCCCCCCCAAAATAAGGTAAATAAATCTTTTTTTTATATATAGTTTATTATTTGTATTCATAGTTTAATTCGAATACAAATATTTAATAGAGTATATTGAATACAATATATTTTTAATTTCGTAATTAAATATACCAGAAAAGTTGTATTTTACAGTGCTCCTCGAATCTAAAAAAAAAAAAGTTTGAAATTCACTGTTCTGTTTATTGATTTCTGGTTGTAATATATCAGTTGATTTAATTCATTCAATTATTATAAATCGAGTAAAATCACTGGAAATCAGCCAAACAAAAAAAATGAGAAGCGAACCACGTCTTCATAAAGAATTTGATGACTGAGCCGAAGACTTGGTCGCTCCCATGTAGAGCGCTCTCCATGTATCCCTGTCAATGGACTTACGATAAACGTACGTAAGTAGTAGCAATGTTCAAAGTGTACGTAACTCGGAAGTAAACACCGTAACTTTTGGCTATGGTTCCAACGCAAAGTGTACGTAAGTCGAGTGAATGACTATATGAATTTTAAAATGTCAATTAATTTATGTTCTGTTGGGAGTTGATTTTTTTTTTTTTTTTTTTAAAAACGAAATCATCCTTTCTCCAGTAATTTATAATTGAGCAAAAGAAACATGAAAAAAATCTTAGAATTCAAACTTCAAATATCTCGTCTTTTCTTTATGCTAAAAATGCAGGACCCATCAACTTATATAATTGGCTAAGTTCGTCTGTCTGTCTGTCTGTCCGTAACTCGATGTAATTTTGTTACCACTGCATCGATTTTAATGAAATTTGGCATACTTACTCAGTTTTTTACGTTGATTTTGAAACTCAAAACCAATTTTGCCGTAGAAGCTTCGTTCACAAGTTAGCGCAGTATTTAGATTATACAAAGGTCTGTCTGTAACTCGGTGTAATTAAGATACCACTGCACCGATTTTAATGAAATTTGGCATACTTACTCAGTTTTTCACGCTGATTTTGAAACTCAAAACCATTTTTGCCGTAGAAACTTCGTTCACAAGTTAGCGTAGTATTTAGATTATACAAAGGTGAGTTTGGTTGCTACAATCAATAATACTACAATAATAGGAAACAATATGACATCTACATTATTTAATACTGTAATGGAACAATGCATTATTATTAAATTACTTGAAGAAAGATAATTAAAATCATCTACAAATTGTCAGAGAATTAAAGCACAAAAAGCTGTCTGTAACTCGAATACTTAAGCTATTAAGATAGATCCAACGGTTCTCATTGATACTATTGAATCAAGGATACTCCAATTGGATGAAAATATTAGTTCATTGTGTCATTCCATTGTTGTTTCCATGAAATTTTATTCTTGGGAACTGCCCTCGACAACTGAAATTCTTAACAAAACATACGTTCAAAATCAAATAATTTTGTTACCACTGCATTCATTTTAATGAAATTTGACATACTTACTCAGTTGTTTACACTGATTTCGAAACTCAAAACCATTTTGCCGTAGAAGCTTCGTTCACAAGTTAGCGCAGTATTTAGATTACATTTACTTTATATTTGATATTTGATAGTTGATGATAAAATGATTTTTCAGATTTTTTTATGCCTGTCGTCCGACAGGCTTTGCTGCTAGTTTTCTTAATGTTTGACAAGGTTCTTACTTACAAACCAGCTTAACGTACGATACTGATTTTCTGTCTTACATTATCGATAAAAAATGTCTTACACTAAAATCTCGTTTATCCGAATCGCGATCATCCGAAAATCTGGTTTATCCGAAACGATTTTTAGAATATTTTAAAAATACACAAAAACATTTTTTCCGTCGCTATAATCAATATTTAATTTCGTACATAAGCGATTATGAAACTTATTAATACACAGTAATTACTGTAATTAATATTGATAATAAGTACAGTACATTTTTAAATAGTATATTCCGGATTATCCGAAATATCGTTTACCGGAAACGTTCTTGGTCCCATCAAATTCGGATAAACGAGTTTTTAATGTACAGTAAACTCTTGATATCTCGAAGTCGAAGGGACGCTAAAAAAAATTCGAGATAGCGAGTTTTCGAGATAACAAGGTCGAGATTAAATGAATATGTAATATCAAGGGGAAAAAGAATTTTTCGACTTATCAAGGTTTGCGAGAAATCGAAGTTCGAGATACCGAGAGTACAAAGTATTACTTAAAGCAGTAGTCTACTTTTCAATGTTTTGAACAACTGAATTTCCTTTTATTAGCCAAAAGATAATTGAGTTGGGAATTTAATTCATTGTATTTGACACAATGAATTCTTCTTGATTTATACTTTCGTAGGCCTCTTGAGAAATCACTCAAGATCTACATGTTCGATCTCTGTCCAATCCTGTATTAGTTCCATTTACTTGCTGACCTTATAAATATCAGATGAAATTAAAGATGAACTCAATTAGTTTTCCTAGTTTTTTGAACAGTTATCAAGATTTTCCTCGTTTGATCTCGTTGCAGCGAAGAAACAGTATGAA
The DNA here is from genome assembly GCA_023159025.1 of Thereuonema tuberculata. Classification (NCBI taxonomy): domain Eukaryota; kingdom Metazoa; phylum Arthropoda; class Chilopoda; order Scutigeromorpha; family Scutigeridae; genus Thereuonema; species Thereuonema tuberculata. The sequence goes on from JAFIDM010006943.1 coordinate 20,106,598, forward strand.
ATTTTAACTACAATTTGTATAATTTGCACGATCTGCATTTATACGTAACAAAAAACGGTATTTCTTTTTTTTTTTAGAAAAGGTCTTGCAAAAGACGAATCGTTACAAAAATCAGAAAAGTCTTTTCAGTATTTATCGACAAATGAAAAAGAGGGGGAGGAAGGGATTTAGACAGATACAAAAAAATAGAAATCTAACTCAGATTTCAATTTTTGTGATGACGAAAATGCAGCGTAAGCAATATTTTTTTTTTTTTTTTTTGGAGGACTCCTGTGAGGGTTCCATCGTTTTTTGAGTCTCAGCCAACCAATAACAGGCAGCAGCCGATTTCAGAGATAAAATATTCCATTAGAAATCTTAATAAGTTGATATTTTCAGACGATTCCTGCATTTTATCGGGAGCTCGTTTTAATTGCTGATATCGTTAAGGGCAATTGAATGGCATTTAAACGACGAAATACTCGAACAATGAATCAGCCGTCCTTAGCAGTTAGAATGCTACAATTACTGGGTGTAAAATATAAACATTAAGGCATTTTTATTTATTTTTTTTACAACGAGTTTTTTTTTTTTTTTTCTTTTTTCTGTTTTTAGTCCTATTTCAATGAGAAAAGGAAGTTCATCAAATCAGTCAGTCTGTGTGGATTTCCTTTAATAACTGTTGAGTCACTGAACGGATCTTCATGAAACGTGGTATGCCTATTCGAGGACTACGGACAAAGCAGTGAATCCCAATTTCTCAGTCGTTTTAGGCTTGTTTCACAGCAACGAAAATGCGAACGAAACATGTCCGACCAATGAACAATATCCCAATAAACCCGAAATCCCTCATATTATGATTTTAATGTCTTTTTTTAATAAAGGAACTTTAATTTTTTTTGGTACATCATTTTTATAGTTTTTGCTGATTATATTTTTCTATTCTGTAATATGTAAGAGATAAAAATGAAAACAAAGTTATCAAGTTGGAGTTTTCCATCAGACCATTTCTTTATTCAGAATAAATAAAAACGATTAAGCTCCTCGCTTATCGACCAATTCGCTTAACGACCTAGTCGTAGAACTCGGTTGTAAAGTGAGGAGTGTCTGTATAATTAAAATAGCAATGAGTATTCGTTCATATATGTTAGTGGCTTTGCAACTAAATATTCTAGTGTAGATAAATGCAGGCTAAGGAATAGTTCTAGGACTTATATATTATAATGTTTGTTTACATGTAATTTTCTACTCAAAACGCTATATCTTCAGAAAGCCTATCTTCTAATACAGCAGAAGAATTGTAGCACAATATAGTATGGTCTTTTATAAATACGATAGAGATCTCAGAAATTACTTAATCATCACTCCAAGTTCTTTAAACGCTTTAGAAAGAAAAGAGGAATATCATTGGAAGTTTGACAAAGAGTTATGAAAACATGATGTCTCTCAGATCATTGACATTCTCCAGGACAATAAAAAGAAAAAAAATCTTGAATGGAAACATTTTACCTCAGGAGTTGGTTGATATTCCCTACGACCAGAAAACACCAGTAAATGTAAAAACAACAGCTTCACCGATATCTGGCAACAAACAACGGAGATCAAAACAAAATCATTCATGCGTCATCTCAAAACAGCATTTCACAATAGGATCGCCAACGGGCAACGAACTTCTTGTTTTTATTTACATATATTTATTTTCCTTTTATTTGCACAACATTTGCCAATAACAATTCCCTATGAGAATTCGAAAACATTACGAAATGTATTTTTAACTTAATAAAAGTTAATTAATTAACTAAAGATAATTAAAGTCGATTAAAGTTTAGAAATAAATGGACGAACCATTTCTATGAATTCTCTTTAATTAAAAAACATGAATTTAAATAAGCTTTCAGCAGTCAAAGGCCAGGAGTTGTTATCAAAATGAGATTTCAAATCCCAAAGAAAAAGCAAAAAAAAAAGTTTATAGAAATTTTTTGAGGGCTTCTCAATTTCTTGCGAAAGTTTATTTATATGAACAAAAAGTATTCATTTAAAGATACAAGTTTAACTACTATTAAAATATTAAATATTATAAACTTTTGGGATTTGAAGAATATTTGTCTGTTTTTTTACCCATTCAGTTCAATGTAAGATGTAAAAGCATCAAATTTTTATGGCAAATGTTAGGTCAAGAATAAGGTGAAGAGTAGGGCAGCAAGAATGAGATGAAATGGAAAAAGTTCTCCTTCCTTGAGTATTAAAAACCTTTTTGAAAAATATCTGGATTTTCAAAACTTCCCATAGCAGGGAAGAGTGGACAAAACAATAGGTGTTCCTTGACAATGGCAGATACTACAAAGAGTAGAAATAAAAGATTTCTTCATCATGTAGAAAAAAAGTAAAAGAAAATCAAAATAACACGTGCGACAATACTCATTGAAATTTACATGCCAGAATTTAAAATTCTGATTAAATCTTACATGAAACAAATGTTTCCCCATTCAGACATCTCTTCAAGCTGAAACCACACTGGGTTTGAATCAGGCACAATTCCCCACCAAGTCTAATTTAAACTCAATGAAGCACACTACAAATTATAATTACAAATAAGCTGCCAAGAGAGATTAAATCAGCAACATAAAATTGACAAGTTGGCTTGATAGTTATTAGCAGAAGATTAGCTATAGTATTGTTCTCTAACCTTTAAAGCAGAAGCTGGTTTCACATATTCAAAAAGCATTGACTGTTTTCCAGCAAAAAATAAAAGGCAGAACAAAAACAAGAAATTCTTGAAAGAACTTGGAGCTTACTTTCTAGTAGTGTCAATATAATGACATTTAAAACATTTTCCTCATTTAAAACTTTACCTTTGAAAAATCCATTTTTTTAAAATAAAACTGTCTTTCTTAGGTCTTTCTGATACTATGAGACGTGCAACAGTCTGCATTGTTATCAACAATAGATTGAGATATGCAGTAGTTAGCATTGCTATGTCTGTTGAATTCACATAATTAAGTGTATCTTAATGGTTTTCGTAAAAAATTCAGTTTTAAGCTAATTTCATAGACTTTTGTTTCTTTTATTTGTTTATTTGCTTAACAAAAAAACCAACATATTTCTAGATAAAAGTTCACTGTTTTTATACAAGATCTAACAGTATATATAATTATACATTTCCATTTACAGTTTAGATACAACTTTTAAAAAGGTATATGGTGACAACACAGTTAAGTTACAGTGATGTTACCATAACATAAGTAGGGTGACAACATGATTTTATCTGCCATCATATAGTTAAAAAGTAAGACATTAATATGTCTAAAACTAGTATAGGAATCTTGATGAAATGGCACCTTAATCTCATGTTGGTTTTTAACATAAGAGTTTCAGATCTACATTCTTCTATATTTTTTTATCAATTTAGAATTACGAAATACCCAAATCTTAGTAACATATAATATTAAAAAAACAAAAAAAAACAAAACAAACAAACCTAAAAAACGAAATTCAAAAGATTTTTTTTTTCTAAATAAAACTGAATTTAATTAAATATTAATGCATTACCTTAACTTGAAACAATTTGTTTGACATCAACTTAACATGTAAAAACATTTTAGGTTTACAGTCTTTTGTTTACTCATCCAATTTCATTTAAAGAAAAGATTTTATTGGACAATCAATATTATACGATATTTATTCAAGTTAGTTTGATAAAATTATAAAAACACTTTTGCTTTGGCTTCTAATTGAAAATGTCCATAATCTTGAATTTAAAATTTAGATTATCCTATCGTTTGTGGATAATACCTGAAAATTAAACTGACTAATAACAAAATGTTTTCATTCAATTTTTGATGGGTGAAGTTTTATTCCACGATTCAGAGAAAACATCAAGAGCGAGATTTGGTAACTATTACAAAACTGATTGCAATTAATATCTAGGCTTATGAGTTGAAGATGCTTTCGAGAAAGAGGAATTAATTAGAATTCTCAAGACACTTGGAGGTAGACCAAAACTTAGCTAGAAACGAAAGGAAGAGGATGGGCTAGAAGATTTCAAAACTTAAGAGAGATTAAAAGAAGACTGGAAACCAGCAGGATTAAATAGCGAAGCTTTGTGAATGGCCTTTGTTCCCAATGGGATGACGGGAATTAAGTCAATTAAGGTTTATGTTAATGAGATTTTTTTAATTAATTGGATCGTAACATTCAACTCAACCTGTCAGAAAGCAACTCTACACTGGCCAAAGAAAGTCTCTTCCAATTGGATTGGTTTAGGATTCAAGAGAATTAAAATATTTTTATAATAAATTATACAACGCTGCAACAATAGTCCTTACGAAACAAAGTAATGAAGAGATAACTAACAAAGAGGTATTCAATAAAAGAGATAACTAATAAAGTGATATTTAATATAAAAGATACACTCGACTTTAAATAAATAATAAGGTTTTTCAAAATGCCGTTAGTGGTACTATGTTACGCTAAATGGTATGAACAGTAACACTTGAAACGAAAACTGAGAAATTTTGTTTTGTGCTATTTGGAAGACATTGCAAAGACAGAGTCTACACCAGATAATTCTTGTGCATTGAAGGATGACAAACTCAGTAACAGCAGAGACAAAGTAAAGTTTATACAGAATTTCTCTACCAAAGTAGATGACAATTGCTACAAGATCTTTCCTCCACAACGGATCTTAGCAACCATGAACAATTACATTCTTGATACAATTTTTACAAAGCAACATGGAGTCTCTACAGGGGGCGTATAATTCTGCTTCAAGCTTTGGGGTTTGCTTACAATTACTGTACTTCATATTATTGTAATCGTTACTTTTAATTTAAACGTGAACACTCATCATTTTGAAATGATACATTTCTTTACGTATTTCTAAAAATAGTAAATAGAAGATACAATTATAAGCTTTAATATACTTTTATTTTTGTTGCCCTTCTGTTATTGAATAAACTAAATAAGCTCTTTACATTTTAAGCATTATTTTAACAGGCATTACATTGATAGGAAGCGCAGTACATGAACACTGTAAATACGTTAAGGACACTGAATCAATTGAATTGGATTTTCTTACAAACTTTCTCCTCGTAGAGGTAGAAGGAAGACAAAATGTAGGACGACAAAAAATGCAAGAACAGAAAATATTGAGTTACGGGTGTCTAATTTAGAATATACGAGCTGGCACTGGGAAAAATGATTCCGTGATTAGTAAGCTTCAAGACGTCTTAATAGTATTCTTAAAACTGATAGTAATTCCAATAGTGCTACAAACTATCAATCTAAGGCAGCTGATTGACATGTTAAACATATTTTCCCCATATTTAATATTTCCGATGATGAATAAGGGACAACAAAACAAATAAGTCTTTTCAAATTTAAAACGAAAAAATTAAAAGGAAAAGCTCAAAAAAGTAGAGAATAAGTCAGTTAAATTTGGTGTAAGTTAACTAACAAGACATCTAACGGAAATTGAAATAGGAGATTTCAGCTGGAGGAACAGGAGAATTAAAATTCCTGATGACCAACTAAGAATAGGTAAGAGGATTGTAGTTTGCTTAATGAACTTAATCCTAGAAATGACCACTAGAAGATGATGATATTGAACGCAAGATTAAGTTTCAGTGACAGACAAATACTCATTAGTTTAAGAGAATTTATTGATGTACCGGATCAAAGACTTGTTAACCGCTTCACTTATATTTCAGAGTACCAATAAAACTGAATCATTAGAAACTTTTGGAGAAGAAAAAAATATCTAAAGCTTAATTTTTTAAGGAACTGAGTTCTTTTCCATTTTCTTATTGTTTTAAATATCTTATTTACTGTTCCGTTACTGGTTGCAGTTCGTTACTTCAGTTACTGTAATTCCATCCTTACATTACAAAATCCTGTTTCTCCTGGTAGATACTTAAGTACTAGTCTCCATTTCTTAAATTGGAAATTTCGAAATAAACTGAAGCCCCATTTCTTTGATTTGATATTTGAGGCATCATATTCTTTGGATGCTTCCAGGGCTAATCTTTTTTTTACTTTTTTGTTTTTCATATATTTTTCAGAATTTCAACGAAATATAATATACTGGAAGCTGCACGGTCCACAATCAGCGAATAAAAGTAAAAAATGATCGCTAAAAGTAAAAAAAAAATGATCTTAAAAAAGGATCCACAGATCGTTTTTAAGAGATCCACAGATTCCTGACCTATTCTTCATGTGAAGAATACCAAATTATGTTTAAAGTCTGCTTTAATCCTAATATATAAAAACAAAATTCGACTCCTACTAAAGCAAATTTTCAATGTACTTTGGATCACCTCCTTCTCAAAAAATTTTAACTGTTTTCTGAAAAAATAAATCTGGAACATACTGTAGGTTGTATTAGCAAAGAGTTGTATAAAGGAAGTAATATTTATTGTACAACGATGCACATCCGAATTACTCAAATGTGAAGAAAACAATTTAAAGGATTAAATCCCAGTAAAATGCAATCAGATCTTACATTGTTGTAAGTAATAATTCAATATCAGTGTTATATTAATGTTATCCTATTACTCTACGAACAATTCAGCATCTTTTTTTCTCGAAAATCGATTGAATATTTGTTGGTTTTATTTTCAAATGATGTTATTTTGTCTTAGCCAATTTACAGGTAAATCAGGTACTTGTTTATCTACGTTAAGGCTTCTTTATCTTTACGTTTTCTTTATTCTTTATTTATCTTCTGCTTAGCAGTTATATAATAATGCGAAATTCTCATAAAGAAAAAAAACTTGACACTAACTAGCTGGACATTCAAATCTATTCTTAGAGTTAATGATATTTGTGTTTGACATTTTCACAATAGTTCCAATCTCTGCAGACGAGAACAGCCGTATCTATCAATTTGTCATTTCGCCAATAAGTACTCTGACATTTCGTTGGTATTTTGCAAAAAGAGATTTTTAAAAATGTCACTTTTCCCTAAGAGTGTAACCGAATGAATATGTAACCTTCACAAAGAAATATATTCAGTCGCTGGATAATCAAATAGATCCATACAGACGGCAACATATTTTTTGTGTGGCTGCGAAGTGAAACCTCAATAGTGACTGAAGATGGAACGAATGGTTTACTTTGGCTGCAAATTGGATTTCCCTGAAGCCTCACAAGCAATTGGCACAAGAACCTTTCAAATGCTCAAATACATACTGGAGCAGCTTGCCATACTTGAACTCATGTTTACAAATTTACATTATTCAATTTCAGTGCTGGATATAATAACTGCGCAGTATTGTCAGTTTCCACTTGAATTTTGTTTTCTTAATTACGAGATTTAAGTTTTAAATACTAAATTTCTGAAGTTTCTGTTAGTATTCGTTTCGTTACATCTGTACTACTTACACAAGATTCTAATTTACGTAATATCTGTAGAAATTTTTCTAATAACTAATTTAAATTATTTTTATTATTATTGCAATAAATGTGATCTTAATAATTAAGAAGTTAAAAAAAAAGCTTAATAAATTTTTTAGAACTATTAAGTCATTTTTATAGTTCTATTTCCGTAAATAAATACACAGTACTTTGGCTCTACAGTCCTTGAAGTACCTTGGATGCTCTCTTAACAATTCTTTCCTCTGACAGTTCTTGTTCTCCATCTTTTAATTTCCAAGGATTTTTACGTCTTTTTCTGGGTGTTCCAAGTTGTCTACTCCTTCCAGATGTCTGTCAAACACTCTTTGGTTATCTGTTTCCATCCTCATCAGATGTCCTAATCACGCAATTCTTCTATTCTTAATGTCTCCAACAAAGTCTTTTTCTCCATAAAGTATTCTAAGTTCTTCATTAGTTCTGATCCTTACTTCTTAGCCCAAATGTTTTCCTGAGAAATTTCCATTCCCAGAACCCTACCATTCTCTATTCACTGACTCTTTGCTACCACATGTAATTATCGTTTTATTACTGTCTTACAGACTTTTATTCTAGTTTTCTGTAATAAAGTATGTATTCCCATAAGCTATGATAACCCATTGAAAAATCTTGAACTTTGTTCCGTCAAGAATAATTGAAACTTCTTAATTCATTCCAATTTAACGTCACCTATCTCAATACAGGCTTACATCAGATCGTTTCAATATCTCTAGTTAAGATCATATAGTATTATTTAACTGTGATAACGTTAGGAAACATTTCTATAAATACGTTATGAAGCAATGTAATAAGTTATAAACAATGGAATGCTCAAAATTACAGCATTTATCCAGAAAATAAAAAGATATATTCTGGATAGCGGTGGAAGTAAATAGTCATTAATTCAGCATTGGTGAAATGAATATAAATCTAACATATGTCAAAAATAAATGTATGACTCTAGGTGTGAAAAGCGAAATCATAGGATCAAGAAAGGTTAAAATTGGAATGCGTGCTTACAAGATTATAAATTACATATTCTGCGCTTCTATTTTTTTTTTCATAAATGCAAGAGATTATTTGGACAGTTTTGTTCTAAAAGTTCAAGCGATTAGGCGCTTGTGGGTTGAAAGCGCGGCGGTTGGCGCAGCATAGCTATTGTTGCTTTCTTGCAAACCTGGTGGTAGAGCTTCACCTCCATCTCCAGATTCTTTACCGGTGTTAAAGGCGGTTAGTATTCCGATCTCAATTTAATCCATCTGCCAAACCACCAATCTGTCCATTGGGACACTATATCTTCAATTAAACGAAATTTCTTGTGCGAGAAATAGTGTCACTCTAATCTTCCCTACCAAACACTCGTGTAGTGCAGAGAAGTCACCCACTGTAATCAAATAAAAGTAAAAAAGGTTCCTTTTAAAGATAATCGACGACGTTACAACTCCATAAAAGGTGTTCATTACAGGCCATGGAGGCTCTTGGGAGAGGGGGTGGGGGATTAGGTTCAAACTTCGTGTTTGAGACCGGATGATCAGTCCGATGCCACGCACCTGTAACCCTCGAGTAACAAACTCAACATCTATTTAACAATGAACTGGGTGAACCTTAAGGTTCGTCTGGTTGAGAAAGAACAGTGGAAAAATACCAGGACACAGCTGGAAATTGAAACCAGCTTCTCCAATCCGCAGTCCAAAGCCTAAATCACTAGGCTATCGGATCTACACAATTCTGTAAACGCTAATCTTAAAAAAAAATTAATATATGATTCTTAATTTCTAATAATTTTTTTTCACTCCACTAATGTTCCCAAATTTTCCTGTCACTGATTGAATTATTAGGTAAACAGGTTAAAACCTGAAGTGAAAAATCATCATTTTCATTACGTTTATATTTAAATAGATATAGCAATTTACATTTTGTTATACATTTCTTTTTATATTTCAAAGATTAGTCATTTTATTAAAAAAAAACTTCTTTTTTCTTATCTATGTAAATATATACCTTTAACTGAAGAGCAAGTCAATACTTCGATATCTCGTTAAAGTGGCCGGTATATAAAAAGAACAGAATTAAGAAATATCGTCCCTAAATACCAGAGTTGGCTCCAGGTAATAGAGAAGCCTTATCTATTGTCTGTTGGATGCGTAGCACAAATTCCTTGACGTACGGGTAGGTGTGGATCGGAATTTCGGCTGTTGCATCGCCGACTCAATATATATTATATTGATTTTTTTTTTCCTTCTCCCCTAAGCCGGTAAAAGAAATTGCCGAGTGGTAAAATTACAGGATCGGTGGCTTCAAACAACTAAGGAGGGGGTGAGAGCCCGTTCTCTTAAAGAGAGCTCACTGCAAATTCGATTGCTAAAACTTCTCGATCGGCGTAACACGAAGGGTCATCGGAGGTTCTATAAAAAACGCAGAGTACGTGGGCGAAGGTGGGGCTGGGCCTATTAGCCCTGAATGGCCCGCTTGCCCCTGAAAATGTTCCTCGGGGATAGTAAATCGCTCAAACGGCGGAGTGGCGTTAAGGGGAACGGGTGGGATGGGTGGTATGTTTTTCTTCGTCGTCACTAACAGGACCGAAGACAGACGAGTGGGTGGCCTTCGCTGCAGAAGAAACGAATTTATCATGATTAGGGATTAAACAGGGGAGCTGGTGCTGCTCGTGGTGTGTCATCATCCTCTTTTCTCCCCATTTCTTCCTTTCTTTAAGTAGATGGATAAGGAGATATCAAAGTTTCACGATGCCAACTTTTGTTGCTGTGAAGCAGAAAGAAAAAAAAAAAAAACAAGTTTCTACTCAGTTTCACCTTTTAAGGTTATTTAATGAATTTTCACTTCAAAATAAATCAACACATTTAAAAATAAAAACATCTTATGTAGTAAACCTAATGGTTACTATTTATCCTCGTGATAAAATATTATCCTTACAGTTCAAATACTTGTGACTTTACCACATAGCATTTTGTGGCGAAGTTCGAATGTTGTAATACCCAGCAATTCACAATGCATTGTTTTCCAGCATCAGCTTCTACGTCCAGTGATTCTCAGTCGGGAGCAAACTGATTCCCTGGGAAGGAATTTTTAAGTTCAAGGAGAAATTTTGACCAGTGGAAGAATTGGGGAGGAGAACTTAAAACAATCCTCAATTCAAAACAAAAGTTAGTTCTAAAATATAAGAAATTAGCTGCTTTAGTCCAGGAAATACTTCTGCCATTTTCAGTAATCTACTTTGTTGAATGTGCCTTTAATGCTGTGACAAATTAGCATTAAAGGCTCTTTGATGAAAAACAAAATTTGGCCATGGGATTTTTGGGCAAAATTGACTTTTTATTTTAATTCTTACCAATTGTTTTTAGCAGAGAAGTTTGGTGGAAGTTTAGTAATGCTAAGGAAGGGATTCTGGGTTGAGAAACACTGTTCTGGACTTTCAACAGCGTCTTTCATTATTACACTTTGACTATGGCTGTTATGCCTTATCAGAATCAAACGGTGTAACATGATGTTGTTTTTATAAATACAGAAGCAATCCATTACATAATTCTGAAAAACTTTTCCCTCTTCCCGAAGATTGACCTTTTTATTGTTTGCGTCAATTTCCAATGTCGAAAGCATTTTTTGTATGTCGAATATTGACATTTTATCGACTGTCCAAAAACAAACTCTATAAGTGCAACAAAGCAAAATAGCCCCAAACATCGTATTTTGTAAAAGTTCTTCAGTAAATGCTTTGCAGGAATGTAGCAGATGTTAGATATCTTTCTAATTCAATTGAGCTTCTTCTGAAATCTGTAAAATATCAACGCAAAAAACGAAAAGCCAATCGTGAAGCTTGTTTCTGGTAAACTCTAGAGCAGGATGTAGGATGAATTAGAACAAGGAATACCGCTGGCTCAATTCGGAGACTTCTGACTTAGAATGGAATTAAGTGAAAAGAAAAGAGACTGATACAGTTTTCAACTCCATCAGAAGTGGGGAAAAACAAGCGGAGGAAAAGTGAAAGGCAATAGTTGAATTGTGCTTTAATACATCAGCGAATCATTAGTGGTAAGTTTAAGAAATAGTATTTGTTAATCCTGAAAAGGATGTAACCGTTTCTGTACAATTAAGTACAATTCCATCAAGGTCTCCTAGGTATATCGTAGACATAGAAGTGGGCTTGTACTGGGAATGCTTGCACTAAATGAACTCAATGCGGGCATAGCTTTTACTGGTAAAATAGTGAAAGCGATGCCCGCATTCAATAGTACATCTATTATTAGGTTTCAATGTGGCTTATGTCACATTTTTTTCTATGTACATTATCAGAATAACGTTTATTCCTGAATCCTAGTTATATGTTTATATGCTTATTCCTTTTGATCTCTAAAATATTCGTATTTGAAATCTAGTCTTATGGTGATGCTGAATATAAATCTACAGATGTTAATTATTATCTATTAATTTATTTTTTTTTTTAAAAAAGCTGAAAACAGTTTCACGTTTAATATTCCAGTATTTGCTTCTATCATTGTAAACCACATTCAAAATAATCTTGTCGGGATATGAATTAACCAATTTGAGAGAACAGAATAATAACAATAAATTAATACTAACATATTTTCATGATATAAACTACAACTATCTCCTGGCTGTAACAATCTACATTAATCTTCTTGTGCATCATTAAAAAGTTGTAGCAAACACAAACTGAAATCTTTTCTTCAGTTCATTTTACATTTGCAATTATTCTTCAAAAGACTGTCATTAATGATTCTTCAAAAAAATAGAATGCTGCCATTTCAGATCTTTGTTGTCTTCCATTCACTCCAGTTGCCTCGAAAAAGATGAAAGATTGAATGTTCCACTCGTGTTCATCCTTTCTCCTCCTTTTCCCTCGAGAACGATTCTTCCTACATCTTCTTTTTTTTCTCTCTTTCTCTCTCTTCTCAATAATGATTCATCTTAGATAAGTCCAACCATATAAAAGTGCTTCTCTTCCTCAAGATTAACTGTATACTTCCCTTCTTATCATTTGCTTTCTTGTCGTTATTGGCCAGCTTTTTCTCCATCTAACTTGTCTTTGACCAAACACTCTTGGCAAAGATTTCAACACATAGTCTATCACAAGATACCAGCTTCAGATAAATTGAAGTAGATTGCGTCAAATCTTTAGTTGCTGTTCTTTTTATGTCTTCTAGTAATGCATTTGAAATGTATCAAAATAAAACCCATAATAAAGCAAGATAATTTGATTCTGTAACCAGCTAAGAATATTTTTTTAGTAAGTTCTCAATGGTAACTAATCCAGGTATGTATAACTATTGCAATATCATTTAGAAAAGGTTAGAGGGCGCAGAAAGTTCTCGAAAAATTACTGAGCTTATTTTTGAAGATCAAAAAGAATTACAAATGAAAGAGGAATGACTAATTAATAAATAACTAAATAAATATCAAAATATATATATATGAAATATGAACTGTATATCCTATATAAATATATATACATACAGAGTATTTAAGCTATCATATTTTATTATAATTATACACCATCGAAATGTTTAATAAAAAACATATCCTTTTGTTTGTATTAATGCATTATTTTTAAAAATCAGATTTACTTAGATGGAATAAATGAATGCAAGCAAAAAAAAAAAAAATCTCCATATTAATAAAAATTACGTGCTATTAAATAAATTTAAAAAAGGCCTACCACTATAAGCACGGATAAACAATTAAAAAGGAGAAAGTTCACGACGTTTCTGACCCTCAACTTTTTTAAATTCACTTGAAAATAGACCCAATTAAGTTCAGAAACGTCGTGAACTTTTCTCCTTTTTAATTGTTTATCCGTGCTTATAGGGTTAGGCATTTTTTAAAAAAGATTTCCCTTTGAAACAAACTTCCAAGTGTAGATGGTTCAGCTAATGACACATTGTAATGTTTTCCAGATAACTTCTGATGCGGTTATTCCTGGGTACAAACTTAAAATTTGTTTTAATATTAGGAAAGAAAACTATCTTTGAAGCGCTCAGTTAATAATCTTCGTATAAGAATTTTCGTACACCATTTACTTCCCGACAGCCAATTTACAAAATTCAGTCGATCATCTTAAGGTCCATCGCAGCCAACAACAACAACTTTAACTTTCTAAAGCCTATCACTCTCCAGAAGCTTTTGGTACGTCAACGTAAGAGGTTAGGTTTTTCTCTCTCCTTCGAGAGGCAGGCCTTAACGAAGATTGGTCGTTTTAGTTTTTAGTAAAAGCTTTCTCTTTATTCGATCTCATCCAGCCGCTGTACTAAAACCGGATGCTTTTATCTATATTAAGTTGAAATAACGTCACTCAACTACTGCTACTTTATTATTTTATAAAATGTCTCAGCACGAAAGCAGCTTTTAGCACAGATTTTCTTAGATAAATCTCCATTTATTAAGAACTAATAAGCCAAGAAACTAAAGCGCTGTCTTTGTTATTTTACTGCAATCATGCTAGTTCAGTTGTGACAAAGGCAACCTGCAATACAGAGGACTATGGGGATTTTTCCATGCTCGTTTCTCCTTCAAACGGGTCCTAGGGCCTACTCAGCTGTCTGTAGAATGAGTACTGGGTTTCTTTCCCGGGAGTTAAAGGAGGGCGGGCGTCGGGCTGACCATTCGACCTCAACGTAGTCCCGTTGGTCATGTAGCGCCGGGAGCCTTACCTTCCGCGACCCCAAAGGCTTGCATAGGCCTATAGCGCGATCTTAAAAACAACTAAATTTAAATTCGTATATCCAAATGCGCGAAATTTAAAAACATACAGCCTGATTGCAAAATTATTGATAAAAAGGGATATTACATATTGTTTCTAATATTTTCTGTTCAAATGACAAATTCTTACAGTTTATAATACATTTTCAAAAATCCCACCGTCAACATCAATGCAATTAGTGAGGTAACATTTGTGCGCCATCTTGACATTCTTTTGTGAAGGCACTAAAACATTCAAATACTTTATATTCAAGTAGGTCTACCGCGCAAACCCTTTTAAATAGGATACATATAAGAAAATATATATTTACGAATTTTTTTTTCTTAGAATACCTGTAGTATTAACTCCCCGAGTATAGACCGTTCTTCCTGGACACCTTGCATATGCTATCTGCTTCAAATATGTGGTTTATAGAGGCCTGACTGCTGACAATGTTTACTTTAGAACACATTTTATGATGTCAGTTCACAGAGATAGTGAGAGAATTGCCTCGAAAGAGAGGATTTACATAACCTCATTTAAAGCACAAGTAAACTGTATGAAATGCTTATGAAATTCAAGCGTAGAGTTAAGTAATAGATACTTATTGATAAACGAAGGCTTTCTAAACATCAATCGACGTATGGATGAGGCGAGAGATGTCGGATAGTTGGGATTTCGCAAACCGGATGGTCCAACCACCGTATCGCTACATTGCAAAAAAAATTTTTTAACTTAAATGCAAAATAAAAACTCACAAATTCACATATGGTAAAAACCGAATTTTCGGCGATTTTTTACACGCCAATCGCCATAGGTTAAGATAAACCTATAAAGAAGGCGATTGGCGTGTAAAAAATCGCCGAAAATTCGGTTTTTACCATTTGTGAATTTGTATGTGAGTTTTTATTTTACATTTACATAATGGAAAGATACACGTCGCTTAGAACATTTTAATTGTTTATGTCAATTTCTTTTTGAAAGTACTTAAAATAACATCAAAACTTGATATCTGAGGATTCTTAGGCTTATCCAATAGCAGTTTCGATTATAATTGTTGAGCTTCATTTCTTTTATTGGCCTACCAAAACTAATATGGAATAATGTCAAAAAATAGAGGTATCTGTGGATCAAGGACGCATTTCGATTCATTTGTAGTAACATCGGTTACAGATACAGTTTTGATTGAATAGAACTGTTTAAAGCCTGAAATAGCTTGAGCACTCGACGATGTATCGATGATCTTGTGAAATGCCTTGTAGGCACTGACCAAGGACTACCACATTATTGTCTCAGGCCTTTTTTTATCTCCAGACTCTTAGCTTACTGAGTACTTTGGGAGGTAATCAGGCAACGTCTATAAGTCACTGATTATACGAGGAAGTAGATGCATTGTTTCTGAAAACTCTAATCGAAATCCGATAACACGATAAGTTCTTCTAGCTGACTGATGATATCATTCAAATAACAATCAAAAATTCAGCAAGGAAGTCAGTTTCTGCAATTAATACTAGTTCTACTAACTAGTTGATTTTTTTTTTTTTATGAGACTTGTTAACGACTAGCTTGCGTAGCCGAAACAGGTTGTTCTTAATATTATATTGTATATATTTTTTAACTTAGTGATTGTACATTGGCCTCTTAAAATTTCTACAATTTTTACACGCGTTAATTTTCAATTATTTAAGTATTTTAAATTAGGAAAAACACACTTGGGAAATTAAAAAAATATTTAAGGCTTGGCTGTGATCCAACAAATAACTCATGTTACAAAGTTCATTGATTACCTAAAGAAGTTCAATGTCTTATTCGAAATAGTTCCTAGGAACAAATAAAATAGTCTTTATTTACAGAGTTGACTTCTTACATAATTCACTGGCATTCAGTAAATATATCGGATTTACAGATTTTTTTTTATTATCGGTAACCCAGCGATATCCACATTCGATATCTCCATATTGGCGTCCTTATAATTTTTCTCCGTTGGATTATTATAAAATAAATAATACATCACTTCGATGCATTGTACCATTAGTCACAGTATTGGAAGAATGTAACTTACACAAAATGACAATTCTTTATTCTGTCCTTCCGCCGTATATCATAACTTCAAAACAAAAACAAAGAACAACAATAAAACGTGTGCTGAAAACAACAATAATAGTAATTAACCTGTGCTGAAATAACTAAAATGTCCAAAATGAAAGCCGGCACACCTGATTAAGGCAAAAGACTTTATTTTAAAGATAAAACTTTATACAATTAAAAATCACGACCTAGTTTCGTCAGAGTAAGTCAGAACATTTTCAAGTGGACATATTTTCTACTTGAAAATGTTCTGACTTACTCGAACGAAACCAGGTCGTGATTTTTAATTATATATAGTTTTATTTTTAACAAGTCTTTTGCCTTAATCAGGTGTGCCGGCTTCAATTTTAAACATTTCAAACGTACACAAATTGTTTGTTTTTAACTCTCTTGCGTACAACCTGTGCACATCTTTGGACAATCTATACAAACGATAATACATTTGTTGAAATGCTCAATAATAAATATCACTTTGCTAATTTTATCTCATTTCATCCAACTGAATTTGTTTACTATTTATTCTGCAACTCGATTTTTATTCTGCAATACAAAATGATGAACGAATAAAAATCTAATTTGAATTTAGATAATGTCGTTTTCTAGAATACAAAACAAGCCTTTTACCCAACTGATTCCACACTGCCTCTACGGGCAATTGAAAAATTTGAGCGATTTAAATCCAATTTTCTGTTACAGTTGGCGTCAAAAATCAGATTCTCTCTTTACAAAATATAGATACTGATGTTCACCTCTTGTAATTCATTGCTGTTTGACATTTGTTACTCTTATCTTTGATTGTGGATGTTTAATTAGGCCGCACACAATCGTCCGGTTGCTATGGAAACAGATGTGTTCACATGAGACCGTGGTTGCCGGAATACAACGATTTCGATCGGCAACTGGCAAAATTTGAAAATTCCGATGTCTGGCCTTGGAAACATGAAGTGAATTACGTGAAACCCTACAACAAAAGCCAATAGCTCAAAAGTCTTATTGGAGTTTCCCCATTGAAAGCCAGTTTGATTGGACTGCGAATCAACCACACAGATGTTAATTAAAATTTAAGTTGCAATCGAGGAGTTAATTGTAGACCTTGAATCTGTCGAACATTTTATAATTTTAAACAATTTATTCTAAGCATTTAACAGTAAGTGGAAGCTTTAGGAGACGAAGTCATAAAATCCTTAAAATTTCTCTTTAAAAAACTAAATGTTTAAATTAGAAGATGATCTTTTCCTATTGAATTTTTTTTGTAAACTCTAAGAATCCTAAGAGCTTGTAAAGTAAGAGTATAATCGACACATCAATTTCAGTACTCAAAAGACGGTAGCCAATACTTACTAACCTTTTGCTTTGGAGTCGATCCAATTTGTTTTCATTCATACTGGGTAGTCTTCCAAAAAAGAGCGTTTCATCCTCCTTAGGTAGGATATAATTTTAAAAATAAAATTCAAGATGGTTGAAATTAAAAAATTCAAGGTGGTGTTTTTTAGACTAAAGATGTTTTTTAGTCTACTTAAAATGTTACTATTAAGATTAGGCTAGAAGAATTTTTGTTGATGACATTTTTTTTAATGTCTTACAAATAATCACAACTGTAATACTCTTTTCTGAATTATCTTTCTCTAAGTATACAGAACGCCCAGGCGGGGTGCGGAGCCTCAGGCGAGCTAGAAATGAGGACCCCCTTTCTTCAATGATAGCGTTCTGATCCCTCTTCCAATTTGATATTACAGCAAACAGTAACGAAAACTCCTCATCCAGCGCGGGGCCCTCGCGCCCCCCCCCCCTCCCCCTAGGGCCGGCCCTGGAAAGCAAGATTAGTGAAACCAAAAAGTATAGGAAAATTATGTAACAAATATTTTAAAAAATAAAATAATAAATTAATAAATTTTAATTTTAAAATTGAATCTACCTACAGAATGCGTCTATAAGTTATGGTGTTAAATGTTCGACCACTACCTAATCGCCAAATATTGAATGATTGTTTTGGAGGTTTCTAAAATCTCAATCTCGGACATTATGATCGACAATTTGTGCATCCATCGGACATGTTTTCCATCCGGCTTCCTCCTCGTTGCTCCTCTCTTTCTCGAGCCCTTTCTAAAAAAGGGAGAGGTTTTTGTAATGTGCCGAGGTTGTCTCCATGACTTCCTGTGAAGTGACATCCTTTAAGTTGAAGATGAAATATGGAATTCTTCACTTTATTTCACCTATCAATGTATATTATATATGAATTTAGACCCAGATTAATTATGCCCTTACATAATATTGCATTATTTAGCAAACATTTATGATAAAAATCAATGAAATTTCCATCTTCAAATAACCGTTAATTTGACTTCATGATTATTTAATTGGCTAAGATTTAGTTTACAGCAAATAATTATGATAGGTTAATATGATTCTGACGTCACTTTTTATGTATGCATTTTTAACGAGGATCTGTTAGGTGGGATCAGTGTATAGGGTGGCCGGGAAGTTCCCGTATCCCCTTTTACATAATATAATAATATCGTATTTATATCACCCTACTACGTATATCACTTGAATGTATCTATGTGGGAAAGTTTGACTCTTGGTAGAGTCAATACACCTGCACATGTATACTCATCCAATACATACACCAAATACATCCAAAAAACCACTTTTTCTTCCAAGAAATCGCTTACCGTAGTTTCTTTACTTCCAATCTTAAAAGTTTTTAATTGTTTAAAGATTTGTCTTTAAACAGAAAACAAGTAATCATCGCCACATTCTCAAAGCATTTGTAACATAGGTTATCAGAAAGTGCGTCTGGACTCAACAAGAGATAAATTCATCTATTTACATCTTCTGTTTTAGTCTCAATCTAAATGTCGTTCGTGATAAGAATAAAGGAGTTTTAAGAGATTCACCATCAACAGTTACTTACTGATAGTATTTGTAATAGCTACAGGGTGACCGAGAAGTTCCCGTACCCCTTAATATAATAATAACATAATAGGTTCCCTGAAATGTACATACATAAACATTCCATTAAGAAGTTATTCACTAACAAAGATGAAAGTTGATTGGTTAGTTGACTTAAATGGCGCAAAAGCAATTGTCACAACTGCGGCAAGAAAGGTAAATTGTGAACTAAAAAGTGTAAAAATATAAAAATATTAATAAGCAAAGAAAAAAAGTCTATACACATATAGATAAATCAAGAATTTTCTTCTACTGCACAACTTACATACAACTTTTTTAACAATAAAATAAGGAATATTGAAAATAAACATGAAAGCAATGTCTGAAATTATCCTTTGCTAAGACGTTTAATCCTAACTGCTTTATAAATCCGGAATTCCGTCAGTTACTTTTTGTTAGAAGGACATTAATAATAGATAGGTTAGGTTTTGAAATGTAATGCTATTGAAGAGGGAAACAGATCTACAGTAAGTTCTAAAAACGTGTAATTATTACAGGATGCATCTTTGTAGTGAAGAAAGAAAATATGAGTTTGAAAATGCATCAAAATTTAATCTTGTCGATTGAATAAACTATTTTATTCTCCTTTACAGGTAATTTAACATCTACTGTTCAACATATAATTCTTGTAATGTTATTTAGTTTAAGCTATTTTAGAATGTGCGTTTTACTCGACTTATTTTCAAATATACAGTATGCGCCAAAACAAATGATACTGACATATTTGTGTACAAAGAAGGCTTATGTGACGTACAGAATACAAGCAGTACAAGAAGCTTCCGGCACATGGAAGTCAATTTTCACGTTTTCTGAGGCAAGCACTTGTTCGATATGCTGTCCGTTGCGTTGCAGATAGTACTTGAAACTCTGACATGTTCGAGGAGCCTTTCTCGATTCGCAATTGTTGACGCTGTAACTGGACGTCCGGTGCAGCCTTTGCATAGTGTCAGAACGCCACCTATCGAACAAATTCTTAAATGACTGCTAACACAGCCATGTTTGTGGAGGGTGGATTTTGAAATCGTTCTCAAAATGCATTTCCAACATATAGCAAACTTGGTTCATTTGAACGTCCAACTCCGATGACTGAAAATCATGCCCCACAATAAAAAAATTTTCCTCTGTTGTTAACACCATTTGAACATCTATCAAGCCTCAACGAAAATAAGCATACTGTTACGTTTCCATGACGATGTTCGATGAGATCATCACGTGGTGCGCAAGAAGCAACAAAGGCTTGCGACGTTCAGTATCGTTTGTTTTAGCGCAGACCGTACTTCTGTACAATGATGATTAATAATTAATAGCTGTTGTTATTTAAAATCAGCAATTTAAAAAGTGTATGCTGCATTGTTTGTTTCCAAACGATCAATTTCTTTACGACTGCTGTATAAAAACAAAATTGTGAATTAACAAATTTTTAATGGCCCACCCTTACTCTACTTCTTTCATTCTAAAATAGTGCTGCCATTACTAAATAAAAGACAGATTAAGATTCAATTTTGTAATAATACGTAAGGTCCCACCCCAAAAACCACGTCTATAAAGTGATCAGAATAATATTTTCAAAAGAAACCCACTGCCTGCACAAAATCTCTTTTGCAGGCATCTCTATAGCATTTTGTTTCTTTCGTTTATGTTAATTAGGTCAGGCATTGTGAAAACCGGGTTTTTTTTTGGTTTTGTTTTTTACTCAACAAAAGCATGTTATTTGCTTAATTTATTCAATAGAAAAAAAGCTGGTTTCAAACCGGAGCGGAGTTTCATATCTGACATTTAAGAGAAGGGCAGAGAGTGTAAATACAACAACAAGCCCTGAGGTGTAAATGAAAGCTTCTGTAATTTACAAGATAATTAAAAATCCCAATTTGTCATCTGCCATCAACATGCCAATCTGCGCCGCGCTCTGTGCTCAAGAGACAGTCTTTGGAAAATTAAGGGAATGGAAAAAAAAAAGTGAAAAAGATAGGCGTCTCAGATATTGGAGAGAAACCGAAGAATTCTACGGTCGTGTCTCAGAGGAAACGAGATCTTTTTTCTCGCGCTGCATCTCGACAGGTTTTCGTGGTGTTGACCAATCTTACATTCCACACCCCCGCGACGATGAGAAATTGGCTAGGATGCTCGGCGTAAATTTCCTACGGCAATTGTCAGGCACAGCTTGGGCTGACACGGGCCCAGGATGCTCTTCTATTTCCCCAGTGTGGTTCAATAAGAGAAGGCGGAAGGGGTTTGGGTTCTATTTCCCCCTACTCTTACCTCCATCTTCCCCGTTTCCCCCCATAGGGAATAAGAACGTGAATTGTCCAAAAAAAAAAAAAAAAAAAAAAAAGTAGAATGAAAAGTGGTTTATTGGAGGAAACAATATATTGTTACACGGCTTCCACACAGATAAAGTAGATGTGTTATTGGGGGCTGCAGTTGGTGTTATTCGGTTACAGAAGCTGTTTGCTTCGGGTGAAGTAATTACCAAACAATTTTCCACGAAATAACTGCCGTGTTTTGTCATCTGAAGAGCCTCAAAACCATTTCATCTATTGTTAAATAAATTTTCGTGTGCATTCCTTTTCATTAAGTTTCAAATTTATTGTGCTACATATATTTAATTTAAAGGATTAAAGCGTGCACAAAAGTTATTATTATTTAAAAGTATTTAGAATATTAAAATACATATTTTATTTTTATAATCACCTAATTACATATTCTACAATTGTAACCCTTTTATTTTAGAGAAGGGTTAAATTAAAAACTAAAATTCTCAATTGTTTCTATTCAACATTGTTAAATAATTCGGCAATTTATTTTCTATCTTATTTGCTTAATGCACGATCTTTTCTCTAGCAAATTTAATATCGCTAGAAACATATTTATGAAGTGATGGGATCTTTCACTCCTTAAAAATTTTCGTCTTTACGATTGGAGGCAAGTAAGAATCAAAGCTGGTTATTTAATTATCATTATACCAAAACTTTTGACTAATTCTGTTAATAGTTAAAAAAGTAAACCCCAATTTACATCATTGAGGATCTTTTCCAAACATTATTAAATTCAAATAATTTCTAAACAAGGTAGTGACAGCGATTAGTAAACCAATCACAATGCTTCGCAACGGCTTCTGATACGTGTAAGACAATAAAATTGATATTGCTTTAATTTCCTTATTAATATAAATTTGATTGTTGCGAATGCAAAAGGCGCAATTATTGGAATTGTTGTAGAGCTGTATTATAAATGTGATTGTTACGATTGTTGTGATTGTTGCTAATTTGTCCACAGACAGACAAACCGGGATTATAAGGCTTCTGATATTTGTTTCAGAAGTCTAAAGTATCGTATCCTGCTTACAGTTAAGACGTAAAGTATTTCTTATTGGATTTTAAGAAATTATCAACAATTACTTTTAAATATATTAAGGCATATTATCTTAATATTCTACAATAAAAGCGTACGAAATTGTTGACAATCCTGTGAAATTTATCTCAGGACTTTGCAACAAAGCAGGCCTCAATTTAAAATAATTACATATACAGGCGTTCCCAGCGTATTCGACAGGTTATGGATCACAGCACTGTCGAAACCTGGAAATCATCGAAATGTGGAACTCAGTCTCAATCAGCCTCAGACACAATTGCATGAAAAACCGTAAATAAACCATTACATATCTCTTGCGAATTCATGCGAATCCTAAACACTTTATACTCATAAAAAGTGCCGTACGACTTCTATGTATAGACTGAACGAAAAGATGTCACGAGTCGATTGAGAGAAAAGACGGAGCGTGGTTGCAGGAAGATCGTGGAAACATGACGAAATAGATCGAAAAGCGGACCCCTGTCTATTGTACGGTCCTGATCACAAAGGATTGAAAGATCGGATTGTCGAAAAGAGGAGGATGCCTTTTATGTAAAATTAAAAATTACCAAAATTATTGATACAGACACGACATGTTGTGAAGTTCTACATCTACAAAAGTTTCCTCTTTCATATATCATAAATATTTTTTTACGAATAGCTTCTAATTTTCGAAACGATCATTTCGAAACCTACACAGAATGTGTGTCGTCTTCGTACTTAATGTTTCAGATGACCCAGAGAAAAACGTGATCGTGATAACGTAGCCTACCTTACTTATCTGCTTATATACTGTTGTACATAACCTATTTTCGATTAAATAAGAATAATGGTGTCTAAGTCCTGGATTTCACTATGTCCAGATGACTTACATAATCATTATTTACATAAACATCAAAATCATCCTTTGAAATCTAGATCTTCTATAAGGACTTCTATTTAGAACTGTTAGAACAGTTCTAACTACTTCTATTTTAGTTCATAGATTATTCGTCGTGTTCTTTTGTCCCACATTAAAGTTCAATCGCAACATATTGCTCCTTTCATGTCACTAATAGCCACCATTTACAATGCTGCTTAAAGGAACTAATAGAACGAAACAAATACAAACATAAAGGTTGTTGCTATTTTCTGTGGAAAACAGTGGAATAACAATAAAAAAATGTTTTTCTTGCAAAAGAAAAAAACCTAGTCCTTAATTTTGTCCTGATCCACACATCTTAGTCAGCATAGAATTGTGTAAGGCAATCGAAAAGTAATCCAATGTTGTAAAGAACTGTAATAAACAAAAAAAGAATTTCCATAGATATTCAGGGCGATTCAGCAATCCCCAAACATTGGGATTCATCTTTTGTAGTTGACCTACTGAGATGTCTCAGTAACAAGTACAGTAAGTAGAGATCATCCTCCTGTCAGGATTAAGCAGCTCATACCTTTGAATTCTACTGTCTTGTTGGCTACTTGAAGGCCATGTGAAGATACAAAGCAGATATCTCAAATAACACAGACTCTCACAATAGAAATGAGATGGAACTTATACACACATTTTGTGACTGAATTTTTTTTTTGCATGAAGATTTTTGCATTATTTTCTCCTCACGCAAAAAAAAAAAATCAAGTCAATTATTGTTTAACTTTCTTATTCTGGAAAGATGGTGAAAGAATGAATATTCAAAACCAAAATTTTTTCTTGCTTTACCAAACTCTCAAAGTAACTAATAAAGAGCTTTTGAAATCAGTCACTGCCACAGAACGTACTACTGTTCAAAAGAAGCATTAACTTATTCAGAATCTCAATAGGATTTTTTTTTCCTTTTATAGTCCGTTCTTCATGGTTTCCAAGCACTGAGAAGGTACTTCAAATTCCGAGAATTATAGAAAGACTTTAATTCTCGGAAGTTGTAATACTTTCTAGCTGCCACCTTGAAATAATGTGTGTTTCGAAATACAATGACACAGTTTAAAAAATTCATTTGTGGGCGGCGTAGCCTTGTGGTCTAAGCGACAGCCTGCCATGAGACTGATGTATCGGAACTTTGGCTCGAATCCCGGCGCTGGCATGGATATTTACTTTCTTCCCTTTGTTTGTCAGCTCCTTCGTCTGTTTCTCTTCTTTCTCCGTCAGTGGCTTACTATAATTTGTGGTTTGGCGTCAGGAAGGGCATCCGGCCGTAAAAGCACTTCCAAACTAATTCTGGACAAGTGACAACTTGTTCAAAAACAAGGACCCGACATGGGAAATGGGAGCAGCTGCAGAAGAAGAAAAAAAAATATTTGTGGCAAGCCTGCCTGATGTCAACGTTCTTTCCAAAATCGAGGCTTATAAAATTAGTATGTGTATTACAACTTCTACAAATGAATTTTCATGAAACTTGTAATAGCATATTAACGGAAACCAATCAATCTAATTTGAAACTTTTTGGAGAGGATCCACGAAAGTCCATGAAAGTTAAAAGCGAGTAGCTGTAAAGAAATTTACGCGTAAACATGATAAAAATTCTCATAGAAAGCAACTGACGCTTCAATATACACACTGAATGTCTAACAATCATATTCATCCGTTTAGTAATCCATTAATGTCTACGCGTGCTTGAGATAATTTATATGTATTTGCGAACATTTCTAATTAAATTTCAGAAAATGGAAAATTTTAATATACTGTTTGTTTTAAAGCAGATAGTAGAATTTATTAAATATGAGGAAGCTTCTCCATTATAGTATACTATTTTTACTGTTTTAAAAAGACAAAAAAAACATGAAAAACAAAATTTTAAGTAAAAGTTTTACAACAATTTCTTGCTATGAATTTAGTTTTTTTACATCAGGAAGTATCATATTTAAGTATCATAAAAAAGAAAAAAAAATTTGATTTGGTAATAACATACCAAGACTTGATAAAAGCTGTTATCTTAAAAGAAAATCATTTTCTTTATGGTAAGACTGAGGTTAATATTCAGTTCTTTCCGGGGCTTTACAATCTTTACCCAAATCCGTCTAAAAAAATGTGAAACTAAATTGAGTTTGCTCCTCGTAGTACACAACTTGCGAGATTGAAGTCTCGAGAAAGGGCCAATCTGGTTTCTTGCGGGTCCAGTGAGCCCAATGCTGAGGCTGTGTTGTAATCTTAAGCGTGTTATCCGCTCGCAAAGAAGCTGCCTCTATCCCTCTCGGCTTTTACTGCAATGTATTCGGATCACGCAGTTCTCTGATTCCGCGGGGCCACTGTTGCCGCTGATGGTTCCTTGTCAGCGCTGTAATACGGTGGAAAAGGAGAAGAGAACGAACGATGCCAAAATCGCGAACTCGAGGAAAAAAAAAAGAAAACTGCAACAGAAAAAAAAAAAAGAAAAGAATGTAAAAGGGTCCGATGGGAATTTAGCAGAATAAATTTTCGCCAAGTCATTTGTTCTTAAGTCAGCAGCCATATTGGCAGTGAAATATAACAATGGAAAGGAGGGAGAAAAAATGATTGCCACTTAAATGCAAAGAAGAAAAAAAAAGACGAGTTGAATATTGAAATGTATTTCTTCTCTTATTTTTCAATAAATAAAAGTAACCCATAAATTGTAAAACCAAACAGAATTGCCAAGAGGAAATGCAAACAAAATTAAATCCGATGGGGGATTAACGAAAAATCAATGTTAATATCGTCTTCATCAGCTTTCCAATAAAGTACAATAGCGTTGATTTAATGTTTTAATGGCTCACGTAAGCTATTTACCATATTTGAATATTTCATTACTGACTTTATGGTAGTAATGTTATAAACGGTAATATTGATTTTTTTAGCAAAACGACGAATAGGCCTTACAATTAAAATATAAAAAAAAAATTCATTTGAATTTCGTTAATTTATGAAATTAAGTTGAGGAATGTCAAAACTGCAGAATGATAAAAATATAAAATCTAGACTTTCCTCCTAAAATGACATGGCGTAAAAAATGATGTAAAATCTCTTTTGTAATATCTGACGCTTTTATTTTAATGTTCCATATTGTTAATTATAATTTTTTGTAAGTGAAATGGATAAATACAGAGACTGTAAACCTAAAGCGCTTTTACACTTGAAACGTGAACTCTCCTTTCTAGCACTTCAATTTAATGCCTTCAGTGACACCCTTGTTGATGGACGTATCTAGAGAATTAAGCTATTAAAATTTAGGAATTCAGTAACTTAAAAGCGTAATTACAAATTATGAAAGCGTAATTTTTCCTTAATTTATTTCATAAAATTGGAAAAAGCTGAGTTTTTGTTAAACTCATTAATATGAGTACTGTAAGACTATGTTTTTTTTAAATTAAAAATGTTAAAACACACAGGACTAATACACAAATTAAAACTTTAAAATAACACAGTCTAGTTTCGGGCTGCCTCTAATGCAACCCTTTTTCAATGTGAGGTGTCAAACAGGTCTCTCTATAACACCAGGTAACCAATAATCGTAGCACAGTAGGCGACAGTATTTTTCTGATTTTTCTGTTCTTTTTAAAAAACTGCTTGTTGCTTTGTTTTTGTTTTGTTTTGGTTCTTTGTTTACATAGGTTACCGATCAGGATGGTTCCGTTGATCACCGTCGAGTCCTGTGTGTTTTAAGATTTTAGTTCAAATAGATTCATTTACACATGTTAAATACAGTTTGAAAAGACTGTTAGTAACTAATTTCTGCAAGAATTACAGAAACAATATATGATCTAATCGATTTATATTTTCATTATATTTATCTACCTTAGTTTTATATGTTTTTAGCTATTAAATACATAGGTAAAACAAAAGGTAAAATACATACACTTATCTAAATAAGTGTTTTTCCCAGCATTTATAATTAAAACCAAAATCTATTGTTTTCTTTTGCTTTCTCGAAATGTATCTTTCTTATTTCCTGACATTTTTTATAAAGAAAAGAAATGTTGTTTAATAGTTCAATGGAACGAAACGCTTTTGAGATTGAAAACTTCCTCCATTCATGGTCCTTCACATAAATGGTTCTTCAAGTAAATTCGAAAAGATGAAACTTATCAACCATGCACGATTATTGTCTTTTACTCTAAATAATTTGCTTTATGAAATAGTGATGTCAAATTTTACATTCTTCTACTCTTCGTAATTCATGTTTATTTTACAAATATCTACTTTGAAAGTCTTTGTAGTCTTCCTTACAATAATTCTGTTAATAGCTGAACCGCCAAACACAGATGATTAGAAGTGATTTGAAATTTAAAGTAATTAAACTAGTAGAATCTAGATGGAACGCTAAAGGTAGATGGAATTTCTTTTATGGTAACTCGTGCTCTTCTCTTTCAACTTCAAAAATATTAATAGAATCTAAGTAGGTTGTGGATCATTGAATCTTCTTTCTAAAGAACTGAAATAAATCTTTTGTTGTGACAAGCAGATATTCATCTTCAAGCTTCTCTCAAACCTTAATTTGGAAGACGCATTTTTCATCCAATTTCTCAGAATCTTAATTAGTTTAGACGATGTTCTTCCCAATTAAAGCATTTCTTTTTTCAATGGAAAAGATCAATAATCGTATCGGCAGTACAACAGCAACCTCTTTTTCATGAACAAATGGTTTGTAGAGGAAAGTGTCTCAATTTAAAGAATTGCTTTGCATTTATTTGTATCACAATATCTCAGAAACGATAAGAACTTGAAACAAAAAAAAACTTTTTATGCGTTTTTCTTTCACCATTTATTGTGTTATAAACTGCATTTAACTTGTTTAAATAAATCTGCTTGAATTAAAATCTTCTAACACACAGGACTAATACACAAATTAAGACTTTAAAATTAATTTAGACTAGTTTCGGGCTGCCTCTGAAGCAACCCTTTTTCAATATGAGGAGTCATACAACAGCCAAGTCTCTTTAACACCAGGTAACCAGTATTTGAATCGTCTTCACACGGATTGTGTCCCCGCAGCATATAGCATCAATCGTGCGAAGTAGTAGGTGACCTCCGAACCAAACAATCGTAGCCCAAGAGGGAGACGCCTGACGGTGATCAACGGAACATTTCTGATCGGTAACCGAAAAACCCATGTAAACAGCGAATCAAAACAAAACAAAAACAAAGTAAAAAAAAAAACTAAAAAGAAAATAAAAAGAGGATGAAAACAAAACAAAGTAAAAAAATCAGAAGAATGAAAAGAAAAAAAAAAGCCGGCAAGAATAAGTGTATTATCTTTACACAATTTATATAACTTCATATCAGTAGTGCATTACGAATACATGTTGTTGTCGCAGCGCCCAACTTCAGCAATTACTTCAATAGTATATCATTTATCCGAAGAAATGAGGCATTATGCTTCTGGATGTCGTAGCGCAGCCAACCAAAAAAAAAACTAATTTATAATCATCAAACAAAGCAAAAGGAACATAGGCAGCTCACCCTAAAATTAAAATGGTGAAAACAAGACAGTAAAAAGTCATTAAGCGGCCTAAGGTGATGTAAATTAAAGCCTGATCATTGAAGCTTCTTTCTAAACTTAAACTTTCATTCTTTAACTTAAGTTAAAGGCCTGAGGTAGAGGCTGCTATGATCGGCAGTTAACGAAGAGGTTCGTAGGATTTTCGATTACATGCTAAATAAAAAGGACGTAAATAATTCAGTTAATCAATATAATTAAATTTAACGCGTTTGACAGTAAATTATTTAGTAAGAGAACTCCAAAACACACATATAAACGCTAAAAAAAATAGTTTATACATTAAAAGTACAGACCGGACAGTTTCAAGAATACAAGGTCCTCATCGTCAGCGGAATACAAATCGTGAAGAAATTACACGTTTAATTAACGTTTAAATAATTAAACGTGTAATTTCTTCGTTTTATATTCTGCTGATGATGAGGATCTTGTGTTCTTGAAACTGTCCGGTCTGTATTTTTAATATGTGAAATATATCTTTAACTTTTTTAATTTGTGTTTCGGAGTTCTCTTACTGAACAATTTAGTTAATCAAAAAACTGCAGTTAATCCCATTCTGTATTTCGGTGATAGGAGCACTGTAAGAAAACCTACCACGGAGAAGAATGATTTGAATGATAGGCCATGTCCTATTGGTCTGATATTAGATGCTCGTGCTGCTTTTACAACAGAATAGAGAGTCTTAGTAGATTGCTCAGCAGACATCCGTTTGTGAGCCTCAGTACAGAAAGGCAATACTTGGACCAACTGTTTGCATTTTCTTCTCTCCCTTCCCGCGATGGCCGCCAAAGAAGTTGAAGCATTTCAGAGACAAACAATTCCACTGTATGTTAATCTACGTCGTTTGTAAAACAGTAAAACATATTGCTAAGAATCTTAACGTTTGAAAGCAAAAGTTAAAGAGTACGATTTTACTTTGCAATAGAGAAATGAAACTTATCAAATCAATCAATCTGAATACGTTTCCCCGCGTAATAACTCTTGAGCCACAGAATGAATCTCCTTGAAACTCAGTTTGCATAGTTGAGGCCTAATGCCGATCTAACGTTTGTATTTGATTCTTAAAAAGAAATTAAAGAGAGGGCAAGAAAAATTCCCGTAGAATCTAATCAATTGCGAATAAAATTTAGCGTGTGAATGTGGTTATGGACGAAGTTAAAAAAAGCTAACACTTGCTTAATTTTTTTTTTTTAATTTCAAAAACTAAAAAATCTTTAAAAAAACATAATTAAGAAACCAAACAAGTTTCAACTTGTTAACAAGGTTTTCCTTAGTGAAATGAGGAAGGCCTGTTAACAGGTTGAAACTGGTTTGATTTCTCAATTATAGTCCTCCAAATGAGAGTTGGCCGCCCTGTTTTTGTGAGATCTGCGCATGTAGCATCGATTAGTCTGGTCAGGTACTTCCGTCTGATCTTCTGACAGGAATCCGCCATTGCACTAATTGCTGGTTACTTATCAAAAGGGAATTGTATTTATAACTCATTAAAATATTTATTGTTAGCGATTGGTATTGAAATAAAGCTAAATAATAGAGATGTTTATTTTCCGTTAACAACATGTCAGCGGAGAAAAATAGCTGTGGAAGCACTCTTTGTCATCAAGCATTGCTGCTGGCGAAAAGCACACGCAAGAAAAAAAAAATACTTTATAAATGAAAGTCTATAAATAAAGCTCTGTAAATAAACAAGTATTTTACTAAATTAAAACTTCTCCGATAATAAAACGTTGGCCTACTGTAAGTAACTATACTTTCTCAGTGAGAACAGACGGCGGCGTCCGTTTTGACAGGAAAACATAATTGATCAACTATCGGAAGAGCTGCGCAGTTCAAGCTTCCGCCGGCCAACTCTCATTTGGAGGACTGTACATGTTTTTTTTAAAGACTTTTTAGTTTTTTAAATCTTAAAAAGAAATAAGTGTGTTAGCTGTTTTAACTTCGTCCATAATCTAATCAATTGATTTCTATTAATATTTACTGACCTGAGCAACGGAAATTAATCCTTTAGTTGATCCACTGGGCATTGACTAAAATTAATCCGACTTAGACAACTTTAGTAAATAACAGGGATTTAATTCATTTTTGTTTTTTTCAGAAAATGAAAAATTTGTTCTTCTTGTATTCAAAGGATATTACAAATTGAATGAAAGTGTAGACTTTCCGTTTTTGTCGTTTCCAGACTTTAAAAAAGAAAAACAAAAGACAATTCAAACAAATCAAAATGTCAAAGAACGTAAATTTTCCCTTCCACACAAAGGTCCCGAAAACAAAATCCCAAAGTAAAAAAAAAAGTAAGAGATAGTATGAAAAGTAAATAAAAAAACAAATATATCTGAAATAAGAAAAACTAAATCACACTAAAAAAAAAAAATAATCACTAATTTTTTTTAAATAAAACAGTTTTTAAGTTTTTTTTTAGGCTTTGGGTTTAAAGTGACTATTGTGCTTCTATCATGGCTTTGTTGCCCGAGTTATTCCTATTCTTTGTTTAATTTTGGCATTACATTTTTCCTTTAATAAAATTATTTCCGTATCCCTCTTTAATTTTCGGACAATTTAAAAAAGCTAATACACTTGCTCAAGAAAAAGATTAAATTTAAAAAACTGGTTTGGTTTCTCAATTAGAAGATTTTTTTAAAGATTTTTTTTTTTAGTTTTTTTAAATTAAAAATTTTTTTTAAAGTATATTAGTTTTTTTAAATTCGTCCGTAACTGTATTCACACACGTTAAATTTTATCCTCATCATTCTTTCTTCTTAATGTAAAAAGATAACTACTTATCTTTAAGTGCTTGTTTACGAGTTTATTTTTTATCTTGTGTTGACATTATATCTTTTGTAATATTTTATTTCAACTAGCAACCCGATAAAAGTAGATTCTCCCAACCCACGCCTGCTTTTAGAACCAGCGAGTGCGTTTATGACATATTTGTATTTTTTACAGAGATTAGAATTTAGTCCCCATGGCCTAATGGATAAGATGTTTAACTTCCGATCAGAAGGTTGCAGATTCGATTCCCATAGCGAACTTGTAGAAATTACTTCTATTTTCACAAATCACAACAATTGCGTCGGACAGACAGACAGACGGACAAAGAAATAAAAAAATTTATATATGATTCGTAACTGGCTAGAAACTTAGACTTCTTCATACTTTGGAGCGCACAGAAGTCTAGTGTATTATAGAATGCACGATTGTGATTTATTCTTATATCAGCAATTCTTACAGATTTTTAATGATTTTTTTATCATTAATTTAGATATTCTACAACTCTTCGCAACTGTTCTGCTTCCGTATTTTAGCTGTTATTTATAAGTGAGCATCAAAACTTTACTAGGATACAGTTTATTTATGTAAGAACTGAACTAACCAAAAGTTAGTGTTGCCACCAGATTGCTGGGAATTGGAAATAATTTATCACTGTGGTAATGTTGTTGTTGTTGTTTGGTTCGTTTAAGACTCAGGTTAATAAAGTGGACTTGCCTTCTTGGGGGGAAGGTGGGGACTTGAGAGAGAAAAGCAGAAGCTACACTCCTCTTGGACAAGTCAAAGATCAAGTCGGCAAGACTGATGGTAGAGCTACGTGACAGGTGGTCTCCTCGGCGCTGTTTCCGTCGTAGCACCAGCTTTTCCTCGTCGTGGTTTTCGCGGTTAACGAACGGCTCGGCCTGGCCCCGTCTCACCGAGGAGACTTGGCAGCCAGCGAAGTGTTTGTCATCGGCAGAAATTCCCCTTCGACCTCGTCCCCCTGCCGCAGCCCACCCTCTCCTTACTCGGCAACACTCCTAATTCCCTTCTGTGACTGGATGTCGGAAGTGCCAGATCCGTGTTGGTCTTAAGCCTATTTGTATGTACACAACCCGAAGGGGACAATGGGTGTCCTTGTTCGCCTTCCGAGAAAATCTTCCATCAACGCATGATAAGAGAAAAGGAGATCTTGTATTACAAATTAGCAGATGAAAAGCACAGCGCATGAGTCATTTGCTCACAAAAGAGCCTCTGAACTCCTTCCCATCAGTAATGAAGTCGGTCGATTCCTGACCTGGCGCTTCCTTTCTATCTTTCTTTCAAAATTTTCTTTTTCCTAATGAGATGCTTCGTATTTATTAGTAAATTACAATTGGAAAGGCAGTTAATATTCAAGTACAGATAAGAAAATAGCAATAAAAATTTCTAACAGGAACTTTCCAAATTTTATAAAAGAAATATTTTGGGTTGGAAATAATCAAAAATATTTCTTTTAAAAAAATCAGGAAAGTTCCTATTATTAGTTTGTTTATTGCTAATGTGATATATTTTTGATGAAAAAATATTTTAGATTAAAATAACATACAAGACAAGAACATTTAAAAATATTATAAAAAGGTAATTAAAAATTCCAGGAACCTTTCAGGTACCTTTGCGGAAAACCCCTTTTCAACCACCCGAAAGGCTCCTGGAATTTTTAAGTATCGTTTTATAATCTTTTAAAATGTTTTTGTCTTGTGTGTTGTTATTTTAATCTAAATTACTTAAATTCACACACGCAAAAATAATTTAAGTAGTGAAAAAAATACTTATTTTTTATTTATTCACTTATCAATTATTTTTCTACTTAGATTTGAAGTAAAGCAGACTCTTCTAAAGACGGAAGAATCAAAGAAGTTATTCTTCAAGTTTCAGTGCGAAATGAATCACCTTTAGTATCCAGAGTTTGAGGAACATTCTATTTGGGACAGATGCCGCCATTTTGAATTATGTAAGGAAGCAAGCATGGTAAATCGTATGTATAGCAAGGACGCAGCCGAACTAGCCCTGTTTATCTCGTGTGTGTAACCAAGTCTAAAGTAAGTGCATTCATTCTTACTATAATTTTACAAGGACACATGTTTTAACATCACGAACATTCAAGACACAGACCAGATTAAGTAACTGTTATATCATTTGCGGGAGCTTTAGTTCGAGG
The DNA here is from genome assembly GCA_023159025.1 of Thereuonema tuberculata. Lineage (NCBI taxonomy): Eukaryota > Metazoa > Arthropoda > Chilopoda > Scutigeromorpha > Scutigeridae > Thereuonema > Thereuonema tuberculata. Next base: position 20,140,442 of record JAFIDM010006943.1, read on the forward strand.
AATTGTGCGAGAATCAATTAACGATATAGATAGAAGAGTTCGTTTCATTAAAAGAAGAGACATGGTTAATACAAAAGTGATTTCGAACATGCAAGTATTAAATTGTAGCATGATAAAAGAGCGCTACTGAACTTTGATAATTCATACAAGTGAAAGCCGATCGCACAGGTGAAAGCCATAATTTATTAAAGCTGTATGAATTTAGTTTTGCAAGTTGTTTAAAGTATTAATGCAGTTGCTATACGTTTATGTCTAATCATTTTATGTTTATATATGTATCAAATTCTGATTTAACTTAAAAAAAAAATAAAAAAATAGGCTACTCTGAATAAACTTTAATATAATCATCTACTTGTTTAAATGTAGGAAACCTTATCAAAGACTAAGGACGTATTAGACGTCCCAGAGGAGGACATAGAAACCAACAGTAAGTTAAGCTTAAGAAAAGATATTTTGATGTGTCTATTTAGAAATCCTCTGAATTTTTTGGATACATAATTCTTGAAAAAGAAAATACATACTTGGGAATTGATTTGGTTAAAACGGAGAATACGGCACACAGCTTTCGACAAGATGGCTGCCTTGGCACTACTTGTAAGATATGAATTTTAGTTTTTCAATTAACTAGTGAAAGGTAGAATGAGGTTAAGCTAAGACTGCACTTTACGGTATCTTCTGAAGCCGTCTCTTGCTAAAAGGGGCAATCAACTATAAAATAAATTGGTAAAACGCCCCCGTCGATACCATCATGTATCCCGGCGCGGATGTATCCTTAGGAAGACTGTGATTGGCTTGTGCCGGATTCTCCGGTTTAACCTTGATTTCTATCCTATCTTTAGTTATAGTCGGTTTGAAAAATCTACTATTACAAAGTTTCCTCCCATTTTTTTTTAATTTTTTTAAAGTAAATGTTTTTACCCAAATACCCCTTCCTCGAGTTACAAACTATTCAGATTTCAAAAGACTCAAGAAATGTTGAAATTTGAAATTTCTTAACAGATGTACTCTGATCTCAGTGCAACTTCTAAAAGGTTCATTTCAGGCCTCCAGAATAGGAAAGGCGAATGCGTCAAAAGTAAGTTTCGAGAAAAACGCGTTTAAACTTTCGCTGTGGGTGCGTAAGGTTAAACATCACGGATTTTCAATGGAAATTTCGTTCTTTACCGAGACATATGAACCAAATAGCGTCACACGAATAAAAGCAGAAATTTCGTAGTAAATGCTAAGATCAAAAAGGAAAAAATAGCGGATACGGCTCCTTTTCTAAAGATTCTTTACAAGATTTTTTTTTTTTTTTTTGAAAAAAAAAAACCCTGCCTTGAACTCCCGATTCAGGTGGACAGCAAAACCATTCTTTTTAAGGCTTGGTTTACGTTCGAAAGGCACTGAATGTCAGTGAAATTTCCTTTCAGACTATTCTCTTTGACGGAGCGTCAGAGAATATTCCCAACACAGCAAATAATTCAAGACAACTTTTCTTGAATTGCAGTTAACCTTTGTTCTTTATCTATTTTTTAAAAATGATAAATATTAAACTTATTCTGAAAATCTTTCCTAGGCATTGTATTTTGTCTGAAGAGACGAAATTCACTGTGTAAATAAGGAAGAATAAACTTAATGCGAAACATCCTTAAGACAAATACCATAATTCTAGTAGAATGCAGAGATTACTTTTATATAGAGAAAGAATATTTCCTCCACAGGAAATATGAATTTCTTTCATTTTTGTTTAACAGTTTCTGTACATTTGTTATGCCTATATTAGACTGATATAGGCATAACATCGAATCTCGTCCGTTTTGGGGGATGGACAAAAGTGGCCATTGCCAAGAGCCAAGACAAAGAAAAACAAAATTACATTCGTGCTAAACATTGTGATTCGTCCACGTACATCTACCACCAAGACCCAAACTACATTCTTACAAATTTTCATTTACAATCAGTAGGTAATTGATTCTCTGAATTTACGAGACTATTGGACTAAATCAAAAATTAATCTTAAGTGTTTTGTGTTTTCTTTCTATTGAAAATTTCAATTTTCTGTCAAGTTAATGTATTGATTAGTTCTGAAATCTGAATCTTGATTTATGAGATCTCTCGACTAGATGCAGTTTGCGAAGACTTGCTAAACAACAACCCTGAAAGCTAAAGATGTAGCCAAGGTGTGCTGTAAACTGTCTCAATTTTAGGAAACGTATTATGAATTCTTAGAACAAAAGAAAGGCAACAAAACAAATTTATACTACATGCAAAAACAAAGCCATACACCTGATTAAGCAACGAAACATTTATACAAAAATTGGTTACAACTAGTTTCTCCACCGAGAGGTGGTATTCTCAAGTATTCTTACTTGAGAATACTTGAGAATACCACCTCTCGGTGGAGAAACTAGTTGTAACCAATTTTTGTATAAATGTTTCGTTGCTTAATCAGGTGTATGGCTTTGTTTTTGCATGTAGAATATTACAGTACACGTAAAAAATTTGTTTTTTTATGTTTTTAAAACAAATTTATGTTGGCTTCGATTGGAAATAGCAGCCATCTACTAAAAGAACTGAAAGAAACTGAAAATTATGATAAAAGATAAAATAGTTGGGATTTGATTCAATTTGAGATGTTCCAATTAAGTTAACAAATGCTTTAAATAATGAAGACGATTATCTCGTTAAAAGTGTTACATAACTTGTTATTACTTATCTTAACGTTCCAGAGGACAAATTGGTGAATTTTTCCAAAGGGAGGCTCCAAGGTTGAGAGGTTAACAATGCCTGTGTTTTGTAGAACTCCTCCATCGACCCAATACCAACTAATCAGCCCATTGGAGCACAGCTAATCTTGGAAAACAACGTAATTGACAGTGATCGTAGACAAGACTCACAGTGGAGGTCCTGCTCGCCTCCTAACGCAAACATGAACACCGCAATCAACTTGACTTCAGGGAAAACGGGAAAAAAAACTGCTTTATTGACTCATTCAGCAACAGTGAATTCATGTGACAATAGAAAACGGAAGCTAAAATTTCAAGCTGAAGTTCTGTTACTAAGGTCAGTTCTCGATTCATATTTTGTAAGTATGTATCAAACAAACACTAATCTATCATAACTCAAAAACCAGACTATTTAATTATCTCTGAAGTTTGAATGAGTTTAATTACAGCTAAAATCCATAAAAAAGTAGTGTACATGTCACGGACTTACGGCAAATTACGTCCCAGAGCGGGTCCGAAGTCGAAGCAATGTCATTTTTTTTCACGAGGTAATTCTATTCTATTCTATTTCGCCCGTAACACCCAATACTGGGTAAGGACGCTCTCCTACCAGAGGAGTTTAGGCTAGATACCGCAAGGGGGCGCCAACCCCAAGGGAAACTAGGTAATATACACTGCGGTCGTTATATGCGTCGTAATATGCTGAGAATATTACAAACGAGATGTCAATGTACGTCAAATCCTTACTATTTTTGCCTTAAAGTATGTGTGCTATTAACTTTTAATCACAAGAAAGCACTTAAAAATAAAATTATAAACACTTCAATATTTCCAGCTTTACAGAAAATCCTACATCCGATGGGTATCGCCCGAGTATGCTCTTCAACCCTAAAGATCACCAAAGAAGTCAAAATGGCTACAGAAAAATGGAATTCGAAATATATTCTATACCATGTTTGCAACAATCATGCGTTTACATAGGAAAGGCAAAACGTCGTTTAAAGCAGCGGTAGGCAACCAGCGGCCCGCATGCGGCCCATGAAGCGTTTTGGTGCGGCCCGCGGGGCCTGTTGGAATATTTTTTTTTTTTTTTGGTTGTTAAAATAAGATTTTTCTTTTTGGCCCAAGTGCGGCCCGCAGTAATCCCCACAACATATTTGGCCCTTTTACAACAAAAGGTTGCCGACCACTGGTTTAAAGGATCGTGTTGCGGACCCTGTTAGAGCTAAAAACAGAGGTGATTTTAATTATAAAACTGTATCCCATGTGGATGAAACTAGACATACATATATGACTTGTCAAATGCTACAATTATTGAAAAAGCTGAAAAATGATTTATTAAGAAAATGCATTGAGTCCGTTATTATATCTGAATCGCCTAATCCATATAATGACCAGGTTTCCGTAAGAAATATACCAATACGTCTCTAACTGACGTCTTTTGTATGTATTGTCGCAGTGAAAAAATAAACAAACTATAAACAATAAACAATAAAAAACTAAACTAAACATGTCTGTAACCTTTTGTACTCTGCATGAAATTTGTTTAGAAGAAATTTTGTGTGTTCGGTCCTCATTCGACAGACTTTAATATCAATTTAATAACAAAGAAAAACAACCAAACACAAAAAGATACGAACCATCTTCGAAAACATTCTGATGAAACAAATGTAAATAATGCTAGGCCTAATGCGCTGAGCGAGTGACAGCGTACATAAAAGGTCCGTAACTAGGAAATAACCACTAACTTTGGAGTAGATTTCAATGCTTAAGTTGAGGGTACGTAAGTCCGGGTATGAGTAGATTCACAGCAGTGACAACTAATTTACGTTATAAAGAAACCTGTTCTTCGAAACGGTTTTCTGTTCCCGTTATACGAGACTTCCGTTGTCAACTAATGTTACTTGAAGAAAAGACTACAGTTTGTCAGATCCACTAATAAAAATTAAGAAAAGCAGTTCACATTTTAGCAGAGTACTAAATGGTTGCTCGTCGCTTCGCTCTGGAAGCCTCTAATAGGCAAAGGAAAACAATATTTTATTAATTCAAAAATACAAATTACATCAAGTAAACAAAACACTACAACTAAAAATAAACTAAGGTTTAAATTCCAAAGAATACATGCAATATAATATGAAATCCATTTGTAACAGTCGGAATTTGCGCAGTTGAGTTGACCATGCACCAATACTCTTGTTGCCTGGCAACGCGCGCGTGCGACATTTCATTGTTGAGGATAGAGTTGACCATTCAATAATACTTTTGTTGCCTGGCAACGCGCATGAGACATTCTGTTGAGGACAGTTGATCATACTTCGGTTGCCTAGCAACGCGAGTGCGAACTATATTACTTGCGCAATTCAACAGTGGCACTTCGCGCATATGCTGTTTTTTTTAGTAACACAAATGCTTACAGACAAGAAATCGAAAAGTTGAATAGTGAGACTTCCCGTTTAATGAATCACAGCAAATTACAACGAACAATTCAGTATAATTTCGTAGTATGCAAAATACACGTCGATCTCTAAATCGGAAATATAAGATTTATAAGATCCCATAAACTCAAAAAGAGTTTCAACAAAAAAAAAAAAAAAAAAAAAAAAAAAAAAAATTCTGAACACTAAAAGGAAACAAAACGGTATCTTTTGATAATACATCTGGAAACCTTTTTCATCGGTCGAATAAAAAAATAAAAGACAGATAAAAGCCAACATTGTTTTGAAAAATACTAGGATAAAATGCTTAAAATCCCTTCCATCAATTCATCGGTAATGGATCCATTTAGGACTTACAAATGACACAAAGCCTTTCAAATACATCAAAAGGAAAATATAATGACAAAACCTTATTGGGTGTTTCTGTTTTTTTTTTTTTTTTTTTTTTAATCGTCCAGTAAGAGTAGCGTTTTAAGAGCATCACGAAAATGGTTTGTTTAAAAGATTAAAGTCTCAAAAAATTACGTTAAAATTTGATGCTTTCATTTTCGAGAGGTAATTGCGTTTTCTTGTAGTTTTCTACAAAACTTTTATTGTAGTCACAGATCAAGTTATTTTGAAGTTTCTTTGACAGCAGGAATTTACCTTCCCATCAGGTTCCATTTGGATATCACGGATTTAAGCAGATGAAACTCACAAACAGTTCATTCATTATATTTGTAGATATCTTATTTCTGTTGTTTTTTTCAAAAAATCTTCATATGTATATAATGGATATCTGCGAAAGCTCTCGCCTTTTTAGTAAAGTATGTTGGATTTTAATTATGTTTTTTTAAACCAACTAATGTATGTGTTTTCTATTTCATTTATTCCTTACATAATCTGTGACTTAAAAAAGAAAGAAAAAATAAGTTAGTCTTCCTATCGTCGATTCATAAAATTCAATGAATGTTTTATTTTTTTTTTAATCTATTTGAGTCTATTACAGTCTACACTGAATCTATGTTTGGTTAGACTATTCTCCGTAATCCTTCTTACATGTGTTGCTATTTCATTGAATCTTACAACCTGTTATTGGTAGAAAAGGTAGGATTACGAAACTACCATAGATATCGAATTTTGAACCAGTGCAGTGCTTGAATTTTTTTGAATTTTTCCACGCTTTCTTCTCCTCTAAACGGGTCCTAGGGTCTACCCAGCCCTCTCTAGAAGGGGTACCGGGTTTCTTTCCCGGGAGTTAAAGGCGGGCGGGCGTCGGGCTGACCTGCCGACCTCAATCTAGTCCCGTTGGTCACGAAACGCTGGGAGCCTTATCTCCCGCGCTCCCGTGGGCCTGCATGGCCTGTTTATGGATTGCTTTAACTTTTTTTTTTATCAGTGCTTCAATCGGTTGTTTGTAATATTTTCTTCAAAAACTAAAATTAAAGAAATAAAGGAGTCGTGTTTATAAAGTGATAAATGTACTTTCCTATCGTTCTCAATCGCATTTGATGTTGTGCGTATTAGCTAAACCAATGCTTCTCAAAATTTGCTGAAGCACTTTTTTTTTTTTTTTTTTTTTTTGTTATCCATCGCGGAGCGATATTTTTAAAACATAACAGAGAGAGTTACATTGGCAATGAAGTTGTAATTAAGTGTTTACTTTTTTTCAAGCTTTTGGATTTGACAAACTAATCTTAAAATATTACAAGGTTATTCCATGGTTCTACTGCGCATGTTCTCAATTTCTGTAGAATATCGTAGCAAACTTTAACAATTGGAAGACAGATGAGTGCCACACTTTGAGTAGCACTAGTCTAAAGTCAAATTGGCAATTTTTTTTTCTGACACAAAAATTTAAATTAAAATTTAAATAAATTAAAAATTAACGTACATTCCTTAGAAAGTGAGCTTAATCATGTTTGTGCATATTCCTCCTGATGATCTTTGAACCGGTGAATGAGTTTCCTTGAAATTCGACATGAACATTAGTGAATAAATCTAAGTAGAAAATTTGTTCGTAAAAATCTGTGCCGAGAAACTTGCACAGGAAGATAAAAATTCATTCAAAAACCTTAGAAGCGCAAAAGCAATGTCTAACAACGTTTTAATCCACTAATCCACTAATTCCGGATGCTTTAATATTAATCGGATTTAGAAAACTTAAGAATTTACACTTTTTTATATATATATAAAAATTCAAAATTTATCTTGTGAATTATTAAAATTTATTTGCTGAATATAAACAAGTAAATAGACTTTTTGATACTTGATAACGAAACGCAGGACGTTTTGAAAGTACTAGTGTAATTTTAATGTATGTAAATTTATTTTAGCTGTGATTGTGTGGTGGCCTGATTTTAATTTTTGAAAAAGCATGTGATGCATGCTGATAATTTTTTTTTTGTTTTGTTTTATGCGACAACAAACAACAGGTATTTAAATTTAAAAGATTTACTGTAATAATTAATTATGGAAATGATAAATACAAATAGTTAGTTTCAATATGAAACAATGATTCAGTATTACAACAATATAGTTTTAGTCCTTCAGTTATAATCTGCTTCGCGCAGGCCTCTTCAAAATTCCACTCACGAAATTCTATCTCATTAATTTTCACTTTCTCGTAATTTATCAACTCGATAAATACTTCCAAAATAATAATTAATATCTTCTAAATAAATCACACTTGATGAAATATATAATCTTAATGTTCACTTCACTAACTTCAAAGAGATTCACTAATTCACTACTTTGTTGAATTAATTTCACGCACTTAATTTTTCGTTGCACTTAATTTCAATGCTTTCCGCATTCACTAATTTCTGGAATAAATCACTTAGATTCACTACTTGCGACTCTACTAATATTCCTTTCATTAATTCAATAATATGTTTACTGTATTAATTTTACTTTCACGTAGAACACACAAAATTTCCGTAGAAGTTAATTCCATGTTTTATCAATTCCCGTAGCACAATAATTTGAGGCATATTCTTCCCTCAAAAGATAGAATTGAAAAACGTACTTACAGTACTTCGTCTAATGGCTTTTCGACCTCGCTGAGTATCCTGTAGAATTGCTGCGTTGAATGGCTTTCTTCACCTGTGTGAATCTGCGCTGTCTTGAGAACAATCCTTCCCATTCACTTGTACAAGGGTTTCTTCAAGATGTCTTCTCAAGTCCCATGACTGCTTTGAATGTGGCGGGTTCTCTTCTCCTCCCAGCATTCAATGCGGCCTCGTTCTGACGTAGTATTACTTCCTATCATCTGCTAACGTTAATACGATTACTTCAATCTTCCCATATATCGAAATAGAATTATATCTGATAATTCCTATTTCCAATCTTTCTAATAACGTCTATCTTCTTAAATAACTAATTGCGGAGAAGTACCATTCTTATGCAGATAACTATTCTGACCTACTTAGGAGCCGGTCTTGTATCTGGCCGAGTTCGGGCTTCAATCATCCGGGGATTCTCGTTAGCTCTCTTCGCTCGTTCTTCCGATGATTTCGATATTCTCAAATGCAGACTTCTTCTATAACTAATCTCGCCCTCTGTTTCCCAAGGAATAATTCGTACTTCTGTTCAGAGATGCGCTATTAATGAATGAGCCACTCCGTTCTCCTGTAATGTTGTGAATTAATCTTACTCTTGTGCATTCTCTTCGGCCATGCTTTGTGTGCATAGTCTTGTCTTCATATTTCGGACCACAACCAATGCGCCTAGACTTCGGCGACAAGAGTAGCTGCTATCACCGTACTGACTTCTACATTACTGCCATCTGTTCTATCTTGCAGCAATGCTGCTATCCTGTTCTAATGCTTTACTGTTCTCTCGAGCGAAGTCGGTCAGCTGATTTTATCCACAATGATTGCTGACGTCATCAATAATCAAAAGGAAGGGTTAACGTGCTGACAAATTCAATAAACATGATTTCCAAAAAGCCGAGAGGCAGCTGTTCCCTAATCCACCCTGTAAAAATGAATCGGAAAAGGCAATTAATCTTGTTTATTCTGTGCTGGGCTTAACAGACATTTTTCAGTGAATTTGTCAGCACGTTAACCCTTCCTTTTGTTTAAATGTAGCCTTGGTTTTTGTTTTTCCTTTTTGTGTTTATGTTATTTATTGCTATTCGCCTACTAGTTGTAGGGAATATTTCCAATACTGCCTCTCGGCTTTTTGGAAATTTTGTTTATTGCCTTTTCGCCTTTGGGAGGCCATAGCCAGGCTGGCTGTTGACCTCACCATAGGCAACGCCTTTCTGATTCATTTCATCGAGGGTGGCGGGTTAGGGCTGATGATCTCGTTGAAGAGTGAAACAGCTGTTCCCTAATCCACCCTGTAAAAATGAATCGGAAAAGGCAATTAATCTTGTATATTCTGTGCTGGGCTTAACAGACATTTTTCAGTCATCAATAATCTCTATGCAAATTTATTTACTTAAATTTGCCAAATAAAATAATAATAATAATTCTTAAAATATGTTTCAAGCCATAATTAAAATAATAAACTAAAATAATTTTGTTAAATTTATTTTAACAAAAATATTTGGAAGATTCCACCTTCAATTTTCAATATTATCATAGTACACACGTTAAATATCACTTAATTCATTTGTATTTTTTTTCAAGATTTTTAGAAAAAAGAAAATAAAGCAACGGTTTGGGAAAAGAATACTTCCAGTTCCTTTACAAACTTCTTCTTTTCTTTAAAAAAAAAATTAGTCCTCTGATTTACTTTATGTGAAAAAATTTAGGTTTTAACTAAGACTCCTGTATAAAGATTATTATTTTCCTTGCTAAGCTTTCTGTACAACCAGGCTCTCGCAATCAAAACGTCAAAAGCTTGGTTCTGGAAAGGTTTTCCCCGTTTGATATAAATCGTTTCCCTTAGTAATTGCATTACTCCATGAAAAAATTAATCTGATCGTAAAAATAACATTATATCGTTTCAGTTCCTCCTAATTTACTGGGTTGAAGAAGTCCAAACAGCAGAGAAGAGAAGGGGCAACCGAAGGAAAGATTAGACTCTTCAGACACTGTCGTTAAAATGTCATTGAGAATCGACTCGACCAAAAGGGCACTCAGACACACCGTTACTCAACTGAAGCAAACCTCGAGCCGATCTTTTCTTTTGACCATATCATATTTCTAAAAATGAGATATTTGATATTTGAAAAGATGGATAATATATCGAAATATACGGAACGAAAACAATAGGTCCACTTTACGGATCTACTGAAAATAATAATGATATAAATATTTTTAAAATGCAATACAGTTAAACTCAGGACTTCTTCGATACAATTATCTTTTTTCTTTTTCTTTTTTAATATCAAATTGATTTTCGGTTAAACTTAACAGAGCAAGTTTTTATTTAAATTTTTTTTTCATTATTTTTTTTTATTCTGAAATTTCTAAATGCGATTTTGTTTTCCTAAATTTTACTATATTTAAAGAATGAATGATTCAGATAAGATTTAATTACAAAGCCAAGCTACTCCCATAGAAACCAAGTTTCTATCAAACGCTTGCCTTGTTCAAAGTGTCACTTTATTGACCTACAAAACTCGTTTATTCAAGCCACTGTAATTCAAGGGCCACTTACAATTTCAGCGATGCCATTTCTATTGAGTTCTTTAAGTATGTCATTTGTATCATTATGGAATGTAGGTGGCCAGTGGCATTTTGAACGGGAATAGGTTTAATTGACACTATGTTTTCTGATCTGGTCAATGACCATCAAAAACCAAAAGTGCTGTGGACAGGAAGCCAGTTTCTCTCCAAGCCTCCAGGCCATGAGGAGTCCACATCATCGGATTTCCCGATTTGGGCTATGGAGGGCATTTACACACACACACACACATACAGACAGACGGGAATCCTAATAACTTCTCTTAACAGGATCCCTATCGATGGTTCCATACATTTGGTTTTCAAGCAGGAAATGTATCCTAAACGATTGCTTGACGTGTGATAACTTAGCCTAATATCTTGTTGTTAATTTCTGTAACTTAATTTAAATTGTAGGCAGATGTTGTAACGTCTGGTACCTTCATTTGAAATTTAGCAACGGGTCACATATTTCCTTTAAAAAAAAAATAATCTATATTTTTGTAGGTTTCAAATACAGAGCATTTAAACGAAATGTGTGAATGTTAGTAAATTCCAAATTAATTTCATGTATAATTTAAATTAATTTAATTTATTCAGTAATAGACTTTATATATAATTTTGGTGCTGAAAAGTTTTATGACATATATTTAAGTTTTCATCTATGTAACTCATGTAGTAAGTGATACAGGAAGAATTTTAATGAAATTTACAAAACAAATCTTCTAAATTAACAAAATAGAAAGTACTGTTTGTTTTTGTTTGCGAGAACCTTCAGCGCTTTTGCGCATGCGTCAGGTCTCCTTCGATTTCATGAAAATAGGGGTGAGGAGCAATAAAGAGGGGATGTTTACATATAGTTTATTAGTACTAGTAGCTGTATTATATTTGCGCTTTTCGGGAAAGAATTATGGAAAGAATAAATACTATTGGAAAAATGCTCCTCCGTTAAAACAGGTCTTAGGAAAGTGCCTATTTCAGTGTATCACCCCTCTGCGGAGTAGAATCGTCCGCTTGTAACGGGTCTGGCTTTCTAAAACGAACAATAATTAGTTAAAAAAAAACTGTTTTCAATATGCCCTAATAAATACTGCATACCATCCACGAAATCTAATACAGAGGTTCCCAAACTTCCTTGGTTCACATTCTCTTAGTGTTTGAATAATTGTTTTCCCCATCGAGCCCAATGACCAAAAAAAAAATACCTAACAGTTCCAGTAATAACAAATTTTACGTTCCATACTACTTTTAGGTACAGTAGTATTACGTACAGAACTTAAGTAATTTTAAGTCCTAATCACTTTATCTTAACTAAGAAAAGTACAACTGAAAAAAAAAATAATAATATTTTTACTTCATTTTCAAAAATCTGAAACACCTCGCCTATGAGTTCGAAGGGCACAAAAGTTGGGCGCTGATCTAATATTTGTTTACATAAAAAAAAAAAAAAAATTCTTGGCGTCTTACGATTGCACATTAATACAAATCTAATCGGCTTACCAAATAAAATCGAAATATTGCTACGACAACCTCCTTATGCTTACCATCAAAGATTTACATAAAGTAAACTTGTTTTTTATTTATTTATTTAAGCTTCATTTATCATAGAAACTTCTTTGTCATATTTCAACGAGGTTTCTGTCATTTTTAATAGTGACAGGTAGCTGCTTAATCTGGCGGTGAGCGTCAACTAAAAATTCTTCATTTCTTATTTATTTTTCCATTCCGGATTGAAGACGTTCTTTCACGTCCGGTGAATGTCGCTAGATTTCAATTATTTATAGAATATATTCGCGATGGTTGATCATCTTTTCGACGAAGAATTCTCCTTATCTTTCAGACCATGCAATGTTCTCCCAGCGAATGAAAAAGAACGTTCCAAAAAGACGTTCTATCAGAATAAACTATTTCATACTGTAAACAAACTGTCCTTCACAGCAGAACAGGGCATATGAGCTCCAAGTGATTCCACTCAAAAAAATTTTTGAGGTTATTTTAATAAATAAGATATAACGCAACGTGAAATTGATTACGAAATAAGACGGAAGAATTTTGCTGAAATGTCAAATATGTGCGATATATTACTTTTTCCAAAACGTAAGAATTTGATCACGTTTTAATTCTAATTTCGGTCTTAAGAGTAAGTGACAGTTATAATTAAAGTAGGCCTAACGGCAAAAAGATTTGAGATATTCTTATTCCCCATAATGCCGTGCGGTCTCGGCGGCGGTCTGCCGTGGCGGCCAGTGCGCCAGTACCTGGGTTCGAATCCCGGCAGTGGCATGGCTGTTTCAATTTCCTTTCCTGTGTTGTCCAGCCTCTTCTTCACTTTCTCTTCGGTCTGACGTCATTCCTTAATGGCGTCCTGGGGAAGGCCACGGGAAACCACACCAGTATCTTTCCCTTGAAATTCTAGGGAGTCTGCTAGGGGTTCACACTAGCGCTCCCTGGAACACGGAGGATTCGGCTACGAAGCTCGCACTTCGGTGCATACCGGCATTACAAATTCCCCATAATATATATTTTTATCTATTTTTTTTTTTTTTTTTTTTGCTTTTTCTTTTTGGCAATATTTCAGTTCAGTGCACACCATCCTTTTTCATGAGAAATTAGAAAGGCAAATAACTTCAAAATAGCCTCGTTCCCTGATAATTAATGTCCGCAGGAGTCCAATTCTCAAATATTACGGACGCTATACTAAAATCTGAGTGTAGTAGAACAATTTTTTGAGATTATTCACCATCTTTTGTTAACAATTTATGAGGAAGGCTATAGATTTATTGGGCCGAAATATTGAAAAGAATTATTTGAAACAGACAAATAAATTTATCTACTCTTTTATTTATTTTATTTATTTCAGTATCATTGTAGCTAATCTTTTCTTGATTGGACACATCAGTTCAATGCAGAATGCAATATTTTGTAATTCCTTTTCTTGTAGCAAATTCCTAGACGTATGGCACAATGACCACTACAAAATATCTGGAAGAAACAACCGAACTTTCTAGAATATTTGCATCTTAAGAGCCTTATTAAAATTAGCTTTGTTCATAAGGATGTAGATATCTTCAAAAACTCCTTATGGTGCATTAATATTGCCAGAAAATGAAGAAGTTTCATTCCTGGTTTGCATCATCCAGAGGAAAACGTTCACTAAATTAAAACATTTATGCATCTAATGTCCATAAAGTAGTAAACACACAGGGGGGGGAAAAAATCTTAAAATATTTAATTATTCCTGGCTAAATATGTTTTGATATTTATATTATTTCTAATACTTATATGTTGAGGGAAGTTCCAATAGAAGCTTACGAATAGATTCTGAAAATTTTTAATAAAGACAATCACCTAGACTGAAAATATATCAATCGCATTGTTTTTACTGACTAATTACACCACCATTATTGTAAAGGGACTTTGAAGTAAACTTGTTGTTTGCTCTCATTTCAGTTCAACAATTTCACCTCGTCATTATTAAAATTTGTCGAAACGAAGTTTTCAATAAATACTTACACACATTATATACTGTCGGTGGCGTTTCCAATGTCACATTAGCTGCCCGATGCTTCCCCGCAGTGCAACAAGCTCTCAGCTCTTATAATTTTTTTTAACTCCCTTTCAGTGCAAAAAAGGAGCTAAAATTTGGTATACGTCAACTCCTTAAGATCCTGAATAAATGATAAAATTTTCAAGGGATGTTTCGATCTGACAAACCTAACAATTCCCTTATTAGACTGGTTTAAGGAAAGCAATGCAGGAAAGCACTACTTCGCAATGTGACATTGGAAATGCTACCAACACTACAAATACACATTCAATAACGGATTTTCGGAAGACATTCCCGGCTTCCTTTTTTCAAGTTAAAAAATGCAAGAAAAGACAAATTAAACAATTAGGAGTTACATGTAATTGAATATGTATTGAATATTCAATTGAATATGTATTGAATATGTGCATAACGTATGTATATATTTATTGAAATATTATGAAGAGGATCGAGTTAAGTAGTAGTTATGATTCTAGAAACGAAGGTTTGTTTACAAAAGAGATGAGTTACTATCCAAAAATGGCTAAAATTTAGAAAGAGGAAGACAGAAGTGGTTCAGAATTAGAGTTCGGGCGTAAAACGTAAACATTATCACTGTAGCTTCAGGGCCTTCCTTTTCTTCACAAGTCGTACAAAACAATTGCTTTTATCTTCAGCTCCATTTCGTTGCTTCTCTACGATAACAAACCTGGTGACTAGTTCAGCTGTCTTGTTAAATTTACAGAAAATATTTTCTTATTCGGAAAACAGAAGACAGCAAAGACTAACAAAATTAAAGCAAAGACAATTTCTTCAGGCAATTGCAAAACAGTTCCGAAAAAAAGCTAAAAATACAAAAGGTAATAAAAAAACTGGCATTGCAATTTCTGCAAAAAAAGATCGCTTGGATTCTCCCAGACTACACTAACAATTTTTGTTGTAATTGTGGAGAATTTTGATTGATCAAAATTATATTTATTATTATTTATTCTTGCTTCGAAGTATATTCCTTTTTTATTAGATTAAAATATAGAGAATATTTTTTTTTGTGCTGCAATATAAAGTTTATAATTCAAATGAGTGAATTAGAGAAGTCAAGAAAAATAAATTAAAAGTAGTCATGTGATTGATTGAGAAATGTGAACTGATACGAGAGTATTGTAAGCGTTTAGACAGTTCGAGATTCGGGTGAGTCGTGAATGACCGCAAGGAAAAGTTCTCGCGCCTGAGGCGAGATGTCTAGTGTGGCCTTGCAAGTGAAGCAACTTTTAGGGGAAGCGAATGCGCTCCGTTCGTCGAGTGACAGAACAGCCGTATTGAAACAAAGGGAATTCAACGCAGCGTTTGAACAGTGAATATCATCGCAAACTGTGAGTTAAACTTTTCAATTATATTTTCCGTGAAAGGAACGATAAATGTTACAGAAGATTTGCCGATATTACACGTTTTGGAGAAAAGTAAAATGTCGTGCCCACATGACTATTACTTGGAAGGTTGCCAAGTGAATTTGTGAAAGTTTTCTCAAGTCGAGAAAATAATTAATTAACTGTGAAAATTATTATTTCTAAGATTATGAAGTTAAAGTGAAATTAAAGAAAATATCCAAGGAATTATTTTAATAGCTGAAGAAATAGTAATCAAATTCAAAAGTGCTTCGAGATTGTGAATTTTGCAGTGAACATTACATAGTGAATTTGTTACACTACCGAATTAAATTAGTGCGTTTGATTTAATTAATGCAAGTATTAATTACAGTGACTTATAGCATCAAAGTTTCACATATGCTTAGATAGAATTACAGTGTTTAATGAATTAATGTGTCACATGTGAATGCTACTTCTGTGTTACAAGTTTAGTTCACAAGGGCTAATTATTGTGAAGTGTTAAAGCAGGTATATTCAAGTGTTAATACAGTGCAATATTTTATGTGTTCAAAGCACATAAAGCATTAGTGCATTAGTGATAAAGCATTAGTGCAACTAGAAAGATACATTACAGATGTGTGTTAGTCCAGCTATAGCATTGTTTAATTATGGAACAATTGTGTTTAAACAATGCGCAGAATACTTCCGCATGACTGTCATTTCGATTAATGAACTTTATTTAGTTAATGAACAATTCAGAATTCAATACGCAAGAAGCGTGCAACTGATATATGTATATAGTTGTAAATAAAAAAAAAATATAAAGCTCTGCATTCAATTAATTAATGACCCTCTCCAGTAATTACTGCGTATGAATATAACGAAATCTCTGGTAGATGGACATGGTTGAAAGTCACTTATTTGTAATGTATTAATTTAGGAAATAGGAAACTTACAGAATAAAAGTGTTTTGCATTGATAATTTGTTGTTATCATCAGTGTAAAAAAACAAAATTCATCAACAGAAGAAAAAGAAGACAGTAGAATCTTCACATTAATACCAGCTTCCGTTGTAGTTGCAGTAATCGGAACTTTTACGATAAGAGTAACCACAATAATCAAAGTCTACGTAACCTGAATTCCTGGAATCTGAACTTTACTTCTGAATTCGAAGATCTATAATCTTGATCAACTTCACTGCATTTTTTAAGTAATTGCAATTCCTTAAACTCTTCTAGATACAATAAAGACAGTAAAAGAAAATCAACCAAATGCAGGAAACCAACACTCGAGATGTAATTAAAATTTCTTTGTAGTTTAGCTTTAATATTTAGCACTCTTTGGACTCTATGTCCTTTGCTCCTGCTCTTCTGGGTCAACTGCTCTGTATGTTTCTGAGAGATAAGAAAGTTAAAGGATACAAAAGATAATTATTTGTCGAAATCCCACATTTGTTTGTTTGGTAGTTCAATAAAAGACAGTAGATAATTGAAATGCAATTAATATTTTCACTTTTTATTGATAGGCCTAAAAGCTATTAGTCTTCAAGACCATTTTAAAGATTTAATCAAATGTTCTATTTGATTAAGTCTTTAAAATGGTCTTTAAGACTAATGTCATTTAAGCCTATCAATAAAAACATGTGCAATGAACTAGTAATGAAGAAATAAACTACGTTAAATATCAGCTGTTAAAATTTCAAAAATATATGTAAAAAAATTATTGACTAAATGCACACATATCACACTAGATGAAATTGGATTGGTTTCTCCTTCAATTGGATTTCAAGATTTTCACGTAACATTACGGATTACAAATTAATAATACAAAACAGTGTTGATATTCTATAAATTTTAAAAATTTATAGAATTTAGTCACTTATCTGTTTAGTCCTAACTGATGCATAAATATTACTTTTAACGTTGCCATTATATAATACAAAGTACAAATATCTAGATTCTAGAAATTCTTAATGAATTACCAATCACAGTTCCAAATTGAGAAAAATAGAATATTTTTTTACCGTTTTTTAAAGTAAAAAAAAAAAGAATAAGAATGTATTACAATGAAAAGTATACTAGGGTTTCTTTTATACTCAAGAAATGTAATATTTCCTTGTCGTCTTAAGTAAATAGTTAATAAAACTTGTTATTATGAAAAAAAACTACTTTGTTAAAAAAGTTTTAAACATTCTCGAACAGATAACTTTTTTAACTCAAAATTTGAGTAAATCACAAATTGAAATTAACTCAAGTTTCATTAGATGCCAGTTCATGCAATCTTTATTTTCCTTCTTAAAGAGGAAATATGAAGTTTAAATTATGTCTCACTACTTAAAAATTAGGTGTAGGCTTAACTTTAATATTAATAAACCTCATATTAAGAATTATTACATTAAACAATCAGTTTTTGTATTCATTTGAGGTTTTTTTTTTTTCTATGTTTAAATCATTAAGATTTATAACTGGCATATCCGGATAGCAAAACAAAGCACATGACAGAAACGTAATTGACGCCTAACTACAAGAGCTGCGTACATTTCCTATTTGACAATTCCACAAGCGATTGATGGCTTCGTTACTCTGATGTCTTTTCTCAATGTCATTGTTTGGCAAAACAAGCAGTGAAGACGTCACCACTCCGACAAAGTCACGTGCAACACTTTATCAATATTAGTCTTTGCTAATATACAAACAGCAAAAGCGTTGGTGACGTCACCAAATAATGTCATTAATATGTCACTTGTCAATATCATTGGCAAAATCAATACAGGAATAAAATAAATTTAAAAAAAAAATACCAGCAACCATGTCAAGTAAAACTTTGGCTACAGTGCACAAAGTACACAACAAACTGTTTGGCTAAACTACCCACTAATTGGATGTTTCGTAAGGATATATCACCGACGGACGCTTTATAGCTAGTCTAAGGCTCCTGCCGCGAGTGGCGACAGGCTGCATACTGTTATCTCAAGATCGCAGTTAGCCAGATGAGGGTTAGTTTTTCTAGTAAAAGATTGTGGGAAACCATTTTTAAGTATGTTGTCTGCAAAGTTCATTCTACACAGGAAATTCAAACATCCACCATCAACATCGGGCTTCTTAAAAGTAGTCCCAATGCATTTTTTAACAACTCGGAAAAATAGGCAAAAAAAAAATCAATTTGCACTTAACGAAAATATTGTAGTGATGACGTGACCTTGGATTCTGAGGTCATTTTCTCAGTCACGTGACCTTTGATCGCGACCGACCTACCTGTAAAAGTTCCCTTCAGTGAGAGGAACAACTTGTCTTTCATTCTGGTCATCTACAATGAACGGTTTAGGAGTTAACCTTATGTCACGTGACTTCCAGTTGATGAAAAATAGCCAACCTCAGTATAATCACTAACATTTGGCATTTCTGTATCTTACGGTTTAGAGAAGCGGGCAAAAACAGCAACATTGTTTTAAGCATGATATAGCCTACATTAACTTCAAATTGAAACATTGTCGATTGCAGTGATTTTGTACGAGATATGATACGTCTTTCTGATATCAGTATAATACAAACAAATCTTACTGTTTCACAAAATATATTCAAAGTATCAAAATACAGACAATTACTAAATTAAACAATGATGAGATGGTTTAAAGATTCAAAAATTAGCAAAATATAGTTCAATTATAAACGTAAAAAAATCATGTGTATAAAATCCCCATTTAATTCGAAGTTTTTATTTTCTATATAATTGTGCAGTTTGATAAATATATTTTATTCTGTAATTTTGATGTAGTAAGTATTCCATTAAATAAAACACCTCTCACATAGTATTTGCGTTTATTTTAGAGAAAGATTTAAAGATTTCATTCCACACATCTCCCTTAACTAATCAGATTCGTGATGGCTGACAAAAAAAACATTGTTAAGGCCATGTAGTAGGCCATAATGAAATTTTTTAGGAGAATTCTAGTTATTCAGTATAGAAATACTAAGTTATTTTATTGTTATTTTTTTTCTTGTTTTTTTAAAAAAACAAAAAATCTTAAAAACCATTAGAATATTTTAAATTTTTGCTCCATTTGCATTTTTTTGGGTCGCCACGCTCTAGTTACGGCTCTGCTACAAACAATCAGCCAAGTTTCATCAGACACTGCTCGAGCGCAATTCTGAACATAAGAGTGCACAAGATAATATTCTAGGCACGAACCGTTAAGCTACTGTGGACGCTCCCAATCGGAGTATGTAATTATGCAAATCCCTTTGCTCTAATCACACCCTCGCATCATTAACGCGAGGTTACTTGGTTGTCGACTCTCCGGTCAAGACGGAATAACCCCCATTACGGAGATTTCGACATCGGGCATCGCTTATCAGATGCCCAACTAAACTCCCTCTTCCCACACATGAATACCTCCAGCAAAATACAGGCGCTTAATTATCAGGCAAAAAAGAAAGTCCTTATGTTAATTTACACCTGCCTTCATTACCCAAAATATCTGGAAAATCGTTTTATGGTGATATAAATTATATACATGCCTCATTTCCAAGCTCGTTAGAGATGTTTAAAACGGAGAAATGCGAAGAAAATGTCACGGAATAATAACCCTGCTTGCGTAGTCGTTTAAAGGCCGCGTTCTATTTATGTCGTCTAGTTTATGTGACGTAAAGTTAAAGCTTATCTTTATAAAGGATTTTTTTTTATATTTCCGAATGAGCACTTGTTGGATATCTTTCTATATTCAGATAGATTCTTTTCTTTTTTTAATTAAGAAACTTAATAAAAATAAGGTAAAGAAATGCTGTATCAACTCCGTTGGTCAGGAAGCGCTGGAAGCCTGGCCTCTCGCAACCCCAAGGGCTTACATAGGCCTATAGTGGGATACTGTAACTTATAATCTGTAATTTTTTATTATTCATTTATAAAAGTACTAGCAAAAATAACCGTGCTTTACGCGAGTTACAAAGAAGAGTTGTCTGATTTGGATGACGAAGAAACGAACAAATCTTGTCAATAATGTAGAAAATCTTATTGTAGATGTAATTCAAAAAAAGGAAGGCTTGAGGAAGCAAAAATGATTTGAGTTTTTGCGAAATATCGCCAAATAAATGGAGAAGTATTATATGGAGTCTGATGTCATTTATATGTTTAATATTAAGAAGAAATGAAGAAGAATAATGAATTATGTCTATATATCTTTTTTTCTCGTTTTCTATTTTTTTTGTATTTTACATCTAACTGATTTTTTTTTTATTTTGCTTTTAATTTAAGTTAGCTAGTCAGTTATAGACAGAAATCAAACCAGAAGGAGATGTAACTGATGTTACCATGGCAACCATGGATTATGGGTTGACAAAAGCCAGATAAGGAATTCTTCAAAATTTTAAATCAATTATAGTTTTTATTTTATTTTTATTTTTTTTATTATTTTTTTTTGTTCCCTATTTATTATCACTTTTGAAAAATAGACAATATAATATAAATATGTAGTATATATAACA
>JAFIDM010006943.1:20161561-20176650 GCA_023159025.1 Thereuonema tuberculata
TTCATAAATGGCCCATTCGAATGTGTCCAAACCCACCCACCCCTTCCGAGTCAACTGTTCTGTGGCCGGGGCGAAGTGAAAATGCCATCTATTTACTTTGACATCGGAGCTAATTACGAAAAGGAGAAAAAAAAATTAAAAAAATAAAAGTCACGGGGGTATTAATGGGTGTAAATCCAATAATATTCATTGATTTTCACAACTCAACGCTAGAGGTCTCTTTCATTTGGCGTGTAAAACCAGGGCGAAAAAAAAAGAAGAAATCCAATAATGACGGAACGTGCACCTGCCGCTATTCGGCTTTTGTGAGGCTTCGAGCATTAGGCCTACAGCGAGTTCTTCATTACAAACTCAAGAACGAAACCCAATGAATAGATGGAAATCTAACGGGTTTTTGTTTTCGATTTGTTTTTGTTTTTTTCTCAGTAGTTCTATCTTCTCTGCTAGTGAAATTAATGAGAATTATTTCACACATGACAACATCGTTATTACCGTACTTGATAACAAGGCTGGTTCTTGTAAACATTAGTAACATTGGATTAATTTTGTTTCGTTTTTTAGGTTTCTGATACAAGTATCAGAAGCCTTACACTCCCGGTTATCTGTCTGTGGACAAGTATCACTAGCAACAATCACAACAATCGCAACAATTGCGTCTTTTGCATGCGCAGCAATCACATTTATAATACAGCTCTACAACAATCAAAATAATCGCAACAATTGCGGCTTTTGCATTCGCAACAATCAAATTTATAATAATAAGGAAATTAAAGCAATATCAATTATATTTCCTTACACGTATCAGAAGCCGTTGAGAAGCATTGTGATTGGTTTACTAATCGCTATCCCTACCTTGTTTCATTAATAGAACATTAGTTCTAGTTCAATCATTTCCCGCTAGATGGCTTCAAAACTTTTCCAACTTCTAATATTCAAATTTTCCTCTTTAAAGCATTATTTTCATTTATAAAATAATAAGAAGAAGCCATGTTGATAATAATCATACGCAATCGTTAAATCATAAGTTGAAAAATATGCAATTTTACTCTTTCAACGACAATGGGTGAGATTAAATTGTTAACCAAGTGACATCCTGGAACAGCTGTTTCACGCTCTTTGGCGATCATCAGCCAGGGGTAGTCAACAAGGAGGTCTCAATACTGTGGCTAATATGAATAATCGTCGAGAGCACAGTGGTGCCTCAAAAGAAAAAATAAACAATAAAAAACTGACTAATGATAAATTAGTTAGAAAATTCATGTGCCAGCAGTCCTCCGGCCGCGATGAATTTTTTTAAAGCATAAAAAATAGTTTATTTTTTCTTTTGCGGCACCACTGCGCTTCCGACGTTTATTCTTTCAATTTTACTCTTCTACTATGCTTCGTACAATTGTACGTCCGCAAGCACAGATAAATCTTAAATATTTAAAAACAAACGTTATTTTTTTAAGAAAATAATAAGACTGTATTAAACTAGTGAAGTAAAAGTATTTCTACTGCAGGCCTGTGTAAGCCCTTCGGATCGTGGCAATTGAGGTCGGGTGGTCAGTCCAACGCACCCTCGCTTTTTAAGTCCCGAGAAAGAAACCCGTACCCATTCTACAGAAGCTTACCACTTGGCTACTGGTTACTTATATATTATATAATGTATATTTATTATTATAAAGAAATATTGCTTTTAAATATTTGCATTCATCTGTGACTATATGGATTCAATTGTACGAAAACTACCGTGGATGAGTGCAATTCTGTTATATTTTAAAGTTATAGATTAACTAGTGCTATAATTATTATATAACAATAACACCCTACATAATCACTAAATTATCACGTAATTTTAAAATCTCCTTCATCTAAGCAAAGCTCACATCTCTTATCTCAAATACCCCTGTACACGAGACAAAGCAGAGTTCCATTAATGAACAACCTAAGGAACATTAGTGGTACTTCAGGGAAATACAATAAATCCGAGCTCAAAAGCGTTGTTACACGAGATGCATTAATTATTAAGTTTTCTAATTTTCCGTGCGATTTCAAGATATTATTTAAATGTCCATTGTATGTAAAGGATGGAAAATTTTCCTCCAAAACTGAAATTACAGCAAAAAAAATTAAACCTAAAGGATTTTATATAGCACGATTTATTGTACAGATGACCTAACAGAAAGAAAGTAAACGTAAATATCACTGTTAGTGACAATGGTGCATAGAAATCTGAGACAGTATCTTAATAACAGACCAAACTACAAAATACGGAAAATGTTGTAATCTTTTAATATAGTATTTTATAAAATTAAATAAGAAAATTTTATAGGTCTTATTTGTCTTCATCATTGTACTACGTAAGACTTACTGATCAAACGCTATATTCTCATTCCTTATTCTAGATTACTTAACTATTTGAAAAAAAAAATTACAGGTGGATCTTTTGTAAATTTCGGGAAGTTGGGGGTGGAACTTGATTGATCGACAGTTTAATTATTCTGAGATATTTAAAGCCAACATTGTTTAATAGCATCATCCGTCAACAGAACTTAATATTATCTGGAAACGTTAATTCCAAATTAATGTTAGCGTTCCCCTGCTTTGTAGAGAGAGAGAGCGACACTGGAAGAATTACCACTGACAAACAAATGGTACTTGGCGCTCAACTCGCCGCCTAAACGAAGGTAATTCGAGAAAGTTCATTTATTAGAGATTACCTACCGCCAACCTACGACGTGTGTGTAATAATCTGGTCGAGAATTCGCCCTTTGGTAGGTTTGCAGTTACGCAGGCAGATATTAACAAACCATTTCTTCTGGAAAATGCCAAAGTAATTTCAAAATCAATATTTCCTTGCAGTAATTCTAGTTCCTTTTGAGGTGCCGGGGGGGGGGGGGGAGATTCAAAATTACTGAGAAAGAAATCTACAATGCATTTACTCCACAGTACATAGAATAGCTTCAAGCAGAACTTGCACAGAAATTCAAATTTTCGAAAAATAATATTTGACGTACCCGCTTTTGAAATTCAATTTCATAGCTAAAAATTAAACGGGTTCAAAAGAGGCAGTGGAAAGTCTAAACCAAGGGCGTATAAATGGAGTACATACCATTTTCTCCCCTCCATCCCCCCAATATCTTAGAATGTATAGATTACTCCTCTATTTTTTTTTATTTTTTTTTACGGTTCAACAGGAAGTTGAAGGGATTCCCCCCCGCCCGAAATTTTGGAATGCTCTTTCTTTTCTTTTTTTGTTGATGATCAGTTTCTAAGTTGCCCCTCCCCCACCTTCCAATATAAAACCCTGTGTACGCCGCTGTCTAAACCTTACAGTAAATTTTCAGCTTCCTCTGTATTAAGTTATTTATCGTGATCAGAAGATGTATTCCTGATAATTGTTGGTCACCCTATCTCTTCGCTTTTGTAACCAATTTAGACTACAAGCAAAATAAACTGACATTGTCTGACTTATATATATTAATACAATGTAAGTTTCAGCCTTCTACAATAACAAGTTTTTTTTCAGTTACTTTATTTACGGCTCCTGTGATATTTTAACC
Organism: Thereuonema tuberculata; assembly: GCA_023159025.1. Lineage (NCBI taxonomy): Eukaryota > Metazoa > Arthropoda > Chilopoda > Scutigeromorpha > Scutigeridae > Thereuonema > Thereuonema tuberculata. The sequence goes on from JAFIDM010006943.1 coordinate 20,165,107, forward strand.
CTAAGCTCCTTATCTACAAATCTTGTCTATCTAAAATCAATCAAGTCTTTCTTTTATTAATAACTTACAAATTTCAACTTCCTAAGTAAGTTTTTGACTCGCTTTGATCATAGGTGAACAAATAAATACTGTACTTCAACTTCAAATAACATTCCAGAGTTTATTTTTATTATTTTTCCTCTGCAATACGTATAAAGTGGATTATAAACTTTTCCCCTACAATACCTTAGGTAATGAAGCGAGTGTCCATCTAATAAACTAACCAGAACTGGAAACAAAAAAAAGGCAAACAAACACTAGTACATCGAAATACTTTAGAAACAGTGATAATTAATTTCCAGTAAATGAAGAGGCTTTTGGTTTTGTTTTGCGTTTGTATCAAAGTACTATAAAAACCTGAGATTGGAGATTTGGACTAATCTGATTCCTTGGATAACTAGATATCTCTCGAACAAAGCGCTCTAGTGTTAATGTCAAGGAGAACAATTTGATCCCTTATTCTTTGTTTCAGATCTAATTGATATCAAATTGATTATTGTTTGTTTGTTTGCACACATGTTTCATTGGGCGATTTCCATTAGCGCAAGTGCAGCAGAGGCTAAGTTGCTTCAGGAACAATCTAAACTATTCCCAGCGAAAGAATGACTCTGACCTTGAACTACACCCATGATCTCTTAATCATTCCAGGACTGAAGTTTGTATAGAGAAACTATTCACAATGGCGACTCTCAAGCGAGGCAAACCTATCAGAAGCCAAACACTTTCCCGCCATAAACACTGACATATACAATCGATTCAAATTCTACTATTGCGCCATCTGGTGTCCACGGTCGTTCTTTCGCTGGGAGGACTTTAGTGAAGTTGAGAACAAGTCGTCGAAAGAAAGAAGAGCAACCCATGAAGAAGTAACAGATACGGGTTACTTGACCATCTTTAGTCACTCGTCTGAATAACAATTTTCAAACCAATTTTACTAATGTCTCACACACACACACACAGTAGGTTAAACATCAGTATTGCTATTAATAAAAAGTAAGGTATGCGTTAAGAAAATGATGGATAACCGTCAATTAAGGCTTGCCAATTTTTTAATTTAAAATAATAATCATCTGTCCCCAAACTTACATACTACAAAGCCAGACTTTCATGCTACGTTCTCTATCGTAAAATCTGACAATATTGGGCATCGTAGGCAATTATTGAATTTTACGATGTTTTACCGTACAATTCTTTTTACGGTTAGAACTATAAACTTTTAACAGCCGATTACCGTAAAATTAACGATATTTTTTTTATTTTTTTTTACTATGAGCGATACTAAAATTAAGATATGTTTCTAATAAAGTAAAAATTTAAGGGTCCGAGCTCTTAAACTCGGAGCCCTTAAACCCTCAAACTGCTGCACCCACACCCCTGGTTGTGGGTGTAAGAGTTAAGAGATTAAGGGCTAGTTATTGCATTCATTGTATTGCGGAGGTAACTCCCGAGTCACCACCTAGCGTTGATTAAACTGAAGCAGGGCACTTGTAAAAGCAATAGTCCTTCGTCGCACTTTGTGATCTGTAATTGTCACAGCAAGAATGCCTTTCAATTCGCGCCGAATTGCAGCAATCTGCTAGAAAATAGCCTCGGGATCTAAAAATAAAAAAAAGAAGGCAATTTCCTCATGTTTTTCAGTACGGGAGTTCTTCAACTCGGATTCCTCGATTTAAAAGTCATTCATAAATGAATACCATATAAGAAAAAAAAATAAAAAAGATGAAAATTGTCATCAGTAATTACACAGAAATTGCTTGAATACGATTGAAAATGGGAATAAAAATTGGTTTTCTGATTGACGACAATTTTACGTTCTTGCAAGCTCACGTCTTTCTGTAATTATAGAATCGATTTCTCCCATCTGTTATTTGCTGTCAATAAATGCTTCACTTTTACTTTTATAAATGCTTTCATTTCTACGTACATACAATATTTCGAGAAGAAAAAGTATTTCCATATAAATGTTTGTTGCCGGATTTTGGATACTTAAGCTAAAAACTAAAACTATTTTTAATATTGAAACTTAATGTAAATTCTTCATTGTATTCGTTGTATTTTATAGAATCTGCATATCTTATATTTTGGGATGAAATTGTATCGCAAATATATGGCGAATGTTTTGTGTAGTCTACACAACCTTGCTACTCCTGAATTTGCGTAGTAAAAGCATTACACTAGAAGAAAATGTGTCAAATGTATATTCATTATTAGATGTCTTCGACTAGGTAAACCTACTTGCAACATTGTAGAAGCTATTAAATGAAATTACGCTTCATAATCATAATTTGAACAGGTTTTCAGTAAAACTCAACCTGTAACATCTAAATGAAAATAAGTCTACAAACTATCACACTTACTAAAGTCCGACCACGATAACGTGACGATCGGAAGGAACCCCAAGTATTTGTTTTTCAGCCAATCACAAACAAGCGCGCCTCAAAGCACAGGTTTCTATTAATTTCGCTGAAAATGTCGCCCAAGTATTTTACAGAACAGTGATCGAAAAATTATTTTATATGTTTAAGATTATTTCCAAAAGGACTTGGAAAATGGAGGACTAAATTAAAACTATTTTTTTGTTTGTTTTGTTTTATAGCTGTAACGTGATATTTTTCGTTACCTCTGAGAAAGGCTAGTGCTGACGTCGAATCATCACATTATCGTGGTCAGACTATAGTAGTTTTTACAAGTTTTTTTTGTTTATTTGTTTGTTGTTGTTTTTCTTGTTGCATTATTAGACGTCAGTTCATAAGCCATTAAAAAATATCTTGAGATTACTGTTAAGCCATTTTCATTCTTAAACAGCTCAATCATAGATTTCCAAATGATGCATTATTTCATTAATAGGAAATCGCGTTACTGTGGTGACAAAAAATAGAAACAGCTTCATTTTTTTGCTTTTGTAATATCCAGCTAAATGGGGCTTAAACTTCATTGTTTAAAATAATAAAGTTTTAATAGAAATACGATAGAAATCAATTGTTTTGATTCTAGAGGTTTCTAAGGCGCTAAATTTACCTTATGGTGCTAATTTCTCCAGAAGGAAACATTTGGAAAATATTTCAGATATTAAAGTTCTATCGTCTCTAGTCCGTCAGAATTTAAAAAAAAAAAATTTTTTTTTTTTTTAGCGGTCACAGCGTGAGGTATGTCCTAAGTTCGATTCTGGTGAAAGGCACTTTTTTTCTTAAGTTATTTTATTATCTTTCTCAAGTTATTGCATTTCATTATTTTTAAAAAAAAAAAAAACTTAATTGCTTTCGAGTTTTTTTTTACATAGTTTTAATTGATGTTTAATGGTCTTTATATTGTATTTCAATTGAATTTTGTAATAATCTCTAGTAATAATAAACCGCACTAAAAAAGAAATTGCAATAAATTTCCGAAAACTCGAAGTAAATGATACGAATTTTCAATTATGAATTAATTAAAACACACTGTAAATCAATTAAAAATAAAATTTAAAAATTCTTGAAAAAAAAAAATAAAAATTTACATTAAAGTAAATAAAATATTTATCGAAATCGCAGTGGTACCTCAAAATAAAATATTAAATAAAATAAATTGGAAAGAAAAATTTCTCTCTCCATTTAAAATAAATTGGGGAAGGAAATAAAACATTTATAGGAATCCAACTCAGAACCTGTTAGGTTCTTCACGACTTGACCACTGGATCACTGACAGTTACTTGTATTTTCTTCCAAATTCAGATGGGTTTTTTTAATATAGAAATTTGCTTTACTGGTCTGTAACAGTTGACCAACGATGACTAAGAAAAAAATAAATGTTGGCTTCGTGTTTTGTTTTTATTCTCAAATACATATTTTTAAGTATATTTAAACGATATGGGTGAGATCGCGAACTACTATCATCAACATAACACGATGTAAAATCGTTTTGTTACAGTTAAAGACCGGTATTGGTTTGATCTCCAATAGTAATTTAATGAGAAAGGGTTTTAATTATCTTTTGGAAATCAAGTGCAAGATTGAATTCTTCCATAATAATGTTCTTTTAAAACTTACAAATGTACTACTGAGTGGTGTGTGGGTTTCTTTTTCTGTATGTCAAAATAATTTATCTCCTAAGAAAAGACTTTCTGTCAGCGAATTGAAGTCTTGGTATCAGCAGGTGGTTCAATCTTGAAGTTAAGCTTGGTTCAAGGAAGGGTCTATCGGATTGTCAAGAGACAATTGACAAATCGATGTCCCCTGACAAAGAGTTTTGGATTTCTGTCAGAGAGTAATTCGAAGAAATCACCCACACACACACACATACAGTCACAATGTGTTTTCATTCCTAACAGGTTTCACCCTCGAGAACATTCTTTTTTTTTTTTTTGGTGTCGTAGAAAGCAAAGTCATTACCACAAGGCAATAGTTTCTCTTTTACCACAACAGGAAAAGAAAACAGTAGATCCTAAAAGACTTTACAGCCTACTTTCTCTCAATGTTATAATTGTTGTTTGTTTTTTGTTTTTGCTTTTTTATTTTTCCTCTGTTTTTTATTTTTTTTTTAATTCAAAGAAAACAATTCAAAAGACAGTTTCATGAACTGCATTATATTGCCTACAAATAGAATCTTCGAAATTTTCATTCTCTGACAATTAACGAAATCTGCACACTTGTCAAAATTCAATTTATTTTAAGAATATCGAGCAGATGACAGTGGATTACTAAAAGTATTAAAACACAATGTTTGGCATCGACCATTTTCGACACTGATTTGCCATTAATCGTCCTTATGACAATTTTTTTTCACGTGCAAATTGCTATTCAAGTATTCACATGAGATTAATTATTATTTTTCTTTTTTTTTTTCAAATACAAAAGTTAGGATCGATTCTTATCCGTGGCGATCCATGCAGCAAGATTCAAAAAGTTCCTTCCACTGGTTCAAATATCCCTGGGTCACATTTCCTAGTTTGAATTCTTGACTTTTACAAAAAAAATTTAGAATTAAACCTTCTGAGAGAAAGTGATTACTTTGGAACATTACTAATTTAAACGCTTATTCATTCTAAAGCAGATAATCTCACGAATAAAATCTTAATCTTTGTATTTTATTATTTGTAATTGCTTTCTAATCTTACAAGTAAATTACGACACACATTAAACCCGAAGGTTTAATTCTACGCCGCACTCAAAGTTAAAAGTACTGAAATTAAGTATTTGATAGTTAGCTTCCGCTTTCGTTGAAACCTTTTAACATTTATGGCCAATAATCCTGTTTGTTTATCCTTTATTGTCCATTTATTTTTATGAACAGAAACGTATGGTCCTAAATCTTATATAATCTTTCGCTGAAGAGCTGTTTTAAATCCCCGAGATATTGAGGTTAAAATTCGTTTGTAAACCATTTTAATTATTACAATTAGTAATATTTTAATTGCTAAGAAATTCATGTCTGGTGTGGTATATACTTAAAGACCATGTTTTTTCGCAATATTTGCTCCTCTAAATAATTGTTCTTATTCTAAGGAACCCCGTGTCCTTCGTGGTCTCTTTGAAAGCTCAAAGTCCCTTGAGAGACCAGAAAAAGACTGACATTGGCAACTAAAGTTACGGCTAAATGTTTGTAGTAGCCTATACAGGAATTTATTTGTAAGGAGTTTTTTTAAGTAATGCTTACGTTGCTTATTTACGATCTCAGGCGTATTTGGAGGAAGTGGGGGGGGGGATTAAATCTCCAGGCCATGAGTAATCCGACAAGGTATTGAACGAGGTAGATACGTGAGTGTCTGACCCACTCTTTCGCTATGGATAGCGTTAACACAAATACGGTAACCCTTATAACATTCTTCCGTAGTGGAGTCACTAAAAATTGTATAAAGTGTAAAAAAAGATAAAAATCTTACATAAAGCAATTAGTTCACCTATTTCCCGCTAAATCTTCAACCTATGTTTACTCTTTTCTTTCTACATTTCATTGCAAAGAGCAAATAACTGAATCCAATCTAAAATAACGGACAACATGTCTTTTATACTCATGTTAATTGTCTAAACCTCTGCAAACACAACTGCTGAGATTACAGCTAAGTTACAATCATTTTAGCAGCCTATACAGAAGTAATTTACTTGAAACAAAACAAAATATAACTTGAATGATAATATGCTTGTGACTACAACTGCAGCATTACAAGTCATCGTTCAATACATTATCTTTTGATTACTATATTACTAAAGATTTTTCAAGTAGAAAATTGGATGACAAATTTGTCTCATTTTATTCAAAAAAATATCTGCAGCTTTGAAATTAAATATCTACCTTTAGGCAAAGTCACAATAATAATGAAAGATAAATATTATAATATTATTTAAAAAGAGAGGCAATTTCCATTTGAGACAATGGAAACTAACTTTCTGGAGTTGTTATTACAAAATGTTAGCTCTCGAAATAAAATAAACAAAGCTTCAACTATTCTCTATCATTAATTACATCATATATAATCTGTCGGGGCGTCTCAGCGTTGCCTTGTTACTCATTTTCCATTCTTTAAGTAATTCTCAATTAACTACTCGTTTTAACTGATTAAATTAATTAATATTAACACAACGAATTAATCAAAATAGGATGTGTGTCCAGAAGTTCCCGTACCCCTTATTATGTGGCAATAAATGTAAACATTTTTTTTTGATGGTCATGTCAATGGCGAAACTTATTTGCACATGTTACAAACGTGGTTAATCCCACAGCTTGAAGACGCAGGTATCATGGAACGCGTACGGCTACAGGAGGACGGGGCACCTGCTCACTTCGCTCTTACTGTGCGCGGGTTTCTTCAATTCCTGACCTCACGACGCCTGACAACTCATTGTGGGGAATCATCAAAGCCTACGTGTCTGAACGTTATGCTACAAATGAAGAATTCCGCAATGCAGTTGAGGACGAATTCCGAACCATGACACCGAACATGCTCCAAAAAATGTCAAGTAGGACGTGGCGGCGTATGAACTTGTCTGTACAGCGTGATGGCGACCACACAGATGCATTGGACACTAAATGTGTAAATATTTTCTTGAAATATGACTACCAATGAACGACCTTCCCCGAACACTGTATATCAGTGATTCTCAAATGTTTTATTGGCAGGTCCTCATTTAACATTGGTTTTAACAATGATTCATTGCGCACAACTAAACGTATTGCTTATCTCTTAATGATGCTTACATATTCTTGTAACAGTCACTGTAGTAAAATAAAATTGAGACATTTTATTCAAGTACGGAAATAAAATTGACGGAGAATGTTGTACTATTCCACTATTAGCTTCTTGTATCTGTGCATCACTCTAAAATGACTAGACCGATTTTCATAACAGTTGGTTCCATTCTTTTTTGAAGAGCAACTTAAAACATGATTACGATTACATTAACCCACCTCCTCAACTATCCATGATAAATTAATTCAGATTTTTTTCAAAAATATAGAATGCTCAATTAGTACACGATGGATACATGAAAGGTGAACTAATTCTATTCTTTGTAATTAACATTAAAAGACTGAAAATACACTAGATGAAGAACTACATTACAAAGCATGTGATTTCTAACATTTCGTTACTTATAACAACTGCAGTTTTTTTATCGTAAATTTTATTAATTTTTCAATTTTTTTAAACAAAAACCCAATTTACCATACACAAAAAAAATGGGGTAAATTTTTCAGGGAGCAAAAAGTCCTCCGGCTTCTCGAAGATTCGTTCAGTTTTTTGGGGAGGATCGCGCTCCACAATTTTAGAGCCGCTGCCAGCTTCGTAAAGATGAGATACTGACTATTTCAAATTAAGGGCCGCTTAAAGGAAGTAATTGAATTGCAAATTCAGAAAGCGCCATCTCTTGTGTATCTTGAAAATTAAACCATTTCGAAAATTATTCCCCCGAGAGTTAACCGTGACTTGCAATCGGAAGTAACAAATACTGATTCACAAATGGAAAATTTTAGAGCGATTAAAGGAACTATGTACTATAAAAATAAAGAAAAAAATAGAGAAGCCTTTAAAAACATTAAACTATCGTTATTTTGTTGTTTATCTTTGAGAATTTTACTTCGATAACTACTTCCGGAAACTCGAAAGCTACAAACTGTGAAACTAAAACTCGTACAAATCAGAATATTCCTATGACTAACAACAGTGACAAATCTCTGCTTCCAGGGATCTTAAAGTAAAAGACAATAATAACTTTATTTCTTTTTAATTGAATGGTGAAGTTTAAAAATGGTCCAATTAAAAACTTCACCATCCAACTTTACGCTTATTCCAATTAAGTATATTGGAGTGAATTGAACAATTGGACAATGTATGTAGAAATTTGTCATTTATTTATTCATTTATTTAGTTATTTTTACACTGAAGATGATGGTGTTACTGTTAATAAATGTAGTTTCTGAATGTGACAATTGTGTCCATTTAGTTATATCTTAATAAGAGCATCTCTTACTCGTACATAGAAATCACACTCACAGTACTTTCTAAATCCTAATTCAAGGATTTCTAAGAATCTGGCACTTTTTCATTTTAAGTTAATTTAAAATGCTGAGATATTTGTGTAATTTTGATATAATTTTTTGTCTTTTATGATTATTTTCTATACAGCTTGAGGCCCCGTTTTCTAAAGCAGGCCCCGCTGCTTACACCAAACTAAATGCAGACCAACAAGTGGTAGAAAAAAATAGAAAAAAATCCTGCAATGTAGTTTTGTTTAGAAGTTACCTTCATCTGACACCTCCTTTAGTTCACTTAATAATCTTTTAGACTTCTACGCAAGAAACTATCTGTTTACATTTTGCCTATTCGAAAGTATGAACTCTTTAAACTCCTACTGAACAGATATGAAACACTGTATGTAGCAAGATCAATCAATAAATTTTATCCAGATTGAGAAGTAAGGGCTGTAAATTCAAATATTCCAAATTCAGCAACTAATACTACGACCATACATTCCATTCCATGCAGCGGCTGTTTCTGAATTATTTTTCTTTCTTTTTTTTTTATTATTTCGACGATACCTTGATGATGATAACACCAGTGTCCCCTTTGTTTAAAAACAACGAAAACCGAACGCTTTTAATAAATATTACAGTATTCCATCCAATTTTTTTTAAAAGATAATTTTATCGATCCCAATTTACATGCAAATCATTAGTTGCATTATGTTTAAAATAAGAAATTGATAAAGTATTTTTAGAAATTATAAAGTAATTAAGATATTACTAAAATGACAAAATCTGATCGTGTTGTGGTTGGATTCGTAGACTAAGACTTAGTAAGTAGCAAATTTCTCATTCATATGATGGCGTGAAAAAAACAACAGTTCATCAGCCAACGCAACGTAGAGAACTTCTGCTTCTAGTGAAGCTCTAAGATGCCCTTGTATCGCTAATGGAGACTCCCAGAGCGACAGATATCACATTTCTTGGCAGATTCACGCATCGACTCTTAGAAAAATGATGTTCAACCACTTAATTACGAATGCAGATGTTTAATAGGATGTACAAACATTACTTGGACAAAAAATGTCAGCATTTCTTTTCTTATTTTTTTCTTTCTTTTTAAAAATAAAGACATTTAATACCAGTTTTAAATTCAGGGCCATGAGATAATCTCGTTCAAGAAAGTTACATTTATTCCTTTGAAAATGATTTCTTAGATTAAGATTTTTTTCCCTACAAGATTAAACTTATATTATACCAAGTTTTTTTTTTTTTTTTTTTTTTACATATAAAAACATTTTGTCTATTTATAAATAGTATATAACGCCACAGAATGGCGTTACTTTACTGTAGTTCTGTCTTAAATCTCTGTGTGGCAAACAATGCTACTGATGCATGCTTTCTTTCCATTATGTCTCTGTAATAAAGAAAACCATAATTAAGAATGGTTGAAGAAAATATGTAACAACGGCTTTATCATTTAAATCTGAGACGGGCCTAATAGAAAAATATTATGAAAACAAACTGACACGATTACACACAATGGAATGTCAAACATGTATGTTAGAATCAACTATTTGTGTACTTTGCATACCAGTAACAAATTCCAGGAATAACATAATGCCTGCATTCTTAAAGTTTATTCATTTTTTTTTCATTTCTTTTTAATTGTCAAACAGTATTCTCTAAACAGTATCCGTGTTTGTGAGTTTATAATATGGATAGAATAGAATCAATCCATCTTTAAGTTATTATTTACTTAAATTCGGAAGCTAGATCTCATCAAGATCTGACAACTAAAATGAAATGGTTGCATTTCTAACATTGAAGCTAACAGAGGAAATCCAATGAAAGAAATGCCAAATATCTCGAACGTGGGTGGTTGGGGGCAAAAATACCCTATTCCTTCGGTGTTTGGGCCTCTGAAGTCCATTGCCGAACTTCTGTTCGGGAGTTGTCAGGGGGCAAAACACAGGATAGGACAAATGCAGTAGCTACCGATTTTGGTCGCTAAAACTGAATAATTATTCATCATCATCATCATCATTGTCCCTAGCTGGCGGGTGGTGGGGGTTTTCCTCTCAACCAGTACGCTGCTGTGGGTGCCTTTGAACATTGAACTTTGCGAATGATCTTCCTCCAATTATGGCGGTTTGCAGCAAGTACCTTGGCTTCGTCTAGTGATATGTGAAGGCTCTTCAAGTCTTCCTTGATGATTCCAATCCAAGTTTTCTTTTGGGCACTTCTCTGGGTTTTCCAATTGGTTGGTCGTTCTTTCCATAGAGCTTTGTTAGGAAGTCGAGCATTGTTCATACGACAAACGTGTCCAAACCACTGTAACCTTCTCTTCTGGATTTGTACTTGAATGGTTGCCTGATGATCACAACTGTCTCGAATGGATTCGTTTCTGATTCGATCTTTTACTGACACTCTCATTATTCGTCTCAGGCACCTCATCTGGAAAACTTCGAGTTTGTTGATGTCGGCTTTGAGGAGTGTCCAGGTCTCAGCGCCATAGAGAAGTATTGGAATTATTGATGTTCGGAAAATACGAATTTTCGTCTTCAGCGAGATGTTGTTTTTCTTCCAGAGACACCAGTTAAGGGAAGCGAAAGCAATTGTTGCTTGGCCTATTCTGCAGTTAATTTCAGACGTTGCTGTTGTTTTCTTTTCTTGAACAATGGAGCCGAGATATTTGAATTCAGAGACTTGTTGAATTAAATTTCCCTCTAAGTAGACATTTACTGGAGAACCATCGGTGACCATTGCCTTCGTTTTCTCAGTGTTGATTTGGAGGCCGTAGGAATGGGCAATGTAGGCAATGTCATTGACAATGTTAGTAGCATCATCTTCAGATTCTGCGAAAATTGTGCAATCATCGGCGAACATAAGGTCCGTGATTGAGTTGTTTTGGTCGAAATGTACTCCTGGTCGGCCTCTGAAGGCCTTCCTCATGATCATGTCTATCACTATATTGAATAGCAAGGGGGACACCACATCGCCTTGGCGAACACCAGAGTTGATCTCAAAGCATTCAGAACTTTCATTCCCGACCTTTATCGAGCTGTTAGA
>JAFIDM010006943.1:20177050-20235681 GCA_023159025.1 Thereuonema tuberculata
ACATTCCATGTCGCTATGCGAATCATCGTTTTGGTTCTGAAAAATTTTGAATAATTATTAAGCCTGAAAGATCAGGATTAAAAAGGGATGATATCTTACATATTCTAACCTTTTCATGGAAAGATTTTAAATGTCAAGAAACGGAATCTAGGTTTTGCAAAAAAAAAAAATATATAAGTAAATAAAAAGATATAAGATGTCCAGAAAGGAGTCATTTAAAAAAAAAAAACATGTAATCAAATAATTTATCAAGGAAAGCAACTTGTGTTAATAAATGAAATTGTAACGAAATTTCTGAAACTTAATATTTAACAAGTCTAATAAACAGAATTAGAATTTTAATGAGTCCGGGAGGGAGAAGAGATGACTTAATAAAAATCAATAAATTCCACTAAGTACAATAAATGGAGATTTTTCAACACAGTGTAACGTTGTTTTTAAAATAAGAGGGGATTTTTTATAAAAAACGAATTAAGGTTTTTATTATTGTTTGTTTTATTTTGTGGACATGAAAAAAAAATGCAATTGAATAACGTACAATTTAGAAGGTGGGAATATATTTTAATTGCAAGCCATAAAACAATTATAAAGAGCTACTAACATAAGACTAGATATTTCCAGAATGTCTTCTACTAAGTCTAGTTCCATGAAATTCTTTAATTTCGTATTTATTTTTTTAATCTATCCTGGACGGACGAACGGAAAAATCACAGTAATAAGTCCTTTGCGGACTCGTGCTAATGATTCTGGACAAGTAGAAGAGATGTTTGTTGGGTAACAATCTTCGACAGGAAAACATATGAGAGAAATATTCGCCAGCTGTAAAATGTCCGCCAGATGATGTTTCCCGCCATCACGTGCTCACAAGCATCAATATTTCGTCATTAGAGTGCACTGGAAGAAATGACGTCATCATCCCAGAAGCACTTGGGAGTAAAGAGAAAGATGGAAGTGGATGGCGTTTGGCTCTGCAATCAAATAAACAGAGAAGTGATCTTCAAGCATTCTGATCTCAGAGTTACAACAGCGCTCGCTTTTATGTCCTTATAAGTCGTACAGCGAACCGAAATTCCCTTAAGATCAACGATACAAATTGTAAGAGTCCTAGAAAAATATAATTACTAAAATAAATAAAAATCATTTATAAATGGAGAGAAAATCGCCAACCGGACAATAAATATGCCTTCGCACATTGAGCCAACATCAACGGGAATTCTGTACAATTGTTTCATCCTTATTATGGAATCATCAGCAGAATATACCCTTCATGTTTGGCTCGTTGCGCGAAAGCTTGTTAAACTTGCTTTCAAAAATCATTTATCTTAAAAAATATCACGTCAGTAAGAAAATTCGGACTCATTAAATCAATCATTAAAACATAAGCACGTATCACGAAAAACTTTTGAATTACTGAATGAAGTATCTTCCAATACTCAGAATCGTTATTTTAAGTATGCGTTCTCTTAGAGTTTATTAAACTTCATTTGAATTTAAAATTTCCAGATTAATCGTTTAGAAGCAAATGGAAATTTTGATGGTAGATTGTATTCGGGTTAAAAAACTGAAATTTTTAAATTTTCCTATTTTACTTAAATTTACATTTATTACATTTTATGTAATTAACAAAACCAGGTTGGGTTACATTCACTCACTGCGGTAGTTAAAGTCGGTGGTCGTCGAGGGATGTAATATTTTACGGTCGCATGAGGAGTCATAGAAAGAGGTTCACTACATATGTAATTATACACTAGCCGAAATGGACTGCCTTTATGGTCATCCAAATAGAAGCAATAAAGGATGAGAAGTCATCGTTCAATATGGTATATCTTTATGTAACATTCATCAAAGCGGAAAAAAGCGATGGAAAATTCGACGAGCAGGAATTATTTGGTCACTACAAACTCTGAATAATAATAATACAGAAGTGTTTCATGTTTTTAAGAGCACTGCAAACTGTCCAGTTTTCTATGTAGAATGAAAGAACCATTTAACATATGAGAAATTTAAAGTGGCTAAGTAATCAAAATGAAGGATAATATAATTTTATCCTTTAATTAAATCTGTAAGTATTATCATCATTGAAATAGTAGTAAAAGTATATCTAAACACGCTTTAATTCACAAAAGTATATAAATACATACTTTTGTGAATTAAAGCATGTTTAGATATATATTTTTATTTATAAAAAGCGAAGGGAAAAAAAGCGACTTTAAAAACAAACAAACACCAAAAAAAAAAATAAGCTAACTAATAATATTGTGTTGGCCAAAACGTTCGTTCGGTTTTAAAGTAAAAATTAAAGACATGTTTCATTTTCACCAATAATGTTATTGAACAACGTCTTCAACGGTTTGTTCCACTACCTTCTGCCATCTTTCAGGAAACTTCATAATTCCATCTTTCTAAACTTTTTATCATTTTGAGCAAAAAATGTTCCAGGTACTTATAGAGTCTTCCAGGTATTGAATTTTTTCCATTAAGAGAATTTTGTAAAGATCGAAATCAATGAGAATCCGAAGGTGCAATGTCTGGTGAATAGGGTGGATGAATCAGAACTTCCCAGACAAGCTGTAATAGCTTTTGAATGGTCTTCAGTATCTTGCTATTTATTATTTCTTCAATTTTAATTGGCAATTCAAAATTCACCAATTTTTTTATCATTTTTTGTTTTAAATGACGATGATATGACAGCCGTCACAATACAATCTAACACAATGATGGCGAATAACGTTAAAGACATCTAAGCGCTACCAGAGTTAACTTACGCCAAAAAAAAAAACAAACGAATTTTTTTTGGCCAACCCAATACATGTATGTGCTTCTTGGTAATAAAAAAAAGAAAAAGTTGAGAGATACGTGTGATGCCCCTTCGTAATTTCTTGTTGAACCAATTAGCTAGAGTTTATAGGGAATTGCAAAGTTTTAATAACCGTTCATGAATATAAGATGAGGATATGTGAATAACTACAAATTCATTGAACTCTCACGTATTCTTATTTTTAAAACTGAAAACTGTAAAATAAGAGGATTTTGTTTATTTAACTTTTTATTATTCCCTTTTTTTATTTTTGTTCCTTAAGTAAAACTGGCAAAACAGACTCTGTTCATGCTGTGACATTTGCTTCTAACCCTCTCTTGAGCCTAGCTTTCGTCAGCGGCTAAGAGGAGAATCAACAGCGAACCCTTGGTTTATATTTCGTCCTCTTTAATGGTGGACATCTGAATTAATACTCTCTTTCTTTGAAGAGCACTTAATTTACTTTCTGGTTAATGCAGCGACGACGATCGCAATTGTGCTTCTAATCCTGCGGTGCTGATACATCTAAGGTATTCCTGAATTCTCCGCTGGGAAAAGAATGTTCTAGGTTGGACTTGACCATCGTCCTGATTAAATTTTAAGCGAACACAATAAGCCACGTCACTTCCCAGAAATGAAACCACGCGGATCGACGCTCCGAGATGGACAAACCACCTACCCTCCCCCAACAACAGCCTTTTACAACCTACCGACGGACTCATTAAACCCCGTCCTCCCCAACGGGTCGCAGTTAACTATAGCCGCTACAATCCTAGAATCCCGCGTCGTTCTTTTGTTTCCTTCATCCATTGACTCCATTCCAATGTAAGCGTGCGTTGTTTTTTTTTTTTCCCTCTCTTTTCCCTTCCTGCGTTACCATAGAAACCAAAGGTAAACTGAAGGGGGGGCAACGCCATGACGTATCACATGTTAATGCTCCGATCCCCTCTTAGTAGGGAAAAAAAAAATGAATTGTTTCATCCAAAGGCGAAGGGAATGTATTATTCACCACGACAGATAATTGGGCCTAATGAATTATTACTGAGGGAACCGAATCAGACGGCGCTCGCGAGTCAAAGATTTACCGCCAGCTATTTAAGAAATCGGTGGAGTTCCTCGATAATTGAGCTTTAAAAAAAAATAAAATACGAAAAAAAAAGAGGGGGAAAAAATAGAAGAAGAGAAAATTGATATTTTACTAAAAATAGTACATCAATTCAATTATTAATAGAGCTTTTTACAAAATTTATTCTACTGTAATTGCAAAGGCAAAATGTCGATTATGCAGAATATCTGGGTGATTGTGAGGGCGGAGGGGGATTTGTTTTAAAATTCGTCATTTTATTTCTTAGCTCTTTATAAGGCAACAGTTGCAGTAGTTGTAAGATAGTACAGTGCAACTTGGATAATTCGAAGCTGAAGGGACCACTACAAAACTTCGAATTATCCACAACTTCGAATTAAACAAGTTACATCTTTTAACTTTAATTTCAGGTCCACTGAATGCTTGAAAAGATTATTCTGTCAATAAGTAAATATTTATTCAGAAAGATAATTAAACTTAAACACTATATGTATGTAAACAAAATAAGATTTATATTACGTAAGCTACATATTACATTTAATACAGAAAATTATAGTTTTTCAAAAAATTGTGCAATGTCTGATTGTTTTGTAGAATCCAGTCGCTTAAGGTTAGCAAAATCATCAAGCATGTTTATTGAACGGAAAACAGCTTCACTTACGTTGGTCTGTCCTTCAATGTACCGACGAAATTCGGCGCTATACCGTACTCGTTGGCGATTTGGCATTTCTTCTTCACCCCCTTTTCCACCTCGCGAATCACGGCGACCTTTTCAGCGAACGTTAAATTCTTGTACACGCGTGGTTTACTGAAAGACATGGTGACACTGACAGCAGGATGCTCGAATGGCGAGCGGGGACGAAAGTGCCAGGAGGTAGTCTGTAAAGACACACAGGCATTAGGCACAGGATTTGCCATGAGGCATTAGACACTGGATTTTACACTATGATAACACTTACTATGAATTTTTTAAAGATCGGTCCAGTAGTATTGTTTACAGACAGGCAAACTGCTATCAATTAAGCAATTTTTCCCAGTTTTTTTTTAAGGGAACATACACACACACATTTTTCCACGCTCCTTTCACCTCCAAACGGGTCCTAGGGTCTACCCAGCCATCTGTGGAATGAGAGTATTAGGCCTGTAGAGGGACACTTTAACTTTTTAACACACACACACACACACACAAAAAAACAAGACTGACGTCAAAACCTAAGTAGATTCTCAACTTTAATTGCTATTAAGATTTACATATTTTTTTATTTACACTTTTTTTAAAGTAGGTATTTTCTGTAATACTTTTGCGATAAACCAGTACGATTAATTTTTTTTATAACATTTAAATAAGTGCATCAGCCTTTGTGTGTTGTACAGTACACCATAAGTTCAACGTTCTCATTTCATTCTTACAGACAACAGGCATCTTTCACAATGAGTTTGGGAAATTTCAAATCTCGGCTCAGTAAAATTTATTGTTGTGTGCCTTGAATTCGCAAAGGCTTCGGGAAATGCAGACCTACAAAGCCCCAAAAGCAGATTAAAAATATGGCTTAAAGAATTCCTCTGAGAAATGCAGCGCTTCATATTGTGGCTTCATAAATCCCCCGAACACATCAAATAAATTCACTGTAATTACAATAATTAATTTCGGTTTCAGCGAATTATTTGCTATAGAGTGAAAGAATGCTTCAAAACAAATAAATCTAAATGAAATTAACGGATTTCTTCGCAGCATCTAAATAGATTTAAAAACTTTTACGCAGTTTATAATTTCGTTAAATTTAATCGTAAACATCACATTTTAGTGAAGCTGCTTGTTGTAACGTCGATTTTATTTGTGGAGCGCCGTAGCTAAAAAAAATCTGCCACTAGATGGCGTAATAAAACAAAATCGTCCTTGCGACAGCGTCATTTCATTTCGTATCTAGATAAATAAATAAGAAAGTGAATGTTTGATTGTCGGAAATTATGCATTCCCACATCTCCGTACTTTTGAGACCCTAACTTTTACCGCTCAATTTTACAAATTAATTGCTAGGATTCCAGGCTGTCTCAAATTTAATATTCTTTTGTTTTGTTTTTCCATTAACGGATGTTTTACCATTTTAATCCCAACAAATTGCATACGAACGAATGCCCGCCATGAGACATTTTTTATTCACGTTAAATAACAACGTAAGTAGGGATAGAAGGAAATACTAGGGACGAAATCTTAAATTTTCCTGGATAGCGTCGGATACTATGGCTTGTAATTTATGAGAATCTAATAATCTGTTCCCGAGTTTTCATCATGTTTCTAACTTATGTTTTGAAACTATTGTTACCTCTTATTTTGTGGAGTGAAAAAAAAAAATTCAATCTTTACTTCGAATCTCTTTTCGGATACATTGTAATAAGAAACTGTACTTTGTACACACAGAATAGATAAAACATTAGAGACATAGGTGATGGAAAGACGACAATGGGCACTTCCAAGGAATCGTGAAACATACCAAACCAAAGTCACTCGATTAAATGACGGACATCTGAGCTTCTCAGCAGTGTATCGCAATCGACAAATACGGGTAAAATTTGCGAACTTGGCTATTTTGATTGCAATGTCAGCGCAAGATATTGTAATCCGCGTTGGATTGTTTCAAATGATTTTAGCATTTCATCATACGAAGGTTTTTTGATTTCTATATCATGATCATTTCCATTTTCATCATCTTCATCTTCATCGCAATTCATAGTTGTATTGTTTTTATTTTTCACACTGTCCAAAATATCCGAGTCATTTAGTGTTTCCGAGGTCTCAACTCCAAAATCAAGTGAAAAATAATCATCAATTAGCACATCATCGTTAATTTCTTCTTTTTCCCTCAGCTGTATCCACATTTCTTTCATAAGGGAATATTAATAATCAAAACATTTCAAGGAGAAAAAAAAAATAACATACCACGAAAAAGTTCGTTAAATAGAAAATGCACTTCGTTATTTGGAGGTTATTTTACGAAGAAATTAGCAAAATGTTCTTGGTTCCAAAGAAAAGTTCGCAAAATAGAGAAATTCGCAAAATACAGGTTCGTTAAATAGAGGTCCGACTGTAATTTAAAAAAACAGCTGGAAAGAACTGAGAAAGTACTTTGTTTAAAATATAATTTCATATTTTTTTTAAGTCGTGAAAACTAAAAAAACAAAAAGTCAATTTTTAGATTCCAATTATAATATCGACTGAATACGAACTTTTTCTGAAGAAAATAAATTAAATCCATATTATTTATTTACATTTTCTACAGTAGTTTTCAAAAAAATAAAAAAAAGGATTTGCCATATATGGTCATTACGTAGCGATCGATTTTGTCTGGAACAACTGCCACCAGTCATGACGTCATCAACTTGAACTCCGAGCAGTCAGTCCAAGATGTGATCGCTTAAGCGTGACCAAGAAAGAACAAACTTTGCATAGCCAAGCAAGCGGAATGCTGTGGAACGTTTTTAATTATTTCAACTTTAATTATTATTATGTAAGTATAAAAACCAGAATGTTTTCGTAATGTTTATAAAATTCAGTTACAGATTTTAGCAATAGATGGCGCTGTTACGTCCTGGAAACATCAATCTATAAGGAAATTACGTCATCAAAAGCTCTTCTTTCATGAACTGAACTGTAAATCAGATTAATTTTAATGGTAACAAACCATGAGGAATGAATTAAGTACTTAATATTCATTATTTAAGACAATAACAGAAATAGGATAGAAATCCATTATTTAAATTCCAATGCTTTTCTATGGGAACTTTTGTCATCTTCTAATTTCTCGACAAGGACTCATTTGGAAAAGATTTTAAATATTAAATTCAGAACGTTCCTAGTCCTCGAATCCACGTCGCAAACCACGTTTCAAGAAATTTCACTCAGATGTTCCAAAAATTTTAGGAAGATGGATACAAGCACACTCAGACTATCTGATCTGATCACTATCTTTTATAAATAAATAATATAACATATTTAGTCTATCTGTCGAACTTAAACTGGCTTATTTCTACTGTAAACACCTGTCAAAACCTGTGAATACAAAAAGCCAAAATATTAAAACATTAGTTTTTACCGAATACTGAAAGAAATAATAATAGCTTTCAGTTTTGAAAAAAATAAATAAAAACTAAGTCGGAAACATAGAACAGATAAGTCTCCTTAATTTTTTTTTCCGAAGAGTATTACTACTCTAAAGTGAAGAAATACAAGAGGCCGTGCGGTGCACGGTTATTTATTATTGTTGCGTTGATTTTGCTCGAGGGCCATTTCGGGGAACTGAAATGGTTTTCGCATTTTTGTCTCGCACTCTGAGCTATCATCAAGGGTATATCTGGCTGAAGAAGCCTAATAAGGCTGAAACAGCTGTCCCAGATTCCCGCCATGATAGCTCAGGGTGCGAGAACCTTTGTTTACTCAGACACACCCTTGTATTTCTTCACTTTGTTTTGTATATCCTGCACGTTAAACTTTAAAAAAAAAAAAATATTACTATCCTTTTTATAAAGTACTGCCAAGCATGTTTAGGATACAGGACATGAGGTTGATTTAACAAGTCATAATATTAAAAAAAGAAAAAAAAACAAATTTGGCAGAGATGCTATGGAATCTCGTT
The DNA here is from genome assembly GCA_023159025.1 of Thereuonema tuberculata. Classification (NCBI taxonomy): domain Eukaryota; kingdom Metazoa; phylum Arthropoda; class Chilopoda; order Scutigeromorpha; family Scutigeridae; genus Thereuonema; species Thereuonema tuberculata. Next base: position 20,185,563 of record JAFIDM010006943.1, read on the forward strand.
TTTATCTCGTTACTAAAACCATATAATACTTGTGTATCAAATATTAATATTAAAAAGTATTTAGATAATTACAGATTTAAGAAATACAAAAAGGAGAAAATAAAGAAAATTGAAAAGGAAGAATGGAACATAGTATTTCTCCAAGGACCAACAACGTATTGAAGAAGACACAAAATGGAAAAGCAGACGACAGAAGATACTTTTTTTGAAGACTCCAATAGAAGGACTTATAGCAGACGATAAGAAGTTAATCTCCCTGAAAAATTCTCTGATAGAGGGACTATAAAAACAAGGAAGTGTTTTTTAATATCATATGTTCGTAATTTTAAATCTCATTGGTTTAATCGTATATAAATATAGAATTTCTCTCTCAATGTAATTTATGATTGAAAAGAGATCGCTGCATAAAAGGATCCGAAAGACAACGTAATATATTACACAACATTTTTTAGTATTTTAAATACAATTTTTAATATGAAATGGTGTGTTGTTATTATTGATTTTTAGAATTTTAAAGAAAACAATTAAAGTTTTAAAGCTCACAATTAATTTTTTTTTTTACTTGTGAGCTTTAAAACTTTAATTGTGACTTTTAAAATAAAGAAATAAATAAAGAACAAATAATAAAAATAGTATTGAATTTTAAAAAAATCATTAATTATAATGATATCAAAAGGGAGTTACGTGACTCGATAAACTCCGTTTTCGTATTTTACTGCCAATTTTAAAGATGCTTTAAAGTTAAGCCTATTTTACCAAATTTGCTGTTTGCTTTTTTTTATTTTATTTTCTTTTATTGTTTCTTTGACCATTAGTAAAACGTTTGTTTTTCTTTCGAATGTTTACAGAGGTCTAATTACGTCTTCTCGACAAAAATAATCCTGGCAAATCTGAAAAGTAGCCTACGTTTCCAAGTTGCCTTGGTCACCGCACCGCCACCTTGTGGCTAGAAGAGAGGGGAAAAGTTCTTAGCAGGGGGGGGATTAAAAGAGAAAAAAGATGGAAGACGCCATTTAAGTATGGGTCCATTCATCAAACCAAATTCAAAAACTACAAACGCTTAAAACTAAGGAAAAACAATAAATATGTTAAACGCCCCCAAAGGATTAAAACGGAAACAGGAAAATTCCCAATGCTCCACGTGCGCTAACAACAGAATTTAAAACCTTTTTCCTCCTTCCTTTAAATGTCGCGAATTAAATGTTTTATCTTCTTTTGTAAAGTCGTAAAAATAATACAAACGAAAACAAGACAGTTTTAAATAAAGTAAGATAATAACAGAATACAAAAAAAAAAAAATCTATCTTTAAATTGTGCATTGGCTGAAAATTGATTACATCCGCACTCAATTACAAATAATCCATTTTATAGTTGCGAATGTTTTGTTTTTTTATTAAAATTTTGATGACTTTAATTAAGTGCGGATGTAATCAATTTTCAGCCAATGCACAATTTATAGATTTTTATTTATATTCTGTCTTTACTTCAATTTAAAACTGTTGTGTTTTCGTTGGTATTATTTTATATTTTATAAATTTTTTATATTTCATTTTTTACATTTTATGGTAACACTAAGACTGACTACAATGAATTGTTGTACTCCATTTTCAAAATTACTAAGAACCATAGCTAATAGTAGCATTCATATGGTTGTTAGATTACCGTGATAATGATTTTTAATTCACATTTCCTAATTCATCCACACATCATCAAATATTATAAAACCAGCAATTCTTGTAAATTTTATCTTGAAAACGTGCCTAAGGATTTTTATGAAATGGGATGAATTTACCTTTTTCGGGTGCAAGAAAGCGATTTAGCTAGGTCTCGACTTTGGGAAAACTCATTTAGGGAGTAAATGATTGACCTGGGACCTGGATTCCAGGTTCTGTCTACAGTGTCCTTACTTTATTTTCATTTTATTCTATTCTTAAAAACATTCGTGTTCTTTGTGTTTTTACATGTAATAAAATATATATTTTTTTTGACCTGTAATAAAATAATAATTTTTAAAACTTTTTCCTTTGAACGTCACATGTACTCACTGTGGAGCTGTCCATTTTCCCGAATGGAGGTTAAATAACTAGGTGATTGTCTACAGTGTTCTTACTTCATTATTTTATATATAAGTCTACTATAAGTCTATTATATCAATATATATATAAATTTATATAAATAAAAAGAAGAGTCTGAAAGCTCTTTTTCTCAGGAATCATATGAGATACAGGGGTAAATGTGGTATGAAATTAAAGGTCCTGATGTGGAGGAGTGCCTGAGCGGGTTGATTTTTAAAATTAAAAATAAAATTAAAATTAAAAATAATTTTAATAAAAAATTTCATAAAAAAATTGACTCCTCCTGGATCTTGTTATTGCGTCCCCCTACAACTAGAAAATGGTTAAATCCGTTCGCATCGAAAATCTACAGTCGGAAATATAGTTATTAGGAGAACCTTATTTCCAATCGTAGATTTTTTACAGGCTCAACTAGTAGTTACCTAATAGAAAGAAAGTATACGACAAAGTCATTTCAGCCATCAGGTAATGGTCCCAAGAAATCCGAGACGGACTACATACATTGTAGCAGGGAGAGTTAATTGTTGAGCTTAATATTTTTATGTGGATTTTTAGTCTAACTTCAGATCGAAGATAGACGTATCCTCTTACTCGTAAACAAACATACCAGGCTTTAAGAGGTTCACTGTTTCAAAAGTTATAGTAGAGAGGTGGGGAGGAGGGAAGGTACACATACAAACTTATCAGAATTTATGAATAATTTTTCTTAGGAAAACAGGATTTTTTGGACTGTATTATTACTGCAATGATTACATAAAGGACTATTGTCCTCCAAATGAGAGTTGGCCGGCGGAAGTTTGAACTGCGCAGCCCTTCCGGTAGCTGATTAATTATGTTTTCCTGTAACAATGGACGATGGCGTCTGTTTTCACTGAGAAAGACATGTTGATAACGCCAAATTAAAACTTCTCTCGACTATTTAGCGTTATTTCAATACCAGTTGCTAACAATAAGTATTTATATAAATAAATAAATATATATTATTTATAAATACAATGCTCTTTTGCAAAGTAACAAGCGATTACCGTAATGGCGGCGTCCTGTCATAAAATCAGACGGAAGTGCCTGACCAGACTATCGATCATACATGCGCAGATCTCACAAAAACAGGGCGGCCATCTCTCATTTGGAGGACAATAGTCATCCATTTTTAGTTTAACGTGTGCTTTCCATTGTATTTTCCGTTGTAGCGATTCCCAATCGACATTCCACAGAATCTAAGCTTCTTTGAGCACAAGGCGGAAGGCCTAAGAATCCTTTCGGCAAGTATTTACCTCAAAAACCCATTACTTTTTTCTGTTTCGGGTACTTAACTACTGAACAAGGGAAAACTCCAAATCCTTCTGTAAAGGTTCCGTAACCGTCTTTGCATAAAATTATCGGTTGATCATTGTTCTGTCAACGAGTATTTGTGTTTGAACGGGAGAAGTATCCAGCTGCAACATTTAAAACACTGAGTGAGATCAAAGTATCTATTAATATCGAAATTAAATATATTATTCGAAAAGGCTACTTAATTAAAGTTTATCGAAATGAAAGCGAAGAGAATCAGAAGTTTGATTTATCAACATTTATTGTTAATTTGAAAAAAATAGCAAGCTGTGCTTAGCTAGCAATTTTAAAATATCCTCGTGTAACATCCAAGAAGAAAACGATTAGGTTAAACTCACCGCTAAACTTATAATTTTACTGCAAAATTACTGTTTATTTATCCACAATAAACGCTTTGTGGCTTGGTTATATTAAAATTCTCATCTAAATTCTCATTTTTTACAAAAATCGACAGGGGGATTCCAATCATGAACATTCATCTCTCATTAAAATTTCAGCTATCTAAGGTAATAAAACGAAATGAATTAATGATTATTATTCTACTGAATTTCAGCAGTATTTTGACAGCTCTCGGGACCATAGCTTCTTACCTATCCGACAGCCTATGGTCAAATTCACAACCATACAGCTTCTTCCAGTTCTTAAGTTATCTGAACCCAAACAGATGGACCAAGATATTTCTAAAATTCTTATATTCTATTAACTTGTAAATGATTGTTATAAATATTAAACATATATAAAACCATTTGACATTTTAGATTATGTTTAATATTTATGATAATCGTCATAATATTGCAGATATAATAAAGAAATGCCAGCATAACGTAGGTTAGGTTGGAAGGATGTTTTTTTTTTTTAATTTCTATCCTAACTGTAACTACAACGATATCCGATTTCGTATCAGTGGTACACGGTCGCTTGTCGTTACTCGATTCCTGCTTTCATTGAATTCATTATTACATAATTGTGGTAAATCCAACTGCTGAAGCCAAATGCTTTGCGATCCATATTCACCAATGAACAGCTGTTGCCGACAAATATATTAAATGAGTAACAATTAATAATCCATGAACATCACGTGACAATCGAAGCAATCACGCGCTGGCTTAGGCCACATGTCCCCTATAATTGCGTTGCAAACAATGGCTAGTCAAACAACAAAGTAAATAATATACATTGAAATGCGAATAATATTTTTCAAGAATAATAAAGAAATTATTTTATACGTTCCAAAGTCATTAATCTTATTCTTTTTTCTTTACGAATATAAAAACTCCAAATTTATAATTTTATGCTAATCTAAAGTGCACTTCAAATTTTAAAGCATTATTTTATGTTTTGACATAAATACAAAAGTTAAAATGAAAAACAGTAAAACAAAATACATTACTTTAAGGTCTAGAAGAACAAAATATAAAAGAAAAAAAAATTCTATTCTAATGATGTTCTATATTTATAAGGGGCATATATAAGGGGGGGGGGCCGAGGGGGCCCGGGCCCCCTCCGAAATAATGAAGATATGTCCTCCCTAAGTTGTTTTTTTTGGTTGAACGGATAGGTTTCCATCGTTTTTTTTTAGTTGAACAGATAGGTTCCATCGTTTTTTTTTTTGTTTTTTTTGGTTGAACAGATAGGTTTCCATGGTTTTTTTTTTTTTTTTTTTGGTTGAACAGATAGGTTTCTATGGGGTGTCTACTTAATTATATTAATCTTGGCCCCCCCCCCCGAAAATATATTCTATATACGCCACTGATATTTATATTGGTGAAACAGGAAGCCAAACAGAATTAAGTCTGAAAGAATGGTAATACTAAAAGAAATTTTGAAAGATATTTTTAATCAATGCTGAAAATATCAATGGATTAATTAATTTCAATGGATACGAAGTTTGACAAAACAGAATAAGAAATACAGAAAAAGTTGCTGAATCTTATATTAAAGAGGTTACCATTCTAACTTTATTTTTTAACATTATAGAAATGCTGAAGGGATTTTAGTTTAAATATATATATATATGTAAATATATGTAAATATCTGGTTGTACAGTATTGGAGAAAACAAACAGTAGTGAAACATTCCACATTCCCACGCGATAATAGGGTCACAATCTATTTGAATATAAACTGTTTAGTAACAGGTATTAGGTTTTGAATCAGTCGAGGCAATTATGATTCTGAGTACAAAAGAAAAGGTACAGAAAGGACGAAAATAAGCCTTCCGTACGTGAAGGAGCGGTTTCAGCTTATGTTTTGGAAACACGCCCTAAGTGCTAATCTGATTTATTAACCTTTCTTTAACGTGCGGAGTGACTCCGCACGTTAAAGAAAGGTTAATAATTTATATTTACAGCGTATTTCTTATTTAATGCTGCTATTAAATTCCTTTTGTGCTTTGCGAGTTGCAGGCCAAGGAAGTATTGTATTTTCTCGTTTTATTAATTTTTATTTTGTATTTCTTTGGGGAGTGGTCCCGCTCTTGGGAGCAAGAGCCGGGATAGCTAAAGTTTCGCACCTCCTGAGCATGTTATCGGTGGAGTTTGGCTGGCTGATGAGCACATAACAAGTGCGAAACGGTCCGTCCCAGTCTCTTCACGATGACAGCTCGGGGTGCGAATACTTTGCGTAAATTATGCGTGTCAATTGTGTTCCTAGATGCTAATCTGATTCTTAGCGTCATCCAAAAATTCCGACAGACAGTGTGTTGATACAGCACAAAGGGTGAACACGACGGCCACAAACCGTACTTTTAACTGACTGTCGTGTTCCAGGAGGACGTTACACCTCCTCAAAGGACTATGCGTTCGCGTTTTTCTAAACTAAACCGGTGAATTAGAAGAGGTGGTACCATTCTTGGCCATCTCGTTCGCCCGATATCACTCCCATAGATGTTTTTCCCTGTGGGTCTACGTTAAAGATATCGTACCCCGAACAAAGGTACGGGGCATCAGTCACTAATGCCACTGGCACCGCTGATGAAGCGAACGTGGTAGGACTAGAAATTGCATCCCGTTTTAATGTACTTGGTGCAACGAATAGCGCGCCCGTAGAAGTGTTTTAAATATGGCAAAAAATTAATTTCCGAGATGTCGTGATCACAGATGGAGGATAATGGGCGTGCGTATTTCAATTAAAAATTGAATTTTAAAATCTCCCGACGCATATTAAGAGATTGCAAATGTCACACTATACCTACAATAGTCTTGCAGTAGCCAACGACCATCTTATAGGGGGAATAAATAAAAAATAAAAACAAAACAAATTTCGTAAACAACAATTCTTGCAAGTGTTTTTGTTGTTCATTGATAACTTGTCACTTTTTTTTTTTTCATTCATTATGTTTGACTGTAACTAAAATATATTAGACTATTTTGTAAAATGTCACAAACAAAGCAGCTCCAAGCAAGTTTATAACAATATTCTTAACCTTTGATTTCTCTGCAAAAAGAAAGTGAAACAGCTGGGAAATGCATAGAAAATTCAAGCCAAAAACAATAAATGGAGTTAAAAACAAAACATTAAACATTAAAAGGAATTTAAAATTGGATTTTGAAAATGCAATGCCCTCCTAGTTCTCTTAATATATTGATTTTTTTTTTCGAAAAGCTTTTTTTTTCTTTATTTTCATTATTCTACTTGCTTTTTCTTTGGTTTCCATCTTGTTTTTTAAAGCGCTATTAGCAATGATCTGAAGTCTTGATGAAATAAAAAAAAAATAATATTTTCGTAGAAACCGAATGCTTGCTTTTAATATTAAAAAACGTCATCTAATTTAAAAATTTTAATATTACCAACTATTAAGATACTGGGCACATTATTTTGTTCATTGATTATTAAATTTAATTAACTTTTAATAGCACTTTGAAAAGCCAATTTAGAATTTAATATTTATTACATATATTCTTATTTAAATCTAAAAACCAATATTGAAGTATTATCTTGTTTCGGGGATTTAAAAAGACCCTTGAACGAATAATTGCCAGAAAAATGATAAGAAATTAATCATATTTCAGCCTAAAAATGATCCTTTGGCAATTGTATATGATGGCTATGTTTTTCGTTTTCAGATATCCCGGCTCTGAATATTGTTGAAGAGTTCTTCCAGACTTACTAAATTAAATTTTCATCTGGAAATAAATTATAATTTCCTTAATAAAAATTCTCATTTCCTTACAATCGCAGTTAATCATATTTTTTTTTTATGATTTCTTTAGTTTAATCAAATTTTTCAGTGGTAATTTAATATTTAAGCATACTTCGGTCGTATACTGTAAGAAAATGGAATATCTAAAACCATTCTTTCACAAAAAATTCCGCATCCGCACTTCAAGGCGTACTAAGAACAAGATAATATTGGTAGAGTTAGTTGCCAACGTCTAGAAGAGCATATATTTGATTTCAAGTCTTTCATTTTGTTTTCGTGTTCTTGATAAAGTAGTTAAAGGTTTTAGGAAAGCAATAAGTCACTTAGTTAGTTCCTAGTGTTTGTCAACAATGGTACAGTCCGAGTTTCTTTTATAGGGAGATACGCTGTTCTTGACCATCTTATTTCCCCTAGGTCCTTTAAAACCTCAAGTGCTTTTGAGGTTATATCCTGATATGCAATAAAGAATTTTATTGTCTCAGAAATGACCAAACTCATTTTTAATTTATCAACGATGTTTTAGATATACAGCTTAAATTAAAATTATCCTCTACTAAATAAGAATGTATTATTTACGTCGATCATCTTTTATTTCCGAGTAGGCTCAAAGCAGAGGCACAAGGACTTGTTTTTTAGAGTATTAACTTTAATGAGATACAAATGTAAGGATTTTTTTTAAGTATTAAACATTTATGAAAGACCGCATGAAATTGTTGTATATTTTAAATAAAAAAAAAAATGCAGAAAATTTCATTTTGAAACTTTACAAAAATACTGGTAATAAAATAAATCTTTTAAAAAAACATGCTACCCTCTTGTACACTATTAAAATATATGACTGCACAGTTTCTGTAATGGAAGTGGGGGGGGGGGGGGATAAGAATAAAAATGGTGGTTACTCACTCTTTCTATTAGCATGAATAAATAATAATAATAATAAAAAAAATTCAACATTCAATTCCGTTTGCAAATTATTCATCATTAATCATCACAGGTTCTCCTAAAGCTAATTTCGATATCCTGATCCCAAATCTCCTCTTCCCTTAATCTAACTTTAAGCTGTGTACCTGTACTTAGTAGTATAATTCATATTTTGTTTTCTTAGATAGAATACATATTTCCTTTAATTTGAAAAACAGATTCATAACAGACTGAACAATGATCTGGCACGAGCTCTATTGTTACAATAACCCTTAATTGTAGTACGTTTTTATGTTTATGAGGTGAATGTGGGTGGCAGGGAAGCTAAGCACTGCGACCGGAGGTCTATTGTACTAACCCACAGAAGTAACGACAGATGGAGAAAAAGAATCAAAGTATGGTGGGAGAAGTGCAGGGAAAATGGGACAACCACGAGAAAACCTGCCCAGCGCATGGATCGTCCATTATCAGGAAACCCACATGTAATTGTTACCCACATGTAACTAAGTCAGCGAATTCGGACTATTTATGTATTACTTCGCTTTGTCGGAAGCCGTATCACTGTATATGTTTCCGTACTTTTGAAGGCGTTTAAATTTGATGAAAAACCACTGAATTTATGTTTACGAACACACAAATTCCCTAAGCTTATCAACCATCACATGTTCACGAGTGTCAAATCTCCAATAAAATTAGATATTTTTAAATGTGAGTATTATATTTCAATTACAGTGTCGTAGCCCGGACTTACATCAGGTTAGGTTCCGAATGTGTCCGTAAGTCGAGACACTGTATTGTTTACACTATTTAATGTATGCAATACACTATGATCGTCATTAGGCGTACGTAACTATGTAACTGAGAACGGGATGTCAACAGTTTTAATTCCATATGCTTTTATGTGGGATTATTATTATTATTAAATCAAAATAGCTTCCACAGAAAAAGAAATTTTCAATTACAAAAACTAGGTCAAGTCTTGTCTAAAAATGTGCTTGCCAGGCTTCAAGAAGAACCATTCACTGGTTCAGAAGTTAGTAAAGGGGAACACATTCTCAAACTGACTTAAGGAATCTGATTTTCCTTGGCAAGTTTGTTAAGGAAAATCATTAACAGTAAGACAAAAAGATTTTATCAAGAGCCCCATGTTATAGTTTTTATAAAGCTCTTTCTTTCCTCATTTTCATGTATTTTTTTTTATTTTTTTTTTTTTTGATGAGGCAAACTAGAGAATGGAAGTCAATAAAATACTTTCTATATTCTCTATTTACGTTCCTCTTATGCCTTCGCACAACAAGTGAATTGATTGCTGACGATGCACTATTAATAGATACGACCCAGTATCAACCACTCTGCGATGTCTATGGGAAAAATGTGCAGCTCATCGCCTATCAGTTGAGAAAAGCAGTGTTTCTTATCGAAGAATTTTAGGGGCCCGCTGTGGTAAGAAGGCACCTACAAAAAAAGAAGAAAAAAACGCTTACAGACGAATTTCTTTTTTACGTTTCGTTCTTGACATATCATCAGCTGCAGTAAAACGATTACGTCAACTAAGCAAGTTCATGCTATTAAATAAATGCTAAGAAGATAAGTTTAGGTTATTCTTATTTTTTTTAGCTGTGTTGGCGAGTTCTCACTGCTCATGACACATTGCCTTGAATTCGAACATTGTTTCATAAACCTATATTTTTTTTGGCAAGTTGTCAAGTCATGAAAGCCTGAATTTGGCGTATTTCTGTCTTAGTTCAAATGTCTCAAGACATGACTGACATTTGAATTGTTTCATTATTACAGATTGCCTCATATTTCTGTGAGAAAAAGAAAAAAACAATGCATTTCTCTGAGAATAATGCATGCCTTTGTTCTATTAGTAACAAAGTAACATTGAATTTTAATTATGGTTATTACAGACCTAATAGAAAGAAGGCATACGTCTGTTACTCACTAGTAATGTTCCACAAATCTGAGACTTCCTTTACAGTTATCAATTAGGCTTTTTCAGACTGTTGGAATTGTTGTGAAAACCTATTACACATATTTATATATCTGCACAACAATTCTAACACTTTGATAAAGTGCTGAAAAAAAAAAAACATACTTGAAACTATAGAATCAACTCCACTGTTCTTATCTTCCAGCTAGTGGTACTGTACAGTATTTTACACAGCCAACCTTTTCCATTTGTAAAGAGTAATCATTGCACTGCAGCAAAGCTACGTTTTAACTTGAGGAACGAGCTCGTATACGTAGGTTAGAACTATCCTAATTCAAGATAAAAATGAAAGAGGCTGAAAATACAGAATAAAAGACTGCATGGTTAAGATATTGTTACCTGAAGGATTTTCAAACTTTTGATTTACATTTTTTTTTTAATTTCCAGATATTCCAAATACGAATTTTCCTTTTTTTTTTACACAAGAAAGCAATTGTGTTCTTGACATAAGAAATAGCTACACCTTAAAAATCCTGTCTTTCAAGGGCATCAATATGATCAGGAGTCTAGAATTGTTTCCATTAAGTTAGTAGAGTTGCTTCCAAAGATTTTGTGAGGAAATCGCACAAAAATATTTGTGATATTTGATATTTTATTCTAAAGTAATTTGATTACACTTGTTAAATATTGTAAAGCAGACATATTTGTCAGTTATTTATTGTTTGAAATTGATTCAGGTAAAAGTTGGACGATTTAATCATCTGATCGTAAAGAGAAATCAAATTTCCATCTATGATCTGACATCGTATGTCCATGACATTATGATTTCATTTCGATGTCAAGAATGTATCTCTTGTCCATAAATATGTATTTCAAGTTATCAAGAAGACCAGAAGGAATTGAAGGCAGACAAACATGTACGTACATCATGTGATCTTAAACCTTCTATTTCAAAAAAGTAGAACAAAATGGCACTTTTTCCATGATTGAAGAACTACCGAAGGTCTAGCACAAGATTATAATGCATTTGATTTCAGTTATGTTATACAAGAGGCTCTAAATGAAAGGTAGTGATTTATATATATATAAATGGAACAGTACTGATTGATCTAGAATTCCTGTTGTATGCCTTTAGGAACAGGCATTTTCTGGACCTCATTTTCTTCCATTGTTCCATCGTTCAAGAAATCGAATACAAAGTTAGTTTACTCAACCGCTTGAGTTATTTACTGGGACGAAAGCATAAACATTGATCAAACATCAATTCTAATACGAAATATAACTTAGGTAGAATTAAAAATTCTCGACCGATTTCATACTTTTGTTTGCTTTTTCTTATGCATCAACATGAAATATGCGTGTAATGCCTTTATTCAACTTAAAATTCCCAATAAGGGAAAGCGAGGAGAGATGATGCAGGTAGAAAAGTTGACGCGGTTTTCAGTTTACATGTCTAATACAGCGTGGTGATATTTACCCTCAGTCGGATTGTACAGCGGTGTTAGTATTCACTGTCAAATTCTTCTACATTTTTGTGAATATTTCTGGATTCTGCGAGGGAATTTCTGCATCTACTCACTTTGGCAAGTGTCTGAATTTTCATGTAATTGTTTTATTATTTTCACATAGCATATTTATCGCAGCGATAAAGGATTTGCTGCTGTTGTTAGTTGAAACTGGGTTCTTGGCGGGATTGTATTCACAATGCTTTCGTGTTCGGCCATGTTTGTTGGGGAAAAATTAGGTGCGATGTTTCTCCTACCCATAGCGCGTCATCTCACCTACCGTATGATGAGAGATGGCAAAATATAGTATTTTTATAAAACGTAATTTTTTATATATTTAAATGATGCAATGTGTACTATATTTTTTTTTTCAGGAATTAATATCTATAGAATGATTTGGCGTAATTCATTCTCGAATGAATTCCAAAATTTTGAAAATATAAATTATTATCGAAATAATTGTTATTATTCTTATTATTATCTCTTGAAAAAGGTAAAAATTGTAGGAGTTAAAAATTATAAACAAAATGTCTTTGACATGTCGACAACATAGTAAGAGTACAAGATGTTAAAAATAACGAAAGCAAAAATTTATTCTGGAAGATTTTTTTAATTTTTTTTGCTCATAGCTCCCTTATTTGGACCGAAATAAGTCAATCTTCTTTCTAGGACTTTCTCTTTATTTTTTGAGTTATCTCTGTCATTTGATGGATTTTTTTTTTCTTTCTCTAACTCTTAATTTCTTAGTCGAACATGCACCAAAATTAATAAAGACCTTACTTACAGCATCCTACACCTACCTGTAAGATTTCAACTGAATAGGATATATATTTTTATCACGATAACTTAAAAACTATATAAATATTTAAAAACGAACATACGGACTTAAAACCTAAAATTGCATTTTTGTTTTGGTCTAACTTTTTTATACCAATTCTTTTTACTCTCCGACGCATATTAAAGATCTGTTACAAACATTAGATTAAAACCTATAACGATATCCTGTGGTAGTTTCGCTACCTTGGGAAAACAAATATGATTTCACAGTTTTATTTTTTGCTTTCATCAAACGTTTCCAGCCTGGAGTGCCCAATGCATTGCAAATTCTGTTTACTCTGTTCGTGTTGTTTAATTTTTCCGTTTTGAAATCAAGCAGTATAAACTTTCTACAGTGTGCAACTCGAGCTGTTTGCTTGAGACAAAAAATTAATAATTTAAAATGGATGCATGTTACTCCACTTTGGAAACTGTCGTTCGTTCAACATTATCTGTACATTGTTCTAAATATTGAATCGCCACTATTTCACGTTGCATTTTTCAAATAGGCCTAAAAGTTAAATTTGGCTGCATCATGGAATTTTAATACCGCTTCAGGGATATAAAACATCAGTGGAAAACATTTGGACAGAAAACATTAAAACATTTATTTCAGTGATAAATTACTTGAAGAGAATTTTTGGTAACTGTTTGTATACATACGTTAACATTTTTAAATTTAGTTCTTAGTATTGTAATCTTGCATCATCAGAATTTACCAAGTACATATCTGTTTATCACGGTCACCCCGGGTACGTTTGCTTTGCGAGGCCCTTAATAGAGTATGTTGGGATTCCTAATTTTCTAAAATCGACAATTTTTTTTTTTTTTTAATTTGTCGTTTTACACTATTGTTAGTTTGACAGACATTTATTTAGGCATTCTTACATATTTTCTTCCAAATTATTCTATTTTTAGTAACTTTTTTTTTTTATTTACCGCGAGGCACCAAAAAGTGCCTGTCCTGGGGACAAGAGCCCAGCTCGCGCGGCCTTAAGGGCGACTCTGCTATTCAATTAAAAATCAGATTTCGTTAAATCGCTGAATCTCTATATTATAAAGTTCATGTCATCATTCCTTAGACTACAATATGAGGTTCCAAACCTGTGAATGCGAAAATTGCATGTTAACTCAAGAACATGACATACAAAAATCTGTACAGTACTTCCTATTTAAGACAAGAGGTGGACCGACATTATTTGTATAAAAATCCTTCGATATGAGAGATGGTGAGACTGCCGTTACTCCAGCGCCGTATGTAACAGAAGAAAAAAAATAATCTGTCACGTTTTAAAAGCTAAACACTTCTCCCGAAATTTAGCTACAATCTGCAATTTTCTCGAACTACTATCAGCCAATCAAAATAAAACAGATTTTCGTTTTCCAACCGAAAAACAAAAAAAACACCAGCAGATTCGGAGTTTTTGCGAATTCGATAATTCCCGAATACGGTAATTAATCCGTAATTCAGTAATTAACTAATCTTTATTATTAATTTTAATTGAATAGTCGTAAAAAATTTATTGGTTAAGTTAAAATGCAATTCAATTCGCATTAGACAATCATAACCCTCATTTTTCATTCTAGAATATTCCCAACGGATCGTCTATTAACAATTCGCTAAGCCTATTTTTTTTTAACAAAAAAATAATAAAAATATATTTATTTAAACACGGAATAATAAAAGTTTAACAGAAAAATGGGATCTTGGCATCTGTTATTTCTTTACCAAAAAGTTAATTAAGGGAATGCATTCAAAAACACCTTCAAAAGAATCAAAGCCTTGCCGCCAACTTCTATTAATTATTTCGAGGAATGAATAAGTTAAGCTCCGGTTTTTATTCATTCAACGAATTTTACGGGAAGAAAAGAAGAGACCCCACTTCAAAATCAAATTACTGTTTTACAAATTGCCAAGAAAAATCTCAAGTTTTCTAATCTAAAACACATTTAAAAAAGAAACCACCCTTTGTTGATTCTCCTACTTTGACATAGGTGAAAGCATTTTGTCGAAAAAGACTTTCTGATCCTGTATGCAAATGAGCTCTCTTTGATCTTTAAGTCGCCTCCTTAAGGAACTCCTGACGTTTACAGACTAATAAAGGATGAAATAATGCGTTATTAAGGTTTGGTCCACAATATAAATCTAGTACTACGGAATTTGAAAATTTAAACAAAAAAAATGATGCAATATTTACTTAAAGAATTCATCCTTTTCTTTATATTTTTTGGATTCTTAATTCGTAAATTACGTTTTAAAAATTATCTTCTCCAAAGTGAGCATTCCTATGACTGACCTCTAATCCAAGAGCTCATGAAAATCGATGAGGAATTCATGGAATAATAATAATGGATTACGAAAGGTGCTTTAACTATCTACACTATTCGTTACGGTAAGGTGACCAGATTTTTACATTGGCAAAGCGGGACGCCCTTGACCGGGGGGGGGAAGAAAAAAAAAACGGAATCTCCAGTTCAACAACCAAAAAAAAAAAAAAAAAGGAATTCAATAACCAAAAAAAAAATCGGGAATTTTTTAAGTCCCGCGGGACGCGGGACAAATTGTTAAAAATCGGGACGTCTGATCACCTTAGTTACGGTATTGAAAACCCTGAATCGATTTTTTTTTCCTATTTTTAATAAGTATGTGCTTAAAGTCCGCCAAACCAAAGAACGACCGTGGCCACCAGATGTCGCAGTAGTAGAATTTGAATCGATTATATATGTCAGTGTTTACGGCGGGAAAGTTTATGGCTTCTGATTGGCGACTCTCAAGCGAGGCAAACCTTTGTCAATAGTTTCTCTATTGTCCTGGAATGATTAAGAGATCATAGGTGCAGTTCAAGGTCAAAGTCGTTGTTTCGTTTGGCCGATAGTAGTGATTATTTATTTATTTATTTACATAACATATATACAAAAATGTTGTAGATTTTTTTTCCCTAGATCACTTTTTCCTCAAACCAGGTTTGAAAGCACTCCTTGGCCTCCACAGTCACCGGAATTTACTTTCCCTGATTCTAATGTCTCTCTTTCGAAGACGATGACACTGAAGAACGAAAGAACTTCCAATTACGAATTTGCTTTCCTATGATTGACAAAATTCGGATACTTTTTTCCATATTTACCTTTGAAAATGCGTATTTTTTTATAAGCTTCAATATTGTTTACGCTATGGAAGTAAGTCCACAAAATAATAATACAGTGCAACTTGGATAATTCGAAGCTGAAGGGACCACTACAAAACTTCGAATTAAACAAGCTATCTTTTAACTTTAATTTCAGGTCCACTGAATGCTTGAAAAGATTATTCTGTCAATAAGTAAATATTTATTCAGAAAGATCATGGTATGAACTTAAATGCTATGTATATAAACAAATAAGATTTATATTACGAAACTACAGTACATATTACATTCAATACATAATTATAGTTTTTCAAAAAATTGTGCAATATCTGATTGTTTTGTAGAATTCAGTCGCTTAAGGTTAGCAAAATCATCTAGCATGTTTAGTGAACGGAAAACAGCTTCACTTACGTTGGTTTGTCCTTCAATGTACGGACGAAATTCGGCGCTATCCCGTACTCGTTGGCGATTTGGCATTTCTTCTTCACACCCTTTTCCACCTCGCGAATGACGGCGACCTTTTCAGCGAACGTTAAATTCTTGTACACGCATGGTTTACTGAAAGACATGGTGACACTGACAGCAGGACGCTCGAATGGCGTCTGAAGCGTCACGTGTGGAACGGTGGCGGGAACGGGATTTCAGTTGTCACGTGTCGAATTTCTTAACGATGAAACGCCGAAAAGTCGTTATGGTTCGAAATTTTTTTGTAAAAAACTTCGAATTATCCACGATTTTTTAACATTGATTTAATAAGAAATTCACGGGACTAAGAGAAATCTTCGAATTAACCACGATTTCGAATTAAAGACGTTCGAATTATCCAAGTTGCACTATAATAATAATAATAATAATAACAATAAAACAAAAAGAAAACCTGATAAACGGAAACAAGTGCAGCAAATGACCAAAATAAAATGTCAGGTGCTGCACTTCTTTCCTTTTATTAATTATTCACAGCACGTTAAATGTTTCTATTAAAAGGAAACCTCTTCGATCCTTCTTACATTACAAGGGGCTATGTAGGATTTCATTTGTGGTTCACAACAATAAGGCAAAAAAAAAAAAAAAAGGGTTTTGTAACAAAGCCGTACAGATCACTTGATCAGTTCCTCTACGACCATAAATTACTGCACACCGAATTCCTGTTTTATTCCACCTTATGTGTTCCAATAGGTATTACTCATGTATGTCCGACTTATAATTTCGCCGTAGATAGACAGATGGACAGAATGAACGCAAGATCATCCTCCCCCCCTTTAAACTTTGGTCGCTAAAAAAGGTCCTATTTTTTTAACGCACGTTAAATTTTTGCATTACATTTCTTGTTTAACAGTTAATCCCTTACATGGTAAGCGATCGCTAGCGGTGATTAATTGATTAGCCTTCTTATTCTTTAATGAGGTTTTGATTCTTTCGTTTGCTTTACATGTTTTCCGAGTTCACTGAGGTTCAAGATACTGGGCGGATCCAACTGACGAAGGTCAGGAAACCAGAAATGGTCCATCTTGAATTACCGGTATCATAATTTCAAAAAACAGATCAGTGAACTCTTAGTCTGGTGCGTTTTTCTTTTATTTCTCACCCATGTTTTACGTTTAATAAATTAATTCGTTTCAGTTCCAAACTTGACTCGTTTTTTCGCTCCTACAAGACTCTCCCACAAATACCATTACCACATGATGACAATCACTACATTGTTTTAAATTTATTGCTTAAAAGTTGATATGAAATAAATAACAACACCAGAGTAAAAAATATAACTTTAATACTAAGATTAGTAATGAAATAGATTTTGCTATTATTTAAAGCAGTACTGTACATATTCTTAATGAATCTGATTTGTAATCAGATATGCCGTGTCCATGCCAAAAATCTGATTGTGTAACTGCATCAGAGCGGCAACTTGAAGTAGCAGCCTGTGAAGGAATCCTCTGAATAAAGTCTTGTATTTAAACGTTCTCTGGATTAAGAGTAAAATATACAAATAAAGCTCAGTTCTCACGTCTGGTCCAAATGCAGTAGCCAACCGTATTACAAGCACTTCCTCAAACTATCTCTCAACAAGTCTTTTAGATGAAGTTATACATTAAAGTCCACTGGGTTCTTCTGCAAGTTATACGAAATTCTTATACAATTTTTTTCTTCAATAAATATGATCTTGTACCGTTCACAGAAAAATGTTGCAATAATAAACAAATATGTTTTACAAAATTTAGCACGATACATTCAGAAACATTTTTTGTTTTGGGGTTAAATGTGGAAAACTCAGATATAAATTAGCAATAAATATCAATAAACCAAAAATAGATTTGGGAAAAATTAGATATTAGAAATTCCTATATGTGCAAAGGTAATGCAGAACTGACTCAAATTTACCATGTGCAGATTATAACTTGTGCAGATTGTAGATATTTTTAATTCTGGCTGGTTTTTTTAATTCCTTCGCTGATTTGAAATGTATTTAAGCGCTAATTTAAGCGCATTCTTTTTGATTTAGTTGAGAAAGCTATTTAATAATGTAGTGAAACCGGTCCTTTTTAATGTGTAAATATATATCTTTTTAATTTTTAGTTCAGTGTGTCATTGTCTTCATTTCAAGTAATTCAGAACTAGGTATATTTTCGTAATATTTCAGTAAATGGAATGAATATTGGATGTGCATAAAGATATTGGATATGATAAAGAAAAAAGAACAGTCATTCTTGATAAAGTGGGAAAAAAAAGCAGTCATTCCTAAGAAATAGTGAATTCAAAATAGTGACATTGTTTGCAGATAAGATATTGGAAATTAATCTTTAAATTCCTTGCGATCATTGTAAATAGTGATGATATTAATTTATGTGTTCCTTCTGCTAAAAGATAGTAAAAATAATAATAATAATAAGGGAAATAAAATTCATTAGTTTGTTAGTGAACTAATATAAAGAAATAATATATTAACGTCGTTGCTATACTTCTGATCTATAAAAATTAGAACATTTCTGTGAGTTTTGTTTGACTTAATTGTGAGAAAGATCAAAAATTTCTGTTCGTAAGTCTGTAACATACGTTCGTGGCTCAGAATTACTAAGTTTATAGAAATACTGTATTACTATACATAAACTGAAATGTAGATGTTTGTAATCCATGGTTTTAATCTACAATTTCTGTAACTTAGGTTACTGAACTCCGAAGGGACCTTGGAAATGTATCAAAAATCACAAAACCTGACGACCTCCCAGTAAGATAGAGATTTACTTGAATGGAAACACAGATGTATTGAGTTATTTCAATAAAAAAGGAGTTTTTTACAGAAAAAGAAAAAAAAAAAAACAAGGAATAAATCCACAATTGTAGAGATGGTTTCAATGAAAAAAAAATCTGAAACTTTTTGAATTTGTCAAAAAAAAAGGTTTTATTTCTTAAATAAACTCAAAATATAGTTGTTGCTATGGAAACCATTATCAATTAAAAAGCCGTTTGTGCCTCGATATTTTTAATATTTTGTTCCGATAATTTCAAAGGAAATTTACGAAAATAACCTTCCTTTCTTTAATCTAATTATTTTTTTCATTCGCTCTGGAAAAAAAAAAAGATAGTGATTAAGTCGAGAAAAGAAAAGGAATTATTCTCCTGCTTTGCGTTCCAGTCTCTGCATTTGTTCCATCGCTGCGATTGCTGATGCAAATAAGATAATAAGATAAGAAATGCCGCGTTCACGCACAGAAACTGGAAGAATCGACAGCTTTCGCGTGAAATATGGGCTAAAAAACAACCAAAGGAGCAGTGTTGTTCAAAAGTGATGGAAGCCATCTTAGAATATTTTTTTTCTTAGTTCGCGATTGTTATAATTCCAATAAAATAAATTGTATAATTAAATTATAAATTAAAACTGTAATTTATAGGTCAAGAAAATTCATTTTGTTTTAATTGCAAAATCACTTCATTAAATAATTATTTTGTAAGAAATTTTTAACATGTGCGAATTCACATGTTGAAGAGCGGGTTCTTTATAGGAACCCGAAAGCTCTATGTTAAGTATTTTAGGATGGATTTTTTTTTAATATTCTTTTTGTGTTTTGTCTTTGTTTATTATTTAAATAAGTAATTCTTAGAGCTTGTCTTACAAAGTTGCGTTACTTTTATATAAAATTGTGAAAACATATAAAAAGAATGTAATCTACGGATAGAAGATGATAGCTACAAAACCTAGGCTTTTTGCTTGGACCCTCGCATCTATATGTCAGTGTTCTGTTTGTTTGTTTTTGTTTGGATGATATGAGAATTAGTTAAATAAATGGAAGTACGACATCTTTATGTAAAAGGGTCGTTGGCTCATAGACTTACCCCTAAATTGCTTCATCAACCAATAATTGGATCTTTAAAACTTGGCATGCACGGACAAGAAACAAGCAAAAGTTGTATTTGAAAATATATATAGATAGAGAGAGAGAAATATATGTATAGAGAAAATATATATATATATATATATATATATATATATATATTTCTTATAGAGAAATCTGAATGTGACAAAAAACCCATTAAAAAAAAAAAAAAAGAAAAAAAAACCCTGTCAAAAGCGAAACAGTGGATCTATCAATATCTAACAATATATATTAGCCCGTTTAGTAATCCACCGCTTGCTTTAATATGAATTCAATTAATTAGATTTAGCAAGCATTTGTAGAATTAACGGATTTTTCTGAAAATGAAACAAGCGAAGATGTGTTCTAGAGGAATACGAAAAGTTTTTCTTTTGTCTTGTTTACACAGATTAAATACAATGAGTTTAGCAATTCAAAAACAATGTCCCTTTAAGTAAAATTATTTTGTTTCATGAACTTCTTTTTAGATGAAGCTTACCGACTTTTCGTAAAGATATCCTTCCTAAAGACATTGAAATGCTTTGTTTAGTCTGCATTCCTTCAGGAAAGAGAAGTTTATCGTGTGTAGGTGTGTGTGTCCCTTTAACGATTTTCTTCAAATTTGGCCTGCCCATTTAAAAACGATAGATGATCTAACTTTCATGAGGCAAGTTTTAATGTGCATGAATTAAAAAAAAGAAGGAGTAATAGCAGTGCACACTACTTTGCTTTCAAGTCTTGAGCTATCATTGACGCAAATTTAGGACAGGTGTTGATCATCCTTACTAGGACTCATCAGCCACATTTACCCTCGATGATAGGCTCGGAAGGCGCGAAAGCCTAAAGATCCTTTTTTCGCTCCCGGTAGTGTGACCCCGCACAATCATATTGTTGTTTGCTTTTGCAGGGTCCGACTCCCAGGAGCGGGATTGAAGGATCCATAGACTTTCGCGCCTTCCGAGCCTGTCGTCGAGGGTCAATCTGGCTGATGAGTCCTAACAAGGACGAAACAGCTGTCCCAGATTACCGTCGATGATAGCTCAAGGCATGTGCACTGTCGTTACTTCTTTTTTTTTTTCATCTAACTTTCATATTTGAAACTTTTCTCTTGTGGGTCCTTATCGAGAAATAAGCGCGTTTCGAATGTGACAAACGCTGAAATTGAAAAGCAGTACAAACGCAACATTTGGATTTTTGTTCATGATTTAAAAAAAAAAAAAAAAAAGTTGTTAAGTAAGTAGCCTTCAAGTTCTTTTAGAAACTTCTTTATTTACGATTTGTTTCCGCCAGGAGTTGCCGAGTTATATTTTTCTAGACATTTCAAAAATAAAAATTTAAAATCAAACCTCAATAATATTAAACAAACCGCTTTGTAGAAAGGAAAAAAAAAAAGCCATTTAAATAAGTGATTTTTTAAACAAACCAAAAAAATAAAAAGCTTTTATCTAGAATAAAAGAAAAAAATATAAAACCAACACAGTGATCAAATCTTAACGATAATAAGCCTTCGAATTTAAAGAGAAAAAAAGTTCTAATAAATTTGGACAGAGAAACGAAGATTTACTCCGTAATATTTGCAATCTACTTCTAACGAAGGCTTCTCTCTCTTCCTTGACTAAATCTGAAATTCCAAATGCCTAAACCATTGTTAGTTCACTTCATGGTTTATGAATTGCAGGGGAGGGAGGGGCGGGCGGTGACGAAAGCAGGTGTGTGTCTCTTACGCCGTCGCTATTACACTGGGTCGATATCTATTTCGATAATGTGTCTTTCTCTTGACTATTTTCATTATTTATTGAATAATACTTGTTTCCTATATAATATTCTTATTACACTTTTAAGTAAGAGAAAATTATCATTAAAAAGTTGCAAGTACAAAATCAACTGTACCCCCTTAATTGTAAAAGTTTTTGAAAAATAAAATTCAAATTTTTACGTTTTCTTTATTTTGTTTTGCTTATTCTCCTTGACATTCGATATTTCAGTGTTTTTCTTTCGCAGTTCCTGAGATTCCTGTAACAATAATAAAACAGTGCGGTATTGTTTTACGAAGTAGGCCTAATATAGAATAGATTAAAAAAAGGCCTAACCACACATTATCTAAAATTGAATCGCAAATGTGAAAAAGGTACTACGTCAACTTTTTGTACATTTTGAGTTAGGACTGAAAATGGGTTCAATTGTGTTCACCCCATGCATCATTTAAATGGGAACTAAATCAAGCTTTTCCAGTAGTCTCAGGAGGTCAAAAACTTGAATACTGCTTTACATTTTTTCATTATTTTTGCACTAGTGTTACATTGCCATATAATACTATATATAATATACATATTTAACTTATATGATTAAGTTTGTACTAAAAAAAATTGAAATAAAACATTTTATTTTAACTGCAAAATGCGACAATATAATTGCAAAACATGGAAAAAGATACCTAAGTCACCCGTAATCTGGAAAAAGGTACTAAGTCAAAATTTTTAATTATGTCTTTGTAAATTTGCATATTGACCTAAAAATAAACAGATGCCAGGCATGGGTCGGCTTCACAGTCGCTTCACACCACACCAATGGATTTTTAGTTGCTGGCTCTAGTTTTGAATGTGGAAAGTTTTTTTTTTTTTGTGTTTTCGCAGTTTGGTATTTCTATGACTTAGTATCTTTTTTCATATTTGCGATTCAATTATTAAACTCAGTAAGCTCTCCAGCAGGACATGCCTAACATTTACAAGTACAGTTTTGGCAAGGTACAAGTCGCTTATCACCAAAATTCAACCATTTACAGGTCTGGAATTGGATAGGATGACTTATAAACAATCTATAATTGTCACAATTGCACTTGTAAACGGCAGGCATGCTCTGTTCGAAACCTGGTTTTGTTAGTTAATCTTTTAAAATGTTTAACAATCTTAAATAATTTGTCTGGCCTTTTTTTTAATCTATTCCATTAAATTTTATGCCTAATAAATTTCTACAATTTTAAGCCTACTATCTGGCTTACTTTTCATCACCTCAGTTTGTTTAACGCGGTTTTCTATTACAGACTGTGGATTGTCAGCCTCTGTTCCTGTGGAAGATGTCTCAAAATCGATAGTCTAATTATTTCTGAATCAATGAATGGATCTTCTTGAAACCTGACGTGCATGTTTAAGGATAAGAGACGAATGATAAGACGTACACAGAAGCTCGGTTATAACGCGATCTTTCGGATCCAAGATCTCGAAGCTCGTGACATAACCGCGATTTAACCGAACTTTTATTACTTCGCGACGTCAAATGTCGTACATCCCACCCTATTATCGCCCACACGATTCCAAATACATTTAAAATGGTCATTTCGCGATTACCTACATCATTCAGAGCTATGTGAGAGAATTTTATATTTATAAATACATAAATCATTACCTTTTCAACACTTTGATAGGTTATATTAGCCAAAATCGATTTGGCGCCGCCATCTTGGCATCTTGTACAAACGAAGAGTCACGTGGATCGAAACTAGGTATTCATACGCCTATTAGATTATATGGGCCTCTTTACTGGTTGTCATTGACAGAAAAATAGATCTCGAAATTCATTTTGGTTAAACGAAATAGACGCATTTTCGTGGCATTAGGGTGGGTGTAGAGCCTCAATTACTGTAAATAATAAGGAAACAAGCATATTAATTTACACCTTTGATTTGATTTTAGGTGAAAAAACGGTAAATTTTTCCTAATTGCCCAATTTTACAATTATACACCTTTTTCAAAATAGTAGGGATCCAAGACCAAATCGCGTTATATCCGAATTCCCGATGTAAACAACCGCGTTATAACCGAGTTTCAGTGTATTTGCAATTGAAAGCTTTCCCGTAGGCAGGGCCCCATAGAGAAATTGTTGCACTTTGACAGAAACTCTCACAGAAAACAAAAGAGATGGCTTCTGTCGCTTTATTTTAATCCAATTCGTAATTTTCCTTTGCGCGAGCTTTGGTGTGATTAAAAACTAATTAAGTTTAGGAGACTTAGGAATTTGCGGATTTAAGGAACTGTTCAGTAAACGGAAAATTCAAGTATTTCAATTCATAATTTGATGTAAACGCTTTTCCATCGTATTGTTTCCACAAATTTAGAAAAGAAAATAATAATAATAAAGTATTTTCAGAAAAGTAGGCTTCAAATTCTTTTATTTGTAATAAGAACTATTAAATTAGGAACTATTTGTAATTTGAAATTGAGAATCTGTAGCGAAATGTAGCAAGAAATCTTAGTGTTCCGATTATATCACATAATGGTCAACACAGGGCAATCCAAAATTACATGATTGATGTTTTTTGGTCATCCCAGGGGATTCGTCCTTACCAAGGTCCCCGGCTTGGCCTGGTGAGGGTGGACTGAGTGCTTTAATGAATCCGAGGGTTTGCTGACGGCACCAGCAGGGTCAGGCAAGCCGGACAGGCCTTATCTGAGAATCCAGACAAGGTATCCCCCATGTCGGATGGCAGGGAGAGACTCTTCCTACCCTCTTATCATAGACGGTCGGGAATAACACGTAAATCTCTGGAAAAGAAATTCTTGAAAAAAATATCTGAAATCAAGTTTCAAAAGACATTTAACCATGTGGCAGGATAACACTGCAAGGGATTCAATCATCTGGGCAATAAAAATTAAGGACGGTAGGGGTCGAATCGTAGATTCTTTTATTGATTTTAAGTAATGTTTTCTAGAAATTTCTGTAACATGCTATTCAGCTCTCACCATTTTAACCATGCTTAATCTCCCCAAGAAATGACTTGAATGTCAACACGTTCTTTTGAAATTCCTTGGGCTTTTGAACACTCTGTCTACAAGCCACTGGCCATCGGCTGTTCATTTTATTAGGACGATATTCACCAACTGGAAAAACTCTCTATAGTCTCTTCTTTTCTTTCTTGAACAGTATCTTTCGGTGTGTAAATCCTCTAAAACTCTGGTATTGACGATACACATTCTTGTAAGCTGTAACGATGATTTTTCTTAAGGCATAAATTACTGAATAGCCCCTCCTAAAGGTTATTTTCAGTATTTTTATAGCAGTGGTTCCCAAGATTTAATAGCAGCGATTACTCTAGGAAGGTAAAGGTGATCAGTTCTGCAACATATCTTCTGTTATTATTGTCGAAATTATTCAGATCAACATAGTTCTTTGATCTTTCGTAGTTTTCTTTTTCTTTGCTGTGATATCATATATCATTAAAGACTTAAACAAAAACAAGTCTTTAACCTTCAATAAAATAAACTTCATATAATTTTGAAGAAGCCTATAAATTTTAACAAAAGAATATATTCGAAAAACACTTTTCATTTTCAAATAATGAAGACCAATAACGCACTCTTTAAACATTAAAAAAAAACATTAAAGCGTTAAAAAAAGTATTGACATGTTGCGGGTACCCATTAACACGGTAGATCTTCAGAATAAACACCTATTCAGTACAAACATGTTTAAACATGTTTAATGTTTAAAGAATGCATTATTGGTCTTCGTAATTCGTTCGCTTTCGTTAAAACATTTAAATCAAAACACATCTTCTTGAAATAAGTTTCTCGCTATCCATTCTACTGAAATTTTTATTTTGGTTCTCCTTAGATAAACATATTTATTTTACTCGGATAATAATGAAATTTATGAAAAGTCCTTATTTTCTTAAAGTTCTTTAAACTCAATTTGGCGTTCCAAATCCGTTTGTTTTTGTTTGTTTTGGGTTTTTTTCTACAAAGAGGAATCAATTGAATTTAAAATTGATAAATTAAAGAAAGAAGATATCAACCTAAGGTAGTGATTTACTAAGGTACATTGGAACTGTTCGTGTCGCTAAACCACCCGAATGAAACTGAATATACAGACAATACAGACTGACTCAGTACCAAAATTAGGGCGAATTCAAGAGATGACACTGAATTCACGAATCGTGTATAAATTCATATTCATTTAATATATTAACTTCAGGTTTTAATCAGTATAGTATTAAGTATTTAACCACTTTTTTTTTGTTATTTATTTATTCCCTGAAGAATTACGACAGCAGTAGAGAATAAAAAAAAAAATCATGCACCTTTCATCGAATATACGACAGATCAAAATTATCACCTTCTGAAGCTTTTATCGATATTTGATTGGCTATCCTGTAAGTTTTTACATTGCTGCTCTGCCTGAGGGTTAAACATATTCCAATACGTATCCCAATAACTACTGCCAGTTCAATGATGCGCGAGTCGACTGAGAAGCATTATCAATCCGAAACAATATTTTATTTCCTTTGTACAAAGCGATTCCTTTGTCAGAACATCGAAATAATCAGAAAGGAGAGCAGGACGCCAGAACCGAATTAAAACATATCATACTATTCCCAGCCAATAAACTGATATCTTACTGTCAGTCAAAATTTAGATGATGTTATTAAATTTTTATATCTAATTCATAACAAAGAACTAAAGTGACAGTGTTTATTAATTAAAAATATTCAGTTAAAGATAATTCCCTGACCCCTCAGTGGCAAACCGTGCTATCTTCGTAAGTTGTCGTCAAATTTAGAATGAGTGATAGAAGGACATAAAATAACTTCGAAAGAACTTAACACCTACTTTCCTTAAAATTAAAAGAAAATGAATATGAAAAAATGAAAATCCTTTATTTATTTTCAAATTATAATATCTACTGATTACAATAGTATCAATTTTCCAATTTCTGAATAAAACAAGATAGGGATAGTGATTAGTAAACCAATCACAGTGCTTCGCAACAGTTTCTGTGTCACCTTTCGTTTAGAATAGACTGCGCCGGGGTGGTCTAGAAAATGCGCGCGCGAGTCTCTTTGCGTCCCCATGCTATCTTACCCACCCCTATTTACATGGAATAACCGTCATTCTTAACTCAAATTTTGTTAATACACTGAATACACTCCTAATAATGATTGAAAAAAAACTTAAGTTGATAAACAGTGGAAAAGATTTAAAATGGGGAGAAAAAAATGAAGAATAAGAAATACCCATGAGGAGATCGAACCCACGACCTTCGCGTTATTAGCACGACGCTGTAACCAACTGAGCTAACAGGCCACCTACAACATTCAAGAAATCCTAAAACAGTCGCTTTCTAAGTATCTACTTTAAACAACGTGATACTAATTTCAGAGAAAATACAGTAAAATGATAACCAAGAACAGCACCAGAATAAATAAATTGCCTTTCTGATTCGATTATCGGGAAGGAATCGGGAACGGCCGTTTCGTCCTACAGGAGACTCATCAGCTCGATCTCCGCCTTATCATTTTGTTTTGTTAGAAATTTTTCACAGCCTGTTAAGTTTTTTCCTAAAATAAAGTAGTTATCAAAATCCCAATTGGATTACATAACCAATATCTCATAATGTCATAAGTTGAGAAACGGTGAAAAGATTTAAAATGGGAAGAAAAAAATTGAAGAATAAGAATGGCCCATGAGGGGATCGAACCAACGACCTTCGCGTTATTAGCACGACGCTCTAACCAACTGAGCTAACAGAAGCCGTTACGAAGCATTGTGGGATATGCGTCCACAGACAGACAGACAAACCGGGGACATAAGGCGTCTTTCAGAAGCTAAAAAAAAGGACCCCTTTCAGAAAGAGTCCAAATTTAAAAGTTTGATCGTCTCGAGTCCTTAAGTAGCAGATTAACGGCCGGTTTCTCCAAGTAGACGTCAGCTACTCCTGGATTAAGTCCAATTGAATCCAATAGAGTTGCGACCGTAGCTACTGCTGTTTGAAGAAACAGGCTTTAAGAAGATCCATGTGGAGCAGCATTTCTCAAAGGGTGTGCCGCGACAAAAATCTTGATAAAAATACTTGTTGATATTTTTATTAAAACAGGGAAATATAAAATAGGTGTTAAATATTTTCAACAACTGTTATTTATTAAGGCAAGAGGAACAAGTAAACTGTAAATAATAAAGGCTGGAATGGTTAAAATTAATGAGTCGATAATTACATGATTTTCGTAATTCAAGGAGAAATCCGTTTACTTTTGCGCAATTGTTTAATACGGGGTAGAATATGTAGTAAAGCAACGAAAAAGTTTGGAGTGCAGTGAAATATTAGGAATAACGTGTCGCCGGATTTATCCAAATACCTAAGTATGCCGCGAAGCAAAAAAAATTGAGAAACATTGGTATAGAGATTCACAAGCCTCCACGCCTCCTCAAAATAACTATATATAATGTGATTTTTTGGAGCGTGCGGTCAAAATTGCGATCTTCTTAACCGAAGGTCCGTGTTCTATGGATCTCTAGTGTTCCCAAGATAGCGAACCCCTAGAAGAATCCATAGAATTTCTAGGGAAAGATACTGAGGTGGTTTCCCGTTGCATTCCTCAGGAAATCATTAAGGAATGAATTCACATTGGAAGAGAAAGAAGAAGAAGAAGCAGGCAAAAACAGGAAAGAAAGTTTTCAAAAACAGCCATGCCCACGCAGGGATTTGAACCCCGGTTCCGACGTATCTGCCTCATGCGAAGCCGCCATCTTGCGCACGACGGAACCTGGGTGCAATATTATTATAATATTAGGCATAAAGATTTACATCTAAATGTACTGAAGTTCCGGATAACTGTCAGGGTTCTTCTTCAGAGAGATAATTTAAAATAAAAGTTGTGGTTTTAGAAAAGGCCTTTCAATTAAGTTCAAGTCGGTGTGACTGACCGCATTTACTTTCATTTGCATAACATTTGCTTAATTATTATAATAACCTTAGGGGAAATTGGACATTTAAATTTTACAGTAGGGGTTGCTTCATTCTGATTATTAGAATTCAAGAAGGGAAGGTGCATTAATATTCATGGAATATTAAGAAACTGGTTGTGTGTTACATAATGTTACAAAATCTGAATTTTTTAACTGTCAGGTATTATTACAGCATCGACGTAAAGAGAAACAGATAAATAAAATGAAAGTCTTAAAAAGTCAATTTTTAATAGACTGTTAGTCAATTTTTTTCAAAGAAAAATTAATTTAAATTATCAATAGATTCATTATAATTCGATTGAAAAAATACTTTTTTATTGCGTTCGCAGGTTGTAATTAATGAACAATTATCAAAAATATATCGAAACCTTATTTTGAAGTATTGGTCGCACAAAACTTTACTGAACGGTATGTCCATTCCTATTAAACTGTTTTCGCTGTTCGGATGTCGCTGAACCTTGATATTTAGAAATTTCGCGAAATTTTATCGTTCCGAACGACGTTTGGTCAGAAATGGTGAATTATTACAATTTATAGAGCAACAGTTTCGTTAAGTCATTCATATTGAGGAGAAAACGGGAAACACGCTTCAATTTGCTATTTATAGGAAATATGGATTAGAGCATTAAGGATATTTACAGAGAAAGGTTCATCTTAACATATTCTATATCAATATTTTTGTTGTTGTTATTTATGATTTCACATCACTTTCCTAGTTTTTATTTGTTTTCCACTTTAAAGATCTTCTCACGTAAATATTCCATCTTGCACCGTCATCTATAAAATGAATATGTATTCATTTGAAAAATAAAGCTTAAAAAAAAAAAGTTATTAAAAAAAAAGGTTATCCTCAAATTTAGAATTTTCAAATTGTACGAAAAGTTTTAAGAAAGTAAATATCTTCTTACAATCACCCCACCCCACTTTAAAATTGAACAGTAATGAAGAACCTCTTTTTATATTTAATGCATTCCTAGGCTAGCAATGTTTTATTTATTTATTAAACAATGTCAATTAATCCAACCAAAACAAAAAAAATATTAAAAAAGTCAATTATGTTAAGTACGTAGTAAAAATATTAATAAAAACTAAAACGTTAATAGTCTTTATAATTACACATTAAAAGGATGTACGATAAAAAAAAATGGATATTAATGTAAAAATAGCATTTAACTAATTTAAGTTATTGATAAATTTATTAATAAATTTATTTTTATTTTTCCAATATTCTTTAAATTTTTAAATAATTTTTAATAATTTAAAAAAATTATATTACTGGAGAAAAGTTTTCATAAAAATATTATTTTATACAATCATTCGTTGCACATCCCTTGGAATCGCGCCCAACAGCTTTTGCACACTGAACTAGTTTTACAAAGATCACGAAATTACGAACTATATCACGCAATATTTAAAGTAGATGTTCGCAGTAAATATTTTCTGCAAATATAGATATTTTCTGTCCTAAGTTTTATCAACTGAATTTTGAGACACACTGTACAATCAATACCAATTTCAGGAAGTATCTGTATGTATCTACGTTCATAACGTCCTGTAACAACTATGTGCGATATACAATATTTCTTCAATACGGGGGGGAAAATGATTGTCAAATGTTGTCAAAGTCTTCCAGTCAAATTCTTTCCGTTAACTAAAATCAAAATGGCAAACCTATTAATTTCCAGTCCAGTTTGCAAATCACTGATGGGAGACGGAGAGAAATCTCTTAATCGTTGCCCCAACAACAAATGTGCCCTCCCACCCCCACTTCTGATTTGATGAAATTCGCTGTGCAATTATAAATCCCTATAAAGTTCGACCGCACCTACACTGTGAAGGTTATAAAACAGGGGCTTAAAAGTATCGTAAAACCCTTCTACGTTTCCTCCGACAAAGGTTTCCGGATATCAACAGAATTAGGCTTGCATTTGGAAAAAAATACTGAATAAATACGAAATGGGAAAGGAGGAACCATAAAAAAAAAACAGGAAGAGAATTAACCAGAAAACACAGTTCCAAATTTCCATCCTAAAAGAAAAACTAGATTTCGGCATTGGATTTTTATTTAACTTCTATCTCTAAGGCAGTGGAACAGAATTCAATAAAAATCTAAGTTGCCAATTTCAGAGTAAATTAAATTTATAGAATATTTACTTTTTTCTTTAACCTTTACGTTTTAGAAAATTTATAAATATTTCAGTTTGCATTTAATAAGTGTGATTTTAGCTAATGTTGTCCAAAAAACCACGAAAAATGTCACTATATTAAAGAATAATTTCGAAATATAATTAATTATCAATAATCCGGATATCCAATTATTCGGAGCAAATTGTTTCCGCATTTGATGGTATTTAAAAAAAAATGTGATTTAAAAAAAAAATTTAAAAAAATAAAGGATTATTTCTAATTTTAACACTTATTAATTACTTTAAAAACTCATTACGAATTTTAATATATTGTATTTCTTATAAAATAAATCTTAAAAGTATTGATTAAATGCTGAGTTTTAAGTGACAATTCGCAATTAATATGTTTTAATTTATAGGTTAAAAATGCTTGTGTGACTTAGGTCATTATTTTTTTCAATGATTTTTGTTCGTAATGCTTCGTAATGCTGTCCATGCTGAAATATTCTTAAATATTTTTATTTATTCTCAAATATTTCAATATTAGATTCTCGTATAAAATAACTCAAGAAAAATTGAATTGTTAAAATATTTAAAGACCCTGTATAGATTGAAGAGGCCTTTGTATTTGTTGGATAACTTGTGTGTTTGTAATTTCCTAAAAGTGAATTTTATTTTAAAGTTCCTCTTTAATGTTTATCTGATCAACATTCACTTTTAGTCCCAGGGTACAACGACGGTGGATATCACTTGTGGATTAGCCTTTGTGTCTACGGGTGGATCAACGTCGAATAAAGAGGCGAGAAATTGGTTTCGAATGGCCTTAAACTCACTACGAATCTACTGCGAAGACGGCAGAAAAATAAAAGTATCCCGCTTGGGATAGCGGAGCTGGCACCGGACGGCAGCCGTGTCCCGGAACTGTCCGGAATCCCGTGACCGGGCGTTCCAACCGCCCGCGCAGTGCAATACAAGTGCTTTCGCGAAGAGGAAATCCGAGACGGCGGGGCTGTGCGGTCGTATTTCTAATAAAAAAAAATAAAAAATAAAAAAAAAATGTACTCACCTAAATGTACGGCAAAGGCGAAGAAGACGGCCCAGCCCAGCGGCATTCCAATCCAGCAGCTACCGGCCATCCTGCGAACGGCCCACCTTACTGGCACTCGGACTCGCCGTAACGCTCGAGGTCGCTGCCGTCCCAGTCTTCCACAAGGCCCGCGACTGCGCAGGCGCCGATCGATCCCGTCTTCTCGTCTCCCAGCGATCTAAACAAACTCTCCCCTTTCTGCGGGCTTGGAGCTCGTGGTCTTCTAGGGTGGCATCTATGTCCCCCTCTGGAAACCCACTGAGCACTCTAACCGACGGTTTTGCTTCGCCGCAAACCACCGCCTTTCGCCTCTTGTTTCGCCGTATAAAACACCTTGTCTTAAGACATTTGGTCTATGATAAATATGGCAGAACACTGGATTATTCAAGAGAAACCAAAAGGCTGATACTAATATAAAATTCTGTCTCTGACATAAATGCGTCTACTATTATTATTTGTAACATTTGTAATTAATAGCAGTAATGTCAATATTGAAGAAAATTCCATTATAAAAATAAACAACTCATTTATAGATTCTAGCAAAATGGCAAAGATTAAAAATCGAAGAATTGGAAACAAAATTAAGATAAATATTTTCATATCCTTACCAAACAAAAATGTTATATATTTAATAAATAAGAAATTCCTTAAAGAGCTTAAAGCCAACTTTCCATATAAATATTGCTTTTTTTTTTTTTTTTTTAAATTCATGAAAATAATTTCAAAGTCTCTATACATTTGTAAACTGTAATAATTTCAAAATATAAATTTAACCTTTAAATATTTTAGTGCTGAAATTTAATTTAAGTTCTTTAATTAGTTTCCTAAATCCATTTAATTTCAATAATATCAATGCACGTGCAAATGACAGTGGATTACCAAAGAAATTAGTTCACATTGTTACAGATCGAAAAAGAGAAATTGTTTCGTTCGAATACTTTCCTTATATGGAAACCCACACGAAAAAAATCTTCCAAATACAAAAGTTATAATCGTGTCTCAAGACTAAAAGTACATACCAAGATTAAGAAAATTCATTCAGGGATAGGTGATGGGGAAAAATACATATACACGAAAACGCATATGCACATTCTATTTTTAAGAGCTGCACTATCTTTAGGGATTGGCATTTCAGATTAATGCTGATTGAATAATATTACAATTATAATTATTTTACACAATAAAGTTGAATTGCAGCAAAAGTTTAGGTTCAGGAAAAACTCATCGCGAGTAGTAATAATTTAATATTTTGATTTGGCATCTCCCATTCGAAGAGGGGGTGAGAAAGTTGTTCGATTTCCCGGACATTAGTTCAAGACATAAAGTCATTATCTTGAACTGGAGCCGGAGATAAAGTTATAGCTGTAATAACTTCCTGTTAGAATCAAAATGGAAGCAAATCAAATCAAGTTAATAAAGCGAAAACAAAACGTTCACGTCCACGTAGTGAATACGTTGATTGTTATTGTCAAAAAAGAAAAGCAATTACCATGAATTAAAAATTTATCGTATTAAAAATTATTACTGAATCAAAAAGCTATTTTTAAAAGAAGTAAATTTCAAATAAATAAAAATGTCAATGTAAAATTTAATAAGTGTAAAATTTTTTAAACAATAAAATTAAAATAGCCTTTGTTATTGTTCCATGTTTTCATGTTAATAATAGAATAATAACTAAATTATCGATTTATTTACGAGTAATCTATTCATGTCAACACAATTAGATTTAAAGTGGATATCAATCAGAATATTCTTTATGTGTGCTGTAATTTCATTTTTTTTTCCTACGATAGTAAATGGAATAATAAAGCCAACAACATGGCACACCAATTTTTTTTTTATTATTTGAAATAACTTTATTCTTAATACTTTTAATAGTTTAAAAATCGTTGAATTGATTAGTACAATAGTCTTACAAAATATCAAGAGAAATTCACCAATTGCGGTCCTTGGAATATATTTATTTATTTATTTTTGTTGTTGTAGATTAGAGATTATTTAAAATCTTATAGACCCATTAAATTTAAATACAATTCTTAAATTAAAATACAATTTAACGAAATGCATCAAAATTCCTTTTACAGCAAGCTCCCGATTATTCGCGGAATTGGGTGGCGCGGCAACTGCGGATAAGCGAATTCCGCGGATAATCCGAAATAGGACGAAAATCAACACAAAAATGCTTTTAACATGTTTTATTTAAATTAAAATGGCAATACATACAATTACAGTAAATACATTACAAACAATTATTTTATTTTAAATTTTTTTTTTTATTTTTTTTTTATTATTACGGGAAGGCTCTCCCGTAATTGAGTGTAACTTGCCGGCCTAAGTTCCGTACACAAGGTCGTTCTTTAAATTGTTTGTCTGTAAGTGTCTTCACTTACTTTGTTATCCTCTTTTATTGTTTACCTTATTCTAAATCATTTAATTTTCTTTTAATTCCGTAATTTATTGTATATAAAATGGAAACAGGAGAGGTCCGCGGATAAACCGCCCGCGGATAATCGGGAGTTTACTGTATAACAATGGGTGAGACCAAATTATTTGCAAATGAAATCTTGGAACAGCTTATCATTATTGTCTAAGGGTCTGATTATATTTTAATAATTGTTGACTCATGATAGGCCATTTCATGTACGGGCCAAAATTGTAAAGAATAAAAAAAACAAGCTGCTCAACATCCATTTTGCATTTAAGAATTAATGTTATCTTCCAATCATGATTAGATTTGGTTTTGTAGTTAATAGGCCATTTCTTAATGTGGGCAAAATACTGCATGCATTATTTACAGAATGCATCTTATTAGAATTAGTATTTATATATCGATTTTCAGGAGTGGTTTTTAGTTAAACAATTAAAAACAAAAAACAAAAATGCAGTGATCGACATCAAACTTCATAAGTAGCTTTTTTTCATTATTCCATCCCCTTTGGATTTCCGTGCATGTAAAGCCTCTATGAGTCACACACGGTTCCTTAATTATCTCAAAGATAATCCAGTGAGGAATATTGCATTTAAAAGCATATAAATAAGTCACCTTTATCGAGGAAACTACTATCCAGCTCCGTTAAATTTCAGTGTTTATTTGAACATTGCAACCTCTAATTAGACTTTTCAATTACAACTGTAAAGCATAATTATGCATTTTTATTTTTTCATTATATTAACTTTAGAAAATAAGAAGTAACTTTTTAATTAAAAATCCAAAAAAAAAAAAAAGTGACATTTATGGATATTGCATTTTCCGTTCTCTTTTTCAAGATAAAATAATCACAAGCTTTGCATATTTAGATTTCCTCCGGAGGGAGAAGCTATAAGGGTTCCCGTGTCTATTTGTGTGTGTGTGTGTGTGGTTTGTTGTGTATAACGTCCTCTACAGCCGAAATCGGGAATCGAAGTCCCATGAATCAGATCTATTGGACTCCCCATGGTCTGGAGGTTAGAAAAAATTCGCCTTTCCATTCAAGGCCACTTCCGATTTTAGGTGGCCACTGATCGTCGGGGAAATACTGGTAATTGGAAACAAAATGGGGGTCTACCTGTACTGAATCGAATACGCTCAGAACGTATGTGATACCCTCGTCTCAATGTGGCCATTTACTCGCAGACGCCCGAAAGGTGCAAAATAGGGGTAACTGAGGATACAAAGTAACTGAGTTTAATGCGGGCATTGATTTAAATTGTTTGTTTGATCTTGAGAGCTAAATAAGTTTTGCGCGCCAATCATTAGTAGTGTTATTTTTAATAACGCAGCGTTTGCTAGATTTGCAAATTGTTTCAGGGTCGCTTCGTACTATGTTTACTATCCAAAAACTACAGTAATG
The DNA here is from genome assembly GCA_023159025.1 of Thereuonema tuberculata. Lineage (NCBI taxonomy): Eukaryota > Metazoa > Arthropoda > Chilopoda > Scutigeromorpha > Scutigeridae > Thereuonema > Thereuonema tuberculata. The sequence goes on from JAFIDM010006943.1 coordinate 20,221,537, forward strand.
ACAAGTCATTACTCCTTTTGGATTTTATAAATATAAAATGCAAAAATATTTATTAAAAAATAATCGAATTCATTATATTACGATCCATCATTTGACAAGATTTCTATTTAAAAAATTTTTTTTTGGTTAGTCTCTACATTTTGTCTGCATTATATAAAAAAAAAAAACCAACAGAATTTATCTCCATTTTGCTAACTCTCATACAACAACTGTTCATTTAAGAAAATTTTCTTGAAAACTTTCTAATTAGATGCCGCGGTAATGTACAGAATCTAAATTCAAATTTCATTAAAATAATTAAAAAAATCTGAGAAATGGGAAAGAATCTTACTAAAATTTTTCGCATGATTCTTATTAATTAACTACTTAATTGGATTTTGCTACAAAAACAAAACACTAACTATTTTTTTTTTTTTTTATGTAATTGAAGAAGATGGCTTTGTATATTAACCTGAATTTAAAATAGAAGAAATTGATACAGCAGTATTGCCAATACAAAATGTAGATTTCAATTTGTAAGAATTCTACGATTGAGCCTTGAAGCTGCCAAAGATAAAAGTCAAGCCTAGAAAATAGATGTTCTCAAGTCATCCAGACCAAGTCTGTGGTCTGTGTCTGTATACAATTGTCTTGATGTCACAACATTTTTATCTACGGAACAGATCACTTTGAAACTTTGCATATATATTTAGATATAGAAAAAGATCTAATTTTTTGTATTTAAACATTTTTCTTAGTGGACCATGGTCGAGAAATTTGCGATTGAAAGTGACAAAAAAATACCAGAAAAAGGCAGCAACAACGAATTTGTATCAATGTCGAACAATGAATCGATTTCTTATTAATCCGTTTATTAATCCTTGTGCACGTGCTCTGACAGGATTAAATTACTTGCATTTCGAAAGTAAATGAATAAAGATTAATTAACTGGAATAAATTATGCGGATTTAATTAGTTTTTTTTCAGAGAATGGAATATTTGTATCTAAGTCAGAGTGGAGTGTTTTTGTTTATGTTGTTTTGACATATTTAAAAGAAAAATGAAAATAAAAATTTAAAAAAAATGGAAATTTTCAGGAATATTTTCAGGTTTCTTTCAGGAACTTCTTGTTGTCTGCTCAGATATCTCTGATAGGCGAAGTGTATTCAGATATATTGTAGATATATTCACGAAGTCTCCCTCATAAAAATTGATCTATTTCAAAATATAGTGAGTTCGTGTTTAAAGAAACTTCGTGTATTCCTCTGGCCAGGGTCGATAGTTTCCCTGGTGAACACCTCTAGGGACGTCTGCAGCCAAGGGGACTTTTGTCAGATCTTCCAGGTTGGTAGACAAGTAAACCAGTCTGAGAGAACACTTGAGAGTAATAAATTGAAATGTAAACCGGAAGGACTATCCCATGAATATTGTAAATTAAAAATAAGGGAAAACTGCTTCTTTTTTTTTTTGGTCACTTGAATCAGCATACATAGTGCATGATGTAGTCATATTTCGCATTAGTCAATATATCGAATGAACAGTTTAAAGTAGTTTCTCTATCAATATTTATTTCTAGTTGTATGTACAGTAGAGTCCCGAAAACTCGGCACTCGATAACCCGGCAGTCCGGATAACATCAACCAACCAACCAACCAACCGGCAGGGCGGAAAAACCCCGTGCGCAGACCCGTTACAAGTTACATTTATATACAGTTCATGTATTAGGTATTTTCTTAAGTTTATTTGGACAGTTTAAGTTTGAGTTATAGCATTCTTTGTAAACTGTTGTATTCTCAAGCAACAAATAAAAGTATTTTATGACGAAAAAAAATCGTACTTATTCTTTTTTAACACCTTTTCCGATAACCCAGCAGTTTCACAAACTCGGCCACCCTTCGGTCCACATTAGGCCGAGTTTTCGGGACTCTACTGTACTCGTTGTTTTCCGATATTCTAAGATTTATGTGAGATCTTTTTTAGCTTCTCTCTATTGTTCTTGAGTCCTGTAGTGGAAGCAGGAAAAAAAAAAAAATAACAGAAAATTTAAAAATTCTGTCCGTATCGTCAGAGTTTTCAAAGTAACCAAAATAAAAGAGGAATAGACGTGTCTGCAAACGGCGGCCATTCAATAATCTTTATAAATTTATACCGAAGAATCAATTGGATTTGAAGCTTAAATGGTAGAGTTATGGCTGATTAAAAAATTTTTTGTTAAGCAAAAGGAAATCCTAAGATGTTGGGAAAGCACGAGTTCCTATTTTCTGGATGCTGCAACGCACATCAGCGAATCATAAACTGTTACTTATATAATCAAAAACGGCAATGTCCTTAACTTACTATCAAAGCCGGCAATCTCCAACAGATTTTTGTATATTTTACAACAGTTTCTCAAGATAGGAATACAGAATGATTATTTTTTTTAATCAATGTACCGGCCCAGTAATATAGATTTCAACTGCTCTAATAGTTACTTTTAAACTACAGTTATTAGTTTTGCTTAATTCTCCCAACATTAGGTAAAGTGGAGATTGCCAGATTTTATATGACTCAATTAGAACTATTTTTTCTGCATTGCACAAAGTAGTAAACTCCTACAAGTTCATCAAACAAAATATAGCTTAACGAATTTTTATACAACAAAGACTCCTTCCCACAAATTGAAAGCGCAGAATTACTTATAAAAAGAAATTCAAAACTGCTTCTTTTGCAGCCATTCCTACAATCGAAATATAAATTATGCAATAAGGAATTAAGAAAATACGGTTTCTGAAGAGGGTTCTTAGTTCTTATTCCATTTTAGAAATACTGGTGTTTTTAAGGTCTTTCAGTAATTTCCTATTATTAACAAAGGCCTATTCATCTATCCAATGTTCCGAGGCGGTATCTTTTATTTCTCTATTTGCTCTGACGTTGTTTGCTCTCTCTGTTTTTCCATTTCTTTCTTGGGAGTCTGTAAACTCAGACCATCAGTCGCTTCTAAAGAACCCGGTCGTTATTGGTTTCTTTTCATTACGTCCAGAAACAAGTTGAGAAAGAATATGATGAGATTAGACAGAGATAGCTGAGATATTTATATAAAATGTAAATATAAACGTGTGTTGACGATCAGTACTAAGATAACTGAGATTTTGAATTAATTTTGGAAGCTCCGTCTATCTGTTTAGAAATAAAAACAGATAAAAAACAAGGTAGGGATAGCGATTAGTAAACCAATCACAATGAATCCGCAGCGTCTTCTGATACGTCTATGAAAATATAATTGAAATTGCCTTAATTTCATTATTACTATAAATGTGATTGTTGCGAAAGACGCAATTGTTGCGATTGTTATTGCGATTGTTGTCATTCTTGCTCATAACAATTTTTGCGATTGTTGTTGTCATTGTTGCTAATGAGATTTTAATGATACTTGTCCCCAGACAAAACGGGAATATTAGTCTCCTGATCCTTATCAGACGACTAACAGATTTCAATAAAAGATACACTCACTAAACGTATAATACATCCTTAAATAAGCATGCCAATTTTAAAGAAGATTCACTTAAGCTTGAGCTATTGATCCGTTGTTTACATCTGAGATATCGTCTGGCTTTATGATTGGGGAATGGGCACAGATTTTGTTTCATTGTCTAGAACATCCAACCTTTTTATCGCCGCGACCGGTCAACGTTTGATAATTTTACAGCGGTCCTGGGGGGCGGGGGCGTTGATTGTTTATATTTTAAATTGTTTTGAATTAATAATTATAATTTAATTGTGTTTAAACATGCCTTCAAAATGAAATACAGTTAAACCAAAAAATTAATATAAAGTGATTTAACATTTTAACTCACCAGAACGCTAAATCAATGTGAACCCTGACCGTGTTTCTCTGCAACGAGACGGTTCCATCTGGTGTAATAGGAGACAATGACACCGAAGTATGTTGCTTATGTCCAATTTATTCCGTTATTTTTTTTTTGGTTGCTGTCACTGCAGAAAATCCCGCTTCACACAGATAGGATGTAGGATATGGCAATAGGGATTTAAGTACTGTGGTGGCAATCTCAGGGTATTCAGCCATGACTTTAATCCAGAACACCGGCAGAGTTGTTGTCTCGAACGTGGTTTTAAGGCCCCCGTCATTTGCAATCTCCAGCAGTTGATCTTCTTCTTGTAGAGACAGGCTAGATTCGCCTGGTTTGTTGACGAAAGGGTCGCGGATCCATTCCTTACCAGTTCATGGGTCTTTTGTGGTTGGGAAGAAGCGCTCGAACTCTTTGAAAAGCAAAGACAGGTGATAGTGCACCAACTGGGAGAATGAATGCTCATGCTCAGTCTCGCCTAAAATCCGCGCTAATGTCTGAAACATGTCCAAAATGCCTCTGTTCACGCGCCGTCCCCACAACTCCAGTTTGGCTTTAAATGCAGCTACTTTGTCTGCCAACTTGAAAACAGTTGTCATTTTCCCCTGAAGTGACAGATTGAGTTCATTGAGCAGGCTGAATATGTCACACAGGTAAGCCAGTTTTGCGATCCATACCTTGTCACTGAAATGTGCTGCCATCGGTGACTTCTTTTCTGAGAGAAATCTTTGCAATGGCTCTCGTAATTCAAATACTCTGGTTAGCTATTTTCCTCTGGATAACCATCTTGTTTCTGTGTATAAGAGAAGGCATCTGTGCTCTGCGTCCATCTTCTCACAAAGCAGCTCAAATAGGAGCGAGTTAAGGGCGTGTGCTTTGGTGTGGTTGATAACTTTAAAGACGTCAATCAATATGCTGTTAAATTCCGGTGACGTTTTTCGGCTTGCCAGCATTTCCCTGTGAATGATACAATGCGTAGATTCACTATCAGGTGCAACCTCCTTAATCCGAGCAGTTTAACCAGACAGTCTACCGTTCATGGCAGCAGCTCCGTCTGTGCATATGCCGACACAAAAGGACCATTTTAGTTGTCCTCATATATAACCATCCAGTGACTTGAACAATTCTGTACCTGTGGTGTTGGTTGGCAAAGATAATGCACATAACAAATCCTCATGCACATCTTCCTGATAAAGATATCGCACATAGACAAGTAGTATTGCCTTGTTGTCGATATCTATAGATTCGTCAACCTGGAGTGCATTCCACGGTGATGTATTAATCCTCTCTAACAATTGTGTCTCAATGTCTTCGGCATTTCCTCAATGCGCCTAATCACAGTTCTAGCCGACAAAGGCACATGTGTTATCTTCTTCACAGCAGCCTCTTCTAGAAGTTCACGACAAATATCTTTAGTGAAGGGCAAGATCAATTCTTCACAGATGGTGAATGGCTTTTTAGCCTTAGCAATACGGTTAGCCACCAAATGTAATGCTCTCAGTGCATTCTCTTTTATTGATGTGGTGGCCCTCAGAAATTTCTTCTGTTCTTCGTGTTCCGGTTTTTTTCTTTGAAAACACTCCAGGGGCTTGTCTTTTAATCCGGGGTGCTTGGCGTTCAAGTGGCGAAGCAGTTTTGAAGGCTTTGTTCCATCAAAAAAAAAGATGTTCACATCATCAAACAAAGAAAAAAAAGCCAACACTATTTTTATGCTGAGGATTTCTTCCTCTTCTTCTTCTTTTTTCAGGATGTAATGGGGAAGATTTATCCAGCCCAACTGACCTGCTATTTCACTTTGATACAGTCTCATCCATAATTTGTCGCAGAGACTATCGTCTCCCAGTTTATGGTATGTTCAATGATGTGATACTCATGAACGAGCTGATCCATTCCATACGACCTTCATGACGATGCATAAAAGTTATTATTTCAATTCCTTTATTTCTTAATTATTTTCCTTTCTTATAATCTCATCTCATGGATCGTAAAAAAAAAAGCACATGCATACTGGAACTGCCTTTTTGATGGCATACATGAACATTTCCATCAGAGAGTTGGACAGCGTGGTCTTGTTTGCACAGGTGGTTCAGGCATTTACCACAGGATGGCAGTCGACGCCACTACGTTCCACTCCCCACATCTGCATATCAAGGGCTTCCCATGGACTCCTGAGTCACATGACGAATATGCTGAATAAGAAGTTGTGCCTATATGTATTCCCCTTTTTTAACTGTATTCGTAATGCTTCGTAATATAGCCTCGATTGAGCTACGAAACATGTCGCGTGTAAATGTATTTCGTATTAAATTATACATGAATGTACCTTTGTGCATTGGCTTTATTTATGACAATTAACTATAAGTGTGCTCGTACATCATAAGTTAGTATTAAATTGTTTTGTTTTTTTTGTCCTCCGACGCCCGGGCTCTTGGAGCTTGTTGTGGCCTCAACAAGGGGCTAAAAATTGAGCTTATTTAGCCGAAGAATCGTTACCCAGGTTACACCAAAGGAGGCAGCTAATACTGTACCCGCAGAAAGGGACGAAACACGGAAGAAGTAAACATCCGCCTCATAAGAGGCCACCACCTTGACCACAATGCTATGCAGGAACGGTGTATTATGTAGTTATACCCTCAGTTGTTCACCGAGTAGTGGAGACAGAACAAGCAGCTGGTTCATCAATTTTGAGGATTGGGGAGAGCGGGGAAAATTAAAATAATCGTCCCCACATTTTAAGTTGGACCGTAAACAGTACCAAATTTCAAAGAAATGAGTACAGCTGTTTTAGCGTGATGCAGAGACAAACAGAGAAGAAACATTTTGTAGTAGAATAGTAAGGAATTCTAAGGATCAAGTTAATTTTCATTCTATCTTTTCCATCAGTATTTATTGATCATTGCTTAAAACCCTTCGCGTTATTTTAAAGGATTTATATAAATGAAAAAGGAAAATGTTAAATGAAACATATGTGTTCGTTCGTGAACTAGAAGCACATTGAAGTCTTCAGAAATGTTGTCATCATCTCTGGTGAACTTAATCTAAATCAGCAAACGAAGGAAATTGATTTATCGGAATAATTCCAGAGCAATCAATCACAGTTACTCGCGCTCTGCAAGAGATGTGTGCGTTGCAAGGGTGAATACTATTACCCAGTTCCATCATCGCCATTATCATTCTAAAAAAAGAAAGATTGGCGAACATGAATTTCTATGCAAAGTACTGTTCAAATTAGCGGGCATTCGCAATCTAAAACTTGAATGCTCATGCGCAGATGGACGAATGAAACACTAGGAAACGTTTCTCAAAAAAAAAGAAAAAAACCTCTCATTGTATTTAAAAAATATGTATTTTCTTTTTATTCTAAAAAATGAACTACTACTAGATATATGCACTGCCTTGCGCAGTTGAGATTGAGCATGCGCATTGGGAAGGGGAGTCAGTTTTGAGGACTTCGAGACCAAATTAATCACATTCATGCTTTAAGCTGGACCAAACATAAGCAATGTATCGAATTTTACAGAAATCCGTCCAACCGTTTTAGCGTGCTACTCATACAAACAAGAGGAATACTAAGAAGTTACATGCTCAGACAGTGCATTAGAGAATAGAAAAAAATACTCTGAACTTTACAGTTAAGGTGCGTTCGCAACAGAGCTTCGTATCCACTCATACTTATATGAAAATAACTTGGAAAAAAATATTAACGATGCTTAAGTCAATCTGGACGTTTTCCAAAAGAAATAAAAGCTTTTAGCAAAAGTTATTGTATGCTTGTATTGTGATGCTTTTATAATTTTCGGACGTTAAATGTATTCTTTAACTTAAAATTAATCCTTTATCAGCTAAGTGTCTGCTATCGGGGATTAATTGATTGGCCTTTTTTTATTCTCATTTTATATATTGTTATATCCGTGACAGTGAACATTCTCTTGAACTTGATAAGCCTCATGTCCTCCATTTTGAATCCAATCATTTCATCAGAAAGTGTTTTGAATCCCTCCTTATTTTAACTGATCCTAATTGCTATAATGGTTCAATTTCCGTTAGATCCATTTATCTTTTAAGAAATCGTTATAATAGTTTATCTTAACATTCTTTAAATTAATTATCCAATTGTTTGTTTTTTGATGTTAAAATGTGTTTTGATGTAATAATTAAAAATTTTAGTCCAATCACAACTATGTTAAAAAAAATTTGTATTTTCGTTAAGCAGTCTTTACCGTGCTGACATTCTACTTGAAAACGGCCGGCGAGCCCGGAACGAAACCCGGTTGTATTGTTGTTTTATTGAATTTATTTAACTTTATATAGTTTGTGTGTCAGGCTTTTTTGAAACCTATGAATTTTACAAACGTTAAAGTTTTGTATGATATTTAATATGGAGGGCAGTTGTTTTGTTGAATTTTATTTTTTTTATATTATACGCGAACTACTTGATCGACCGGGATGAAAAGTAGCCTTTGGCGTACTCCCTGTCCTAGACTCCCTGCATGCAAAATATCATTGCGATCGTAGCGCCATTGAGGCATGAAAGACAAACAAACAATCTTACAGATTTTCGCTTTTGTAATACGAGTTGTTTAGAATCGTAGTAGTTAGAATTAGGATATACTCAGCTTTTTAGATCACTGAGCTTTAAGATATTGGGCGGATCCAGCCGATGATGGTTAAGAAATCAGAAACAGCTGTGCTGGATTCCCAGTAACTAAAAATAACTGACTGAATCCTTATTTATGTGCGTTTATGTTATAATTGTGACGTTATTATAATGTCTGTACGTTAAATTTGTTGTCAACAGTAGTTTCAATTTGAATGTCTTTTTACATCATTGTAAATTACATGAAGTTTAGTGTTATTGGTTACAGCAGTGGGTTCTCAACCAAACTCCCCCCTGAAGTACCTACAGAGGAAAAAATACGTCTGATGCTGAATCCAAAATAAAGACTTTCCATTGGCTGAGTTTTCACCAAAATATTTATTTATCTACTTGAAGAATCATTTATTTAGAGGCATTTGAGAATGTGGTCGATTCTCCAAGGATAACCCTGCAAGAAAAACGGTCAAACCACTGAATTAGGATATATTGTCATTTAAAGTATTGAAATGAATGATAGATTTGTAATATTTTTTTCTTCAAATTTTGTTGAGGAACTTTGTACCTTGTTTAATTATTAGGTACTAGCCGGCTACCGACGCTTTGCTTCGGAAACCTTGCATTTATCATTCGAAAAACCAAATTACATCAAGTAAATTAAAAACAGAAACGTAGAACTGAAACTAAATTAAAGTTTGAATTTTAAACAATACTTGACGTACAATATTGAAATCCAATATATTAATTAACCGTATCGTATATTTACTCAGATCTACGGCGAGATTTAAAACGGCATCTTTCGCCAGTTTTGGGAAGTTTTTCATTTTGGGCAGTTTTAGAAAGATTTTCATTCATCCCACGGGAACTACTTGATCGACGGGGATGAAAAGTACCAAAGATGTACTCCGTATCCTAGACCATCTGCAAAATATCATTCCCATCCGTTGCGCCGTTGAGGCGGGAAAGAATGACAAACAAACAAACAAAGAAACTTAAAGATTTTCGCTTTTGTAATAGTAGTTAGGATTAGGATATATTTAGCTAGCCTAACGCGTAGGGGAAACTGAGAGTCCAGGGATCATTTTGTGAGGAACTGGAGGGGTGGAGAAAAAAACAATTAATTTGATTCATAATAAGCCACGTACCTTATAAGATAAATTTTATGGAACTCCGTCTATCCGTTTCAACATGATGCGCCTACACACAGACAAACATTTCAGAGAAGAGAAATGTTCAAGTCGAATAGTACCACATTGCATATTCAGTCAACAACATTATATCAAAATACTATAAATGTGTTTCAAGGGTATGAACAGACAGACATGCTGAAGGTAACACAATGCAAATTCTTTATATTAATTTCTGGACGTTCTTCTGCAGAGGTGGTTTCAACATTCTTCTATTTCATTAGCTCATTCTATCCGTTTGAAGAGAACTCTGTTACTTTCGGGCTTTTGAAGTACTTTAGAAGCTGTACTTCCTATTTCTCATACAGCTTCAACAATGTGGACTCCTAACCTACTCATACTAGGATATTATACTATTTACAATGTTAATAATAATTTACTTTTATTAAAAATCGAAAGGGATAATTCACATATTTCAACTTTAATATGTCAAGGCCTAACAATGTAAAATAGAACTAATATCTGTAACGTACACTGAGTTGTCTGTTTTTTAGGTACACGTATCACTTATACGAAGATTGACGGTATTCCTAATAAACTAGCAATTCAGTGAAAAACTTCCAATTTACCTCTACTCCCTTTACGTCGATTTTTCTTCTTACTACGGTAAATCTAAAACCTGATTCTAGCAACCAAAGAACCTTAAACCTTAGGACTCAAATTATGAAGAAGATTTTATCATTAAACTCTGGTAGTTTCGAAACATTCATGTCGTCATTTCGTTTGCATTTCAAATTATCTCTTCAAAAAGGAGAGCCTCTCCAGCGATCTAGAAATCAAGTCAAGGATAGTACCTAAAGATAACTAATAAAATTACAAATGGATAGATTTAACAGATACCAATTTCCAACGGATCAATTCACTAAATTTCATTGGTCGTCAGTCAGAGAGAATTTCAATTGCAATGGTATAAAACGAAATCAATGTTTTTAGTTATCTCAACTTAATAAAAAAAGATACCGTAAAATGATACTAGTGGATAAACTTTGACCGAAAACTCGATAAAGTATAAAGCTCCATCCGCAGTATAACCCAAGCAAATTTTCCATGAATAAGCAAATATGGTTTTAGTTCAAAATTGTCTCACAAGAGGTCAGTTGTAATATCAATTTCATTCGGAGCCGCCATTTTGACTTATTGTCAAAACATGTGTGACGTGTAGTTATGTGCTTAGAAGAAGGCGCAAAAAAAACTTGTTGAAGCTATAATTTCTAATGGTAATCGAGGTAAATCAATCATATTATATAACGAGAATTTGATGCATTTCACAATTCAATAGATATTTTTTTGTAATTACATTTGACCAGTAATACTTTATTGAATAAAAAGTTTTCGATTTCATCTTTCTTCCAACTACACTGTATTTTTAATGGATTTCATTATAAGACTATCTTCTTATTCAATACGTTTTGTTTTATCTACAACAGAGGTGTCTAAAACTATGGACCGCGGACCAGATCCGGCCCGGCAGGTGATTTTATCCGGCCCTCGAAAGTTTTTGAAAAATGTATATCGAAAATTGAAATGAACGCAAAAATCATATTTGATATAAAAGGGGAAATTTTTTAAAATATTATAAATATATTTAGTCATATTTGCTTAATATCGTTGTTTTTGTAAATTAACTATAAAAATTTTATTCAATGTTGTCTTTTTCAAAATGAATATTTTATAATTTACATATTAATGTGGCCCGTCCTGATGGATTATAATCCAATCCGGCCCCTTTGGCAAAAAGTTTGAACTCCTCTGATCTATAAGATTAACTAAGGACTATTAAGTAAAAGAATATGAAAACGGTCAAAGTATATCCACTTTATGGTAATTAGTATTTGGTGATAAAAAAATAACATAGGTTTAATTAGAACATTACAAATTAATTGTTGCTAAAAATAATAGGCTTTTGGTTCGTCGTTGTAAGAACTATTCATAAGTTAATTTCTATTAACCTTGATTGAATTGTGTTCTTTTTCATTTGATGTTCTTTGTTTACATTTACAAGCCTATTATCACGAAAGATTATTACTCAGTTTATAATCCACTGACACGCATAGATAAAATTAAATTTATTATTTATTAATTTCAATTTAATTAAAAGCGACCAGTTTCATTATCGAGGCCGCTAATATCTTCAGGGAAACTTTACAAAATGGATCCTTATCATATATCCACTGTCCACTAAGAGAATCACGAGGATGGCGTCACATATCCCATGAGTCAAAGAACTGGAACAGTCCACGAAGAGAATGGGTAGTTAATACTACAACTTCCAAAGGGTCCAATAAGGCAACCAGAACATTTTTCTTTTTACTTTCAGTTGACCGCAATCGTGAAGGCTTACACGAGGGTTCTGTATAATCAAAACCTCAAAAGAAAAAGAACAAAAAAACAGATGGTTAGTTCACTTCTCTCCTCTTTCTTTTCAAGGAAAAAAAACCCAGAGAAATACCACGGAATCATTTAATTGATCAGGGGTTTTACTCTTGTATTCTATGCTGTGCTACCCTTGTGTAGTGGAGTCAGAGTTTTCAATTTGTTAGGCCGGGAAGATTAGGAGAGAGGATAATGAAATACCGAAATGATCGTGCTCGAATTTTAAATTGTACAATTAATTTACCAAATTTTAAAGAATTCCGTCTAGACGGATTTCAATGTTCAGTTTTGAGGGATGGGAGAAATTGAGGAACCAAAATAAATGGCCTATGTTTTAAGTTTGACCATATAAAAGTTTTGTGTCAAATTTTACAGAAAACCATGCAGCCGTTTTAGCGTGAGCCAAACAGACAGACAGACGATCGGACAAAAAGACGATAAAGCTGTTCAAGTAGAATACTAGAACTTCCATGCTCTGTTAATTATTATTATTATTATTATTATTATATCTTCTTAAAATGCCAAAAATTTATTTATAAGATGTTAGTTATGTTTATTATTATTATTATTATGTTTGTATGTTTCAAACAATTGGGTTTCCCCAGCAAAAACAATAAGGCAGGTCAAGGACCAAAACATATTGCCAAGTGTAAAGACGTGTGCAAGGATGATTAGGGATGTGTGGTTGTGTCCATAAATTTCCTAACTATGCGTGTTGTGTTGAGTATCACAGCCTTCTGCAGTTGTGCATAAGTGTTTTTGTGAAGTCCTAGTGTGCTGAGACTGTGGTGCAATGTGTGAGGTACCAGACCAGTCCTGCCTCCAATGCTTTTGGAGCTCGTGTGCTAGATCGGTGTATTTACTGATCTTGTCTGCGTGAGTTTTCTGCATGTTCTTGCTGATAGGCACTGCAATATCAATAAGATAGGTCTGTTTGTTGATCTTATCAACAAGTGTGATTATTATTATTATTATTATTATTATTATTATTATTATTATTATTATTATTATTATTTTACTTTCTATATGTTTTGTCCCTATCTCCTAGTCCAATCAAACGCTACACCAATGAGATATAACCCAGCATACGCTCGTACACCTGCGCTTAGATTTATAAACACTTTACTATACATATACTAAACACTTTACAAAATGAATTAAAAAGCTCATTGATAATTAAATAAATTAAGTGATACTTTGCTCAGTAATAATTCTTTCTATGGCATTTTTTTACAAAAAAATGTTTCCTCAAAAACTGTTCTTCCAATTCATCCCTAGAATCCTTTTGCCATTGTCGGTCTTTATTGACGGCTCCACTCCGACCTTCTAATAAACCTGGCAGCCGCTTTTCTGCTTCTCTGCGCCTGGCTTCTGCTCAATCACAGTCAACTGTCCAGATCCTTCTCCTAATCAATGGCAGCTCTGTTGATTTGGATACGCTTGAACGGCTGCCTTATGATGAATTCAGCAGCAAACAATCCGTCTTGTTAATTGTAAACCATTTGGGACTTTCCAATTCGGCATTTATTGATGTCTTCTCGCTTGAAAGTCTCTTCCTTTCGGATCGGTTATTTCTGCTATTTTGCAAACAAATCTTCCATCAAGTCAACATCGTTTTCACGTTGATCACGAAAACTGCTTCCTTTCGAGCTGTTATCCAGTGGTAAATAGCGATTTTTAGAACGTTTTGTGGTAACTGCAAGCAAAATTAATGGTAAGTTCTTTGACAAATGATCACTTCAGTGGCGAATGGTATTGGCTTAAACATCCAGTGGGAAACTGTAAATGCAGAGCATAAACTTATTAAACCAAGGCAAAAGGAAAGGTAGGTTCAATATCAACAGTAATTGGAAATTTAATATTTACAATAAAGTTAGTTAAAGTATCCCTCTACAGGCCTGTACTGGCCTTTGGGGCGTGGAAGGTCAGGCTCCCAGTTAATATTTACAATATTAATATTAAATCCAGTTACGAATGACAAGTATTTTAATAGTAAACAGCGAAAAACCTTAAATTCGACAGTAAATAGCGTACGTACATCTGGTACTAAATAACATATGGTAACTCTGATATTAAATAGCATAACAATACTAAATACCAAATAATAATTGCTCTGGTACTAAATAGCATATGGTAAATCTGTTAGTAAATAGCATATGGTAAATCT
>JAFIDM010006943.1:20235691-20314348 GCA_023159025.1 Thereuonema tuberculata
TAAATAGCATATGGTAAATCTGTTAGTAAATAGCATATGGTAAATCTGTTAGTAAATAGCATATGGTAAATCTGTTCGTAAATAGCATATGGTAAATCTGGTAGTAAATTGCATAACAATACTAAATACCAAATAATAATTGCTCCGTTAGTAAATAGCATAACAATACTAAATACCAAATAAGGCCGTGCGGTTGGCGATGTCGCTAAGATACTGGCCTCTCACCTCTGAGTACCGAGGTTCGGTTCTCATGTGGGTTTCGTTGATGGTGGCGATCCACGCTGGGCAGGTTTTCCCGGGGTTCTCCCGTTTCCCCTGCATTTCTCACACCATCCTTTCTCAGTCTTTCTCTCCGTCTGTCCTTATTTCCGTGTGATATCACAATAGATCTTTGAGGTCGCGGTGCTCGGCTGTCAAGCCACCCACGCTCACCACATTACATTCCATTACAAATACCAAATAATAATTGCTCTGGTAATAAATAGCATATGGTAAATCTGGTAGTAAGTAGCGTAACAATACTAAATACTAAATAATATTAATCTGGTATTAATAGCATATGGTAACTCTGATACTAAATAGCATACGATAAATTTGGTATTAAACAGAGTATGGTAATTTTGTAGTAAATTCCGTGTGATAAATATAGTACTAAATAGTATATAGTATTAAATAGCATATGATAACTCTGGTACTAAATGGTAAAAGACAAAGTGATAAATCTATAATGAAATGGTAAAATTGAGTATGACTAAAAGCAAATGACTCAATGGTAAATTCAATGGTAAACATGAAAAGTGACAAATGTTATGAAATGGTAATTGATGAATTGGCAGCAAATAACAAATGACTTAATGAAATTTCAGTGGAATCATAAAAATAGTAAATGGTAAATATTAAAATTAAGTTCGAAATAAGTTTAATCAAATAGCGATTGTAAATGTAAACAGGCAAATCGTAAATGATAAACTCAGTGGCAAATAGTAAATAGTAAATTTAACAACAAATGAGGCATTATAAATAAAGCTTTAATGAATGAATTCAAATAGCTCATGGAAAATCCAAAGCAAATAGTAAAGTAATTGCAATTCCCTGAATCCAAAATACAGTGAAGTTTCGCTGAATTGCCTACAACTAAAATTCTTTTAACTTTTCATTTTGAAGAAGTATATTTATATTATGAATGTAAGGTAGTCATTATTTGAGGAATCATTCTCTAATTTTATTAATGTTTGAAATAATGCGTAGATGAAATAATATGGTCTCATTATATATTTGAGGTAATAATAAACTGGATCGCAATCCTTAGGAGTACAATATACGACGCAGAATGGATAAAAAAATTTACTTATGTAAATTGATTTTTATTTAGAATTATAATGTATTTATTTATCTGTAGGTTAAAAATCTACAGCAGTGTTTCGAAGCTGTGCAAGCTCAAGGACTCTTCTATAAAAGAAAAATTTAGTTGTTAGTTTTTAACTAGTAATTAATAAATTACAACAATAATAAATAATTTTTAATATTAAAAAAAATAGTTTTATTAGAAAGCTATTACTTTTCTTTATATCAATTTATCAATTTATCAATATCAAAGTTTGTCATTTAAACAAGATAAGAGTAGCAATCCTAGTAGCGATCGCATAATGCACCACGGCTTCTACACAGAGCGAATGTTAAAATCGCGGAAAACTTTACAAACTTTGGAATCTTTTACAACTCCAAAAGCCCACAGAAAAATTAGAAACTCTCCATAAATTTGGGAGATCCCATTATAATAAAACAAAGCAATCTTTGTAAGATTTAAATCAAGAAGAGAAAAGAGAAATTGGCTTTTAGCTTCCAAACAAAGAAAATATTTAATCAATAAGGGTATCTTTAAAAATGATAACAACCATGAAGACATATAAATGACAATTGTAACTTCAAAACCCCACAGAAAAATTAGAAGCACTCATAGATTTAGGAGATCTCCATTATATTAAAAACAGACCAATCAATGAATTTCTCGCGACAGATAGAGCGGGGACATAAGGCTTCTCCTTAAGGCTTCTCCATAAATAATAGCTATGAGTTATTTATGTAATTAGTTTTAAACTTGTTTACAGATACAAGCACATACTTGAGTACATTTATTTTTCGATATCTGAACGATGATTATATACTTTTTTCTGTGTGCGAAAGATGTGGGCATCGCTCTGGTGGTCCAGGAATTGCATCCTGTACATTCACTTGTCATGTTCATCACAACCCGTGATTCGTTGTCCTTTAAGGTAATCAAGTTCGGGATCTCAAGATAGATCTTGGACTTCTAGTAACCCCACAGCCAAAAGTTACATGGAGTTAAATCCGGGGAACGAAACTGTCGTACAACCGGAATGAAGACGTCTTAGGACTCTTTCGTTTGTAAAGTGATGCCGTAGAAGCTGCTGTACCGATCGAGCAATGTGTGGTGGTGCTCCATCTTGCACAAAAATTACCTCACTTCAGACATTGTCTTTGTTGAAGTTGCAGAATGACTAAACTGTTCAGCATATCGCGATATTTCTGTGCGGTGTTGTACATGTTACTGGTTCTGTCGGAGTAGTGTTCTTCTAAATTCGAGAATTCACTACGATCAAATCTACTGTGAAGCCATATCAAACAGTGATTTTTTGGTGAATGTCCTGAAACGTAAAGGGTGGTTCGGATACCCAAATTCGAAAATTTTGGGTGATGACAGTCTCATCCAGATAAAAATGGGCCTCATTTCCCCACAGAATTCTCCAACGCTAAGCATCGACGACTCAAACCGCCACGTCAGGAAAGTCAACTAAGGAAGTCTCATGGGGCTCCGACTCCCAGTTGTGTCTGTGAAGAAAATCACACACACACAAACACGGGAATCCACATAGTTCCTCCCTAAGGAGTCGCTGAAAACAACATAAAAAAAAATCCTATCGTTCAACAGCATTAAAGATAAGTAGATAGGTACTTTCACTAATCAATTCCTTTTGATTACGTTATAATCAAAATAAATAAGCTTAAAAAATAGTAAAAGGTAATTGAACTTCATGGGAACATTAACTACACCTATATTCTTTAATCGTTATTTTGTTGTTTTTGAAAGGTTTACTTTCAAGAAAATGAAACTTACTGCCCTAACTTACTGCTGTCGCCGGATTAAAGTACAATCGGACCTCTATTTAACGAACCTCTATTTTGCGAATTTCTCTATTTTGCGAACTTTTCTTTGGAACCAAGAATATTTTGCTAATTTCTTCGTAAAATAACTTCCAGATAGCGAAGTGCATTTTCTATTTAACGAACTTTTTCGTGGTATCTATTTTGTTTTCACCTTGAAATGTTTTTATTATTAATATTTCCTTAGAGGTAATGAAAGAAATGTGGATACAGCTGAGGGAAAAAGAAGAAAACGATGATATACTGATTGATGATTATCTTTCACTTGATTTTGAAGTTGAGACCTCGGAAACACTAACTGAATCGGATATTTAGGACAGTGTGAAAAATAAAAACAATACAGCTATGAATTGCGATGAAGATGAAGATGATGAAAATGGATATGATCATGATGTAGAAATCAAAAAACCTTTCGTATGATGAAATGCTAAAATCATTTGAAACAATCCGACGCGGATTACAATTTGAAGAAAATACTGAAGGGGTTTTTGGTGCATTGCAAAGATGCGAGATGTAATATGAGCGAAAACAATTTTTCAAAAAAAAAAAAAACTCAGGCAAAATTAACAGACTTTATTAGTAAAATTTAAATACGGTAATGTATGTTTTATGTCATTAAAATTATTACTTTTTTTAATAATATTTATTGTTTATGTATTTTAAATCTGTTTTATTTAGTTTAAAGTAATTTTAAAAGGTGAATCTCTATTTAACGAATTTTCCATATAACGAACTTTTTTTCGGGATTTAGCTACTTCGTTAAATAGAGGTCCGACTATATAAGTAAGATAATAAAAAAATAAATCTACCCTCAGTAAGGCGTCAATCTCAAAATAGATGACGATATTGAAGTAATGAAGTTACATTAAACAAGCTATTTTAATGAGAACTGGAGTTTTGTGTTAGGCCTATTTCAAGAATTTTTTTTTTAAGATACATGTCTGGTAATGTTCTGTTTGTGCTTTAAGGAAAACGAAGAACGTTGGTGGAATAGTTTAGGATGTCTGGAGGTTTAAGAGAGTTCACTTGTAGTAGATCCTTAAGCGGCGTTAGATTCTTGTGGTGTACTTAGGAAAAGCAATGCTGAAATAAAGAATGTGATGAATCACGCTGGGAAAGCACTTACTTACCTCTAAGGAGGTTGTGTCAGAGAATTACGCACTGTGGCGTAGGTGACAGGGTCCTTTACAGAAATTAAAGTCACCCCACCGAGGTCCTTTTGTTTATTTTATTCTGTTGGGTGAATTTGTCAGATATATCCGACAAAATGTGGAGAATTCTCTCTTTTGTGCCAACTTTATTTATCGAGTTTCTTTCATAAATACGATTTATTTATTTTTTTAAATAATAAAATCCAATGTAAACAAACATCAATTGGAAAAATATTTGATATGAGATTTCATAACATGTAAACCAGTGATTCCAAAACTGGATCCGTCAGATAATAATCGGATATCGATACTTGTAAAGTTTCAAAAAATGCTCTTTCATTTTCGAACGATTACCTTACTCGTGATGCGTGAACATATTCATCAAATAAAATAAAATTGGCAATTTCCGAACAGGATAAACGTTTAGCGTATGATGTCTTTTCAATATAAAATAAGAAAATAGGACTTATTTTTATTTTTTTTAGTTCCATCTTTTTCTTTTACGAAATCCTTTGTTTTAAATATTCTATGAAAAAATCCCAATTAATCTTAACGCAAATATTATTTTAAAGTAATGGCGAAGATAGAAAGCAAGAAAAAAGAAAAATAAATTTACAAGATGGACTGAAATTTCGAAAGCCATTATTTATAAGCGCCGTACTTTACCGTACGACGCTAATAAATAATGCAGTAGAGATGCAGAATCAAAAACCATCACCAATATATCGACAAAAGAAGAAAAAAATTTGGATGAAATTATCATTTTTATCGAGCAATTGGCGTGTAGTATATTAGTTCTATTAAACCATCGATTGTGGTGTCCCTTTCTTAACCTGAATCATGGGAAAAAAATTGTCTTCTTCGTTGAGTCTTGGCCAGTGAAACATGGTGTTGATAGCCCATTTATACTATATTCTCGAATCGATTATCCTGTTCAGTTGTCTCGTTTTCGCCTTAATAGACTCTTCTGAAAGTGCTGGCCTCACGCATATGAATACAAATAGCTAATAATAGTCTGCAAACTTCGTTGGAATTGACTGTTAGGGGAATCAAAACATGGAAAGGTGGAAAATTACCCCAAAAAATGGACTTGAGAGTTGATGACAGACTACGACCATAGACTGAATTGCCTGAAATAGAACAAAAAAAAAAGCTTTTTTTTTTCTTTTAATTATTTGATTGAAGCTATCTACGCTGTTTCTTTTATTTATGTTATTAAGTTTGCTTTACTGTTCGGTTTTGTTTACGAGAGCCTTCAACGCTTTTGCGCATGCATCAGGTCTCATTCGATTTCATCAAAATAGGTGCGAGGAGAAACAAAGAGGGGATGTTTACTTTTTATCAGTGTTAGTTTACTAGTAGCTGCGTTCTATTTGTGCTTTTCGGGAAAGAATTATGGAAATAATAAATACTATTGCAAAAATAACAGGTACTAAAAGAAAAACAGGTCTTAGGAAAGTGCCTATCTCAGCGTTCACCCCTTTGCGGAGTAGAATCGTCCACCAGTGGTGTTCTCCCTTTCGAAAACGAACAGTATATTATATACTCATTATTATTTTTCTTAAGTAGTAATTTATTGGTCTTGTTTTTTTTTGTGTGTTTTGTTTAGATTATCCCATTTTTCTTGGAAGTTGGGCTCATCAAATTGGTCTGTATGTAAAAGGTTAAAATACTCGTAATTAAAATAAATCCACATTTAAAAATCAACCGGTTTCACGTGTTCAGATTACACGCTTCGTCAGGATATCGCACTGAAACCTAAAAAATGGATGTCTAATCTATTTATATTAATGTTTCGTTGTCTTAAATAGCAAATTTTAGCTAATCCATTAATTTTCAGAAAATTCTCTAGTTGAAAAATTTATAGTCGGCAGATATTAGAATTTTTAAAATAACTGCAATCTAAACATCAATGGCTGACACGAAATGTTACTAAGTGACCTGCTAGAACAGCTGTTTCACGCTCTTTGGCGATGGGAGTAGTCACTAGTAAACAGTACTAGTGAGGCTAATATACTGAGACACATCGATCTTGATGATCCCGAATTTTCGCGATTTCACGTGATTGACGCGAGAATAGCCTCTATCCATGTCTTCTCAAAAAATGACGAGAAAAAAGGCTTATCGACTCCGGGGAAGAAGCGGCCACATTACTGATGTCGACGATTTTGACCGATGCCTTATTCGCCGCTGCATCCATCGCCTCTACGCTGAAGGTAAAATTCCAACTTTAACATTTTTTTCTCTAGCATTTTCCTAGTGACAGACATTCACAATACTACATTCCTTGAGACCTGCTGAAGAGGCTAATGGCCAAATCTAGCGATTTCCGAAAATCTCGCGAAAACGTGATCATCAAGAAAGATGTGTCAGATAGTAGCTAATAGGTCTCGGTACAGAGGCTAATAGCAACAATATTTCCTATTATTTCCTCACTAATATTTTTTTCGCGAGTTTTATTATTGTTTATTTTTGTTGCGGATACTCCACTGCAATTTCGACTTCTATAAATGTAATCTTTTTACAACATTACAAAAAAAATAATATTAAGAAAAAACAAAAACAAAAA
Source organism: Thereuonema tuberculata (assembly GCA_023159025.1). Lineage (NCBI taxonomy): Eukaryota > Metazoa > Arthropoda > Chilopoda > Scutigeromorpha > Scutigeridae > Thereuonema > Thereuonema tuberculata. The sequence continues at coordinate 20,242,595 of JAFIDM010006943.1, forward strand.
ACAAAATTAAAAACCGTATAAACAAATAAAAAATATCGCACACATTTAAAAACAATAACAAAAAAACGTATTATCACAAAGCAGGACGTGTCGACCTGCGGAAAACTGCAAGATCATCGTCAGCTGAAAAACTGCCAAACAAAAAGCTGTTTATTTTGTGGCAGTTTTTCAGCTGAAGATAATCTTGCAGTTTTCACTGTTCGAAACGTCCTCTTTTGTGGTAATATGTTTTGGGTTTTTTTTTTTTTTTGTCTTTTTTTTTTTTTAAATGTGTGCAATATTTTTTTTATTTTTTATAACGGCTTTTGATAAATATTATTTCCACACTTTACAGTCGAATTCAGAAAAAAATTTTACGAAAAATTTTTTTTTAAGAAAAGTTGGCTTTAAGTTCATGTAAACTTAATATTTTACGCTTTAAACTTTTATTGTGCTCCCAGTGAATGATGGCCGCCCTGTTTTGGTGAGATCTGCGCATGTATCATCGATTACTCTGGTCGGGCACTTCCGTATGAGTTTATCACTGGACGTCGCCATTACGGTAAAGGCTTGTTACTTTGCAAAAGAGCATTGTATTTACAAATAATATATATTTATTTATTTATATAAATACTTATTGTTAGCAACTGGTATTGAAATAACGGTCAATAGTCGAGAGAAGTTTTAATTTGGCGTTATCAACATGTCTTTCTCAGTGAAAACAGAGGACGGGCGTCCATTGTGACAGGCAAACATAATTGATCAGCTTCCGGAAGGGCTGCGCAGTTTAAACTTTCGCCGGTCATCTTTCATTTTGAGGACAATAAGTGGGTTTGTAATTTTTTTTTTTTTTATGTAATATATATGCAAGTTCTAAGCTGAAACGAAATACGTTATCTCAACAATACTTCAGAGTTAAATTGAAAAAAAACAAAAAACAAATATTAAGATCTTAATAATTTAATGCTAATTTCTCTTTAATAGAATATCCCGAATTCAACCAATTTCATTCAATTTTTCTTTAAAAAATTTACCATATCATGTAATTGTAGATACTTTTTAAAATCTAATTGATCTTAATACTTAATCCTGAAACTGTAAAGGCTTAAACTTGTTCAAAGATCCCTCCAAAAAATGTATTTTTTAGTCTTCTGATCTAATCAGTATCTGAAGACTAATATTCCCGTTTTGTCTGTCCGTCTGTGAATAAGTATCATTAAAATATCATTAAATTTTTATTAACCGCAACAATCAAAATAATCGCAACAATTGCGCTTTTTGAATTCGCAATAATCACATTTATAATAATAAAGAAATTAAATCAATATCAATTATATTTTCTTTTACGTATCAGAAGACGTTGCGTAGCATTGTGATTGGTTTACTAATCGCTATCCTTGTTTGTTCCAAGCCTTTAATAACCTAAATATTAAATTCAAAAGATTTCTTATTTACTAAGTTTTTGTTCTTTACTTTATTTCTGGATGTTAAGTCATCTTTGGCTTATAATGTGTCGTAATGGGATCCAACATTAAACATAAATTATTAGCTAGTTAGTGTATATTCTAAATAGTTAGGTTTTCCTCATTACATTTTGAAGTTTACAATTATTAAGGCAAAGATATATTGGGATATTTTATGTAAATCGTTCTAAAGAAGAGATCAAACAACTTTCGTCATCCATTGAGATTTCTATATGTGCACAGCTCCAGAAAGTGCCTGAATAAAGTGGGGTTTTGTATCTGTGTGCGTGGGTGTGGGGTTTTTTTTTCACTGCTCAAGGAGTTGGTATTGAATCTATCCCATCTTATTCACTGTCTCCTTCCATCTCCTTCAACTATTCTTCGGTCTCGTATTTCTCTTCCTTCCACTTGCAATTCTTCAAAGCTCCCTCTCTCGTCAGATATCCACCCCCAATTCTTTGTATTTTAAGTTCCCCTACCCTCGTAGTCTGTTTCCCGCTTTCTTTTTATGCGATTAACATTTACCTTTGCTTTCTTTTTTTTTATTCCATTCGCTTCGTTTCTTATCTTCTTCTTCCTTCTTCTCCTTTCCCTGAATACATCAACCATCTTATCTCTTTATTATGCCTACTCTGCTCTCGTGCTTCGTACTGTACTCCACTGCCTTCTTAAAGATTCATTATTTGGTTCCTCTTTTTCATCCATACACCATTTCCATTTATTTGCAGTCGTTCTTATCCCTGATCTCTTCCTGGAGTTATCCCTAATGATAAACTATTCTGTTCCTTCGGTGGCCACGGCAAAAACAAAACAACATCAATATATCACTACAGGATGTCCACAAATTACACAGCATCCATCATTTTCAGCTTATTGGTTTATTATTTAATTCTTATTAATAAAAACAACAACACGCAAAGACTAGTTAAAAAATATACTTAAAAAATACTTACTGGAAGCCTTTCGGACTCCTCAGCGGCAACCCCTCTTCAACTCCTGAAAATAAAATAAATATTTTTTTATTATTTTTATTTGACTGTCTTTTCAGTTTAATTACTAATAGTTTTTTGATTTCATTTCATCCATTCTAGAACGCCATGGTCTTATTCTCTTGGATTTACATGAATCACAACACAAACAGTGACTCCTGTGATAAGTAACGTATGTAGTGGCTGGGGGAGCCAGGTTCGATCCCCGGCGATGGTCAGCATTTTTTTTTTCCTATGTTTTTTCTAAACTGTGTCTTAATCTTGTCTGGTCAATTCTTCACTAGCAATTACTATATTGACAATACAATAAAAAGCATACTCGAACGTGAAGAAGGAATCACTGATCTGTTTTTAGATTTTTCGACACCGGGAATCCATAACAGCTGTTTCAGGGTTCCTACCCTTCATCAGCTGGATTCTGTTACTATATTCGTACCATGTTCAACGAGTGCAAGCTCTTAGGCCATCACGTCACCATGTCAGATTAAAGATATGTCAATGGCTTGTAAGAAAATGTGTTGAAGATCTGCGGTTCACAGCCAGCATTTAATTTACTGATGAAATGGGCTTCACATGGAATGGAATAGTCAATTACCATAACACACACGATGTGGTCAGATAAAGGTCATCATTCGATTGTAGAATTGAGGCACCCGCATTGACTTTCCATCAATATCTTGACAACAATTGAAGGTTATAGACTTATTTGGCCTTGAGTTCTACCGAAAAGACTAATAGATGCTATTTATCAAAATTCCTTGTTACACGAAGTATCTGCCCTATTGGAAAGCAACGGATGTGGTTCATGCACGATGCTACTCATCGTCCGACAATACCTAACGCAGATATTTCATGGCAATCGGATTGATTGGGGAGGTCCAGTAGTTTGACCTCAGTCCTCAGTTTGACTATGGGGACACTTGATAGACAATGGTAGACCTTGGTAGACTCAACACTCATCGATAACGTAAGTATTCAAATCCGAGAGCAGCCAAATTTCAAGAGTGGATGATTGCCTTGAGACATAGGGCTGAAGGATGCGTGCCAATGAATGGGAACCATATAGAGCACTCCTATAGTGAAGAATGACCTTTTTTTCTTGTTTTGGTCTACATTATCTGCTGTGAAAATATGTAACCCTTGTTTTTAAATACTCTGTATTTATACTTTTCCAAATGAATCCTTGTCGAAAAATAAGCACGAGAACTGAGGCGTGCTGAGGGGAGCGGGGTTAGCAGGGGTTTTTTACCCCTATCTCCACCCCGTGCATCCCAAAATGGCTATTTTGAAGCTGGAAAGTTCATGGTATTTTTTGTAACCCTCCCACCATTCGGAAAAAGGACATGAATTTTTTTTGGTTGAAAGACAATCCCGACCTTAAAAAACAATGGAATTATTCTTTTATTTTAACTTAAGTCAGAGAAAATAATAAAATATAAAAAGTGAAGTTAAAATTTTATTTTTACATTTTGTTATTTTCTCCGACTTAACCATCACCTTGTCATCTTCCTGTTATTTTTGAAATTTAATAAAGGCTTTTGTAACCATTAACATCCCAACAGCATTATTAAAGCTCGATTGCACCATTCTCGTTCAGTAACTGAATCGTGATTAAACTGGAAGAAAAAAGTCAAAGATCCATCTTAAACCTATTGCGCCAATAACGTTGTGGGATGATCGTGGCTCAAAAGCGTCGTCAAGTTGACCTTTGACAGCACTGAACTCTAGTTCAGCATTGATATCAGCAAACTGAAAACACGAACTGCTTCGTGCTGATCAAATCGCCGCTCGAGCTCTTTACGCGGGAAACGATTTATTGCTGCAACCAATCAGGAATCGATTTACAACTTACTCTCGATTCGTTTTTGAGAACTTAGATTACAGAACTAGCGTTCAATCTCGCCACATTGCGATTGGTGCAATACAAAAAGATCACGATTGCAAGTCTTAGCTGAACGTGGTTTTCGTAAATGGAAGATCATAACGAGATGTGTGCAACAGGATGTAAAACAGTAATTATAATTAAGAGTGAAATATACTCACTCTTAAGTCTCCTAAATCCAAATAATTGTAATAGTACTAAAATTCCGGCAAATAATACTAGATAATTTTAATGGATTACTGTACATTGTTAAGTACAAAGCCGGCAAACGGAAAAAAAAGTAATTACTTACGTTTTTTCGTTACAGGCAAAACCGTGATTTCATTTTACGCTATATTTTCCAAAATGCTGAAATCTAATTTCGTTTTTCGTAATGATTAACGACACAGCAAAATAATTAGGTATGAAATAATACAATACTCTCTAAGATTGTCCACCGTACGATTGCCAGCGTTTGAGAATTGCTGTCCAATGCCATCATTCTTCACGCCACATGCACAGGCTTTGTTAGGTCGATGGGATGGGAAGTCTTGAAACACCCTCCGTATTCGCCAAACCTGAGTCCTTTCAATTTTGATTTGATTCCAAAACTCAAGCTGCAGTTGGGTGGGAAACGCTTGCGAACAACGATGAAATTTTGACGGCCTTACGGCAAGAGGTCCAACACTTTAATGACCCATATGCGGCCAATGGTATCCTCTGCCTTCCCAAACGCTGGCAAAGTACGATCGACAATCTTGAGAGTACTTTGAGAGTGTTAACAATGTGTATTGAGCATTCCTGTGTTCCTTTTTCTTCCGTGACTACACTGCATTGCCTTATTAAACGATGAGCCCTCTTTCCCTGCGTAGGGATGACCACCTGACCTCAAATAGTTCGTTGGTCACTATACGCTAGAAGCAGTATCTCGACCTCAAGAGCCTTTATAGGCCTACAGTGAAACACTAACTTACATATAATTATTTCTTATAATAATAATTATATTATAATTTATTATTATTTTTATATTTATTATAAAAAAACTTTTATAATGTAATATTGTTTTATTATTACTGCCCTGGTGCAGAGAGGAAATAATTATTTTCTAAACATTGACATAAATAATAATGTTATTATTAATAATATTAATGTTACTTCCGCAGTAAAATTATTTTAATTAAGTTAATGTTGCCTGTTGATAAATAATTTATTTAAATTATCTTTATAATCTTCTTTTTCTATTGAGTTCCCTCATTTTCAAAAATGGGAGAAAAACTGACAGTGTAATTTTCGCGAAAGGGGATAAAACCCCAAAAGAGGGAGGAGTTAAGTTGCATTTCTTTGAACCGCCACCACTAAACAGAAAAACAATATATCATCTTTTTAATGAAAAACTGAAATTTATTTTTTTTCTTTTTAGTTACTTTTTTCTGTTACTAGTAAAAATTTCGTTAGCGTTTTTCGTTACATTAATCAAAAATCAGTCCGTTACTTCGTTATGTCAGAGATAATGTTTTCCTCCACTTGTTTTAATGATAAAAATCCATTATTTCTTTGGGATTTTTTTTTGTCTCGTCTATATGCAAAATCTTTGAAAGTTGACGGAAAAATTTTCAAAAGTGAATTCTGTCGTATCCATAAATATATGTAACAAGTTTCAAGCATATCTATTTACTACTTCAAAAGTTAATGGAGAGAAAAGTTGTTGATTTTCTTCAGGAAAACAGGCTAAATAAAGAAATTATAATTTAAAGCCATACAGTGATGTGGAATTTGAAAAATGCCAATACAAAAAATCATACCACTAATTATAATTTATATTTAAAACAAGATAGTGACAACGGTTAGTAAACCAATCACAATGCTTCGCAACGGCTTCTGTTACGTAGCCTATAAGACAATATAATTGATATTACTGTAATTTCCTTATTATTATAAATGTGATTGTTGTGAATGACAAAGGCGCAATTGTTGCGATTGTTGTGATTGTTTTAGAGCTGTATCATAAATGTGATTGTTGCGCATGCAAAAGACGCAATTATTGCGATTGTTGCGATTGTTGCTAATTTTAATGATACTTGTCCACAGACGCACGGACAAAGCGGGGTTGTAAGGCTTCTGATATAGCATCAGAAGCCTAAAAAAATTCACGTGTGTGCTTACGTCCAGAACAATTGAATTTCGCGTGCGCGTTGCCAGGCAACGGAGTATTGTTGCATGTTAAACTCTATCCGCAACAATGTAATGTCGCATGCGCGTGGCCAGGCAATCCAGAGTATCGTGGCATGATCAACTAATCTCCGCAAATTTCCGACTGTTACAGTTGGATTTTAATATTGTATTACATGTATTCTTTACAATTTTAAACTTTATTTTTAGTTTCAGTTTTAGTTTTAAGTTTTAGTTTTTAAATGATATAATTTGATATAATTTGTTATTTGAATAAATAAAATGTTTATTTCCGTTACATATGCGAAGCTTCCGGAACGAAGTGATGGACAACCGTCTAGTGACTTGAAAATAAGGAAATCTTAACCAATTCTTACATCTATAAAACAGAAAATAAATACAGACACCGCCAGAAAACCAAAACAAAAAAAAAATCAAGTTTTGAAATTTCACTACTTCAGCAGGAGACAGCACATTGTGGCATTTCTCTTCACAGTTGCCACAAACTACATTTTCTTATCAGCATGACTGTCTATTTTGGGGAGCTGAAATCACTTTAAATTTCAAACAAAAAAAAAGTGAGAGAAAGAGAGAGAGTGTTTCCATTGTGACAGCGTCGCGTGCCAAGAACGAAATGATGAGTGGGGAAGTTGGCCGAGGAACTCTCAGTTACAGATTGTCATGCGGCAGATGCATGTGTTGTGACCAGAGCTGCAGGAGCAACTTCCGAACAAGCAAAAGGAATATCCAATAAGTTTTGCCGGTGAACCAGCTGGATCTGGTCGACCAGAAAATAAAATGCTAGAGACAGCGTTTCTAAAGAATGGAGAAAATGTCGCAATAGTGGAGCCAAGAGAATCAGTGGAACAACGGGAAAGTTTTTGAAATACACATGAACGACTGCATCGAATTCAACAGGAAATAATATCAATTGTCCCAATGTGCTAGAATTCGTTTTCTTTTATAAAAAAAGATTAGGGTACATAGGTTATATGACACATCCTGCAGTGTGACAGAGATGGGATTCTCGTTCCAATAGCAAATTACGTTATCGTTATAAAGGAACTTATGAAAAGACATAGAAAGACCCAGTGCAGCTGGTGTAGCTTTTTTTTTAAAGTTGAAGCATCAAGGTGTTTTTTTCCTTGTCAGAATGTTGGAAGCGAGGTAGTTGAGGTTGGACGACCCACTCGCCAGCCTACAATTCAGATACTCATTTGACAGAAGGCTGGGTGAACCGTGAGACCGTTAAAGAAGACGATTTTTTTTGTGAAATCAGTCCTTCTGACATGAAATGCTTCATTTTTTTTAATAGTCATTTTGACATAGAATGGATGAATTTTTTTATAATAGGCTTTCTGGCATAAAATGGACGAAATTTTCGTGACCTACAATGATACATATTTTGACAGTTTTATTGATTAGAACGGACCAACTGTTTTTTGACGTAAAATAGACTATTTTATTTATTTATTTATTTATTTTTTGACATAGTCTTCGAGATATAGAGAGCGTTTATTTTTGACAAAAATTGACAAAATTTTTGGAATTCCTATGTTGATGAAGAATGAATTTTTTGTTTATGTTGACATACTCAAGACGTACAACGTCAAAAAAAATTTTTAACATGAGTTTTTTTTTTTGACGGGTTCTTGACATAGTTTTAGTTCACGTTTAACGATTGAGCTGATTAAAATACAGGGTGATTCTACATTCTAAAGTCGTTGATGCTACCCACCCTAAAGTTGAGAGAGATTCGTTGCTGATAAGCAAGTGACCGTGTAACGTGTGGACTTGCGTTTGCGCACACATGAGCATTGTGCACATTAAACACTCCCTCACTTTTAAACAGTGCTTCCTCTGCGACAAGCACACATACAGGAAAATCCGGTATAAACCAGCGGCGAGGATAATCCTCAGCTTTCAATGCGTGAATTCTCTGTAAATGGAAATGGGTGTAATTATAAAATTCTCCAAACGCAGGTTTGGCTCACATCTACTCTATGTGTAACAGCTCTGGTGCTTGTGTCGGGATGCTCTTCAACCTGTCGTAGAATGTAAACGCGACAGTTGCGGACGTACATTGTTTGACAAAAAATGTTTGTTTTAGTGTGCCCACCACCCCTTAAAGTTTGTACTATGAATTTAGAATCACCTTGTATATGGCTCATCAGAAAGCGAGAATGACTTACGCCAATGAGACACTCTCTGGATCTCAAGAAACCCCACTGTCCCCAATATGTGGAAATTCGCCCGGATGTCTCTTAATTCAAAAGAATTCAGCCTTTGACTTTGATCCCTAGGCCTGAAGTCAAAATAAAGATTTCATTTAGTCAATCAATACATAGACTTACAGTAAACGTTCAGTTAAAATGGAGAAAACATCAATGATAGCATCTTTCTGGAAGAAACCGAGTTAAGGAAATAAGTTTCCTATATTTGATCAAATAATAAATCAGGTATTTGCTATCCATTGCGCAGTGAAATATGAGCATACAGTGCTTTGATGGAAATTTTGAGGATAGGACGCGGGAGAAAATAACTGTGCCTGTATTTTACATTAGCCCGTAGTACATAAGTAGCAAACCTTAAGGAAATCCGGCCAGCCGTTTCAGCGTGATTGGGATACAAACAGACAGACAGAATAGCAAGACTTTGCTTGCTGTCAAGCAATAAACATAATTCGTAAATATACAAAATGAATAATAGTATCGTATGAATAATAGTATCAGTTCACAGTTAAATAACAAAGGAATCTGAAAATAATACAAAGTGGCACATTCTTAGCCCAAACATTGTAACACTATACAATTAATTGTAGTATCATTTGATAGATTGATACATTATTTAAATAACAAAGAAATATATTAACTTCCCTAATCATCTGAGGAAGTTTTTTTGATACAAAAAGAACGAAATATTATGGAATATTAAAGTTGTTTTGATGAAAGGAGTTCAGTATGAATATCATTTATTTATTTATGAAGAAGTTTATTATTAAAACTAATCCTGTTTTTTTTTTTTTTTTACTTTTCAAATTACTACAAATTCTGTATAGATCAGAACTACAACAGCCTGTCGTAGCTAGGTACCATATGGGTATAAATAGTACGATAGATTGAGGATGGCATAATTAAAATATACCATAATGTATAAATAAACAGTTTTTTATTAACTGAAGCATATTTACTCTTGAGCACGAAAGGAAGAGAGCAGGATGGAGAAGACCATGTGTACTTCTAACAAGATAAATTATGCACCATTACGCTGAGGGAAAAACCATATTATAATATAATATTTCTATTTTGTTTAATCATACTACTACTACTGTAGCACCTTAAAAAAATTGCAATTAATTCTTCTGTCCAATCTTTTTTTTCCCTTGCCAGCATCTGTCCTGGTCCTAATTTTCTTATATTTTCTTATACTTTAAATGGTCGTTTCTTCATTGATATATTTGTTCTGTGAGTTATTCGTTATTGAGCAGTCAAGCAAATATCCAAAAATATAATAAAATAATTGGAATAAATGCGGAAAGGTCATCACGGAAATGAAACAAATGTAAATGCTTTGATTCACCAAAGTCTATACACATAACTACAGTCAATTTTACGAAAACTACCACAATGGAACTCTATTAGATTTCTGCCAAACCACTTTGGCTTTGCTTCAGTCCTTGATAAATTCATTACATATTATATATATATCTTTATCGGGGAAGGCGGATCGGGCTGATGAGTCCCATGCAGGACGAAACGGCCGTTCCCGATTCCCTCCGATAATTGAATCTGAAAAGCAATTTTATTTATTCTTGTGCTGCCATTGTCTTCTGATTTTGTTTTTGATTAAAAGTTATAAACAGTTTAGGTAAGTAGATAGTACCACACTGAGGCTCATAGGGCGCTCCAGGTAAAGTTCCAACGTAACTTTGACCCGGGATAAGGTCGAGTGGTCAGCCCAAGGTTCGTCCGTCTTTACCCCTGGGAATGAAACCCGATACCCCTTCTATAGAGGGCTCGGTAGACCCTGGGCTCTCGAGGAGAGTTCAGCATGGAAAATCAAGACATACGCCGACGTACGTAATCGAACCGCCTCCTCCAACCTGCAGTCAAGCACTTTGACTTCCGGGGCCATATAAACGTTAATATTCACTTAATCACAAATGTCACACTAAGAGATGGCAGCGCGGATCATGCTTGTAAAACAAACTGGAGTCAACTAGACGCCGAAGCGTTACTGTCTTGTCGCAAAGGGGGTAAATGCCAATGTTGTGAATGAACTCACAAAAGTGCAATAGATTTCCATTTTGGTAGGTTGACATGAAATCCATTACGGCGTAAATCATTCAAGTCTTTGCCCACATTAACTACAAAATCCTCTGCATGTTCTTCATATCTTTAACCTGAGATGCCTCCATCTTCTTTAAGCAAAGAATTCTACGAGCATTTGATGCCGATGGTCACGTGCTGTGAATGGACTGAGAAATTACCCGGACGGAAAGTCAAGTGCCGAAAGAACAAATCTGATCCTTAGATTAGCGCGATTTTTTTCTTTCTTTCTTTCTTTTCTTCTCGGCATCAAAATTCTCTTTCTCTTTGACCGAAGAGAGGAAAGCGAGGAAAGAAAAAAAGAAGAAGACTCCCCCCCCCCGCTCCCTTAAGCGATTTTGGAAAATAAGACTGATCAATCCAGAAAATTAGGAGAATCGAGGGTTACGACGCTTCTGACTTATGACCTGCTTTTCTTGCTCAATTAGATCATCGCCCTTCTTAAAGACCTCAGGTCTCGAAATCCAGAACCTCAATACAACAAGCTTTTATTTTTAAAACTCCAGTAAAATCTTCGTTTCATGAAATAGGAGATTTACGTATTAATAGTCTGAATATAATGATGAGCTGAACAAAATAAAGCAAATCGATTCAGACTTTTTTTTTATAAATGTAGAAAGACTAGCATGTATGCTAATGTTACTACCTCGAAGGATGTGTCTCCATCTAGTGAGGGCTTCTGGAAATTCGTGCTTTCTTCTATCTCCAGCCAACCCTATTACCTATAATTGAACTCACAAAAGTTTGTTAAAGGAGCGAGGCACTCAGTAATTGATTACTCATTCCAGATATGTCAGTGACATCTATTGCTATAAAACTGAACTATTGTTAGCTGTTCGTGAACCAATGCAAAAATGAAACGAATTATCGCTACAATTTTTTGTAACGTATTAGCTTTGTTGCAAACTAAAGTATTATTTTCAAATATCAATTTCACAAATTACTTAATTTTTTTTTTCGTACTTTAAATAAGTGCTGTCACGTGAGCTTCCAGGCGTGAGTAAGTGTTGTAGTGATTTCTTTGAATGCCAATCATTCAATGTTGACAACAAAACCGTAGGCGCATGTAGAGAGATCGAGGGTTCCCTGCAAACGCCCGCGAAATCTCAAATATATAGAATAGGTCCTATTTTAAATACAGACGAATCAAAAGATGCACAGACAAATCAACAGAAAGGCCAGTTTTCGCGCTTTTTACTCGCGAACACTCCTAAAAAAAGAAAAATAATTATTCTTATAATATTATTAAGTATTTAAATACACAAATATTTTAATTCTAATATTTTAATGTTAAAGAAAGATTTGATAAGATTATTAACATTAATTGCAATTTTTAAGTTATTTCAAGCCACGATTCATCTTTAGAATTGCTCTTCAAAAGCAAAATCCTCTGCCCCTGTTAAAGCCTCAACTCATAAGTAATTCATATTCTTTTTTCTTTCATTTCCTTTCGTTGAATCCGAATTTCTCTTTATAATTTAATCAGAAACAACTGCTTTTATTCTTTTTCAATTTTCATTGTTTCACTCCCAGGTCCCAATGGACGGTTTTGTTCATATTTCATATCTTGTACGAAAACAAAATAGCATCGATTTAATCGAGTAAAAAAAAAAAAAAAATAACATCGAATTGCAACAGAAAAGTTAGGACGATTTTGTGAAACATGGAATGAAAGTTCAAATGCGCAAAAGCGAATTTTTTATTTTGTATTTCAGTCTTTTTTGGTTTATCAATCAATATTTTTCAATTAGAATTTTCTGATTTTTTTATGAAGTGTCCAAAAAAATCAAACGTCCATATTTCTAATAAACAGAATAATTTTTTTAAAAAATCCCATGTACTATAATTTAATAATGCTAATTGTTGAAAAATATAATATACTAATATGCTATAAAAATAAACTTCTGTCCGTTCATCTATACATTCTCCTATTTTATATGAAATTGTTCCATACATTTTTTTGTAGCTCTTTCCTCCTACAATATCTATTATAAAAAATCTTCAACCTCACTCAAAATAAACGTAATAATTTACATTTATTCTTATAAGAAAATTTCGAGGAGAATACTTGAGGCTTGAGAAAGAGGAGACGAGTATTCTCCTCGAAAATTTGCTTTTGAAAATAAATGTAAATTATTATGTTTATTTTGATTGATGTTGAAGATTTTTTATACATTCACCTGTTGGGACTAAGTATGCAGCGGTTGGAGAGGGGTCAATTTTAAAACATGGGAAGGGATGAAGAACAAAATAATTGTAATAATATCATAAGTTGGGCCATAAATAATCATCGTACTAAATTTTAAAAAATCAGTCCAGTCATTACAGCGTTACATAAACAGACAAACAAACAAAAATGTTCACGTGGAATTGTAAAAACTTCGCTTGCTCATTCAATGACAGTTTCTTTTTACTTTAGGAAGTCGATTATTTATTTGAAGTTTCATACTACAGTATGTGGTAAAAAAAGTTTTTATTACTTCTTCAATTGGCATCTCTTTAAGGGCTTTACGAAAAATCAAGATAATAATTTTAACTTTATCTAGGGAAGGTGTACATATGCCTTTTAACTCATATGCCTTTTGAACAAATTTTATTAAATTTCCTAGGAAAAATAAAGCTTACTTGAAAGGAAGTTCTAGATACTGCGAATCTATTGAGGAGTCACTTGTATATTCTACTACTTTCGCAGCTTGTTTGATAGAAACTACAGCCAAGAACGGATGGATGAGGAGGAAGAGACGATAACAACAGGTGTCGTTAGAAAGTTTGTTGCCTAACGAATAGAACGGAAATGGAGAAGATTGACAACTCCCGCGCGGAAATGGAATTACCGAAACATTCTCGTTTCTTCATAGGAAACTCTATGAAAGATGACCTTAAAAAGGTCAGTAGTAGATGGTGTGGAAGATCCTACAATGTGGTCATTTGCTGCTACAATTACAGCTGAATCGTATGGCAAAAAGTTCATGGATTAAGGTGTTGATTAAATTTAATTTTAACACTGAAACCTTGGATATAAATCCCTTTTACTCAATCAATAATGTATTATAGAGTAGGCATTGAAGTATCACGTGGTATCTTGTGGATATTGTACACCAAACAATTAGTATAGTAACTCTTAAGTTTCTGTGTTATTCCTGATGGCTGATTGCTAAAAGACTAATTTCGTTTTTATTTAGAACTGGTATCTATCCAGTAAACGTTAGTAAATAGTTCACGATATTTTATTAAAACATCTACAACCAGGTTTACCTATGTTTAATTGGAACTTTCTAATGATTAAATTCTATTTTATTTGTAAAATATTCCTTTAATTAGGGTGAATGTTCATTTATTTTAATAACTGTGGATAATTCTTCAGCATAAACGAGAATTCAATGCAGTTTATTTAAATCATAGTTGAAGTTTATTAAAAAGATTTTTCTGAATGGATTTATAAATAAAAAACATTTATTATAATACATACTCACAAGTTCAATAAGATTTTCCTACTTGTAATTGTATATCGTTTGTCTCTGATATAAGCCATATCATCTGATAATAACACCTGATTACATGTAAAGCTAGTTTCAGAAAAAGATCGGGAGTGACGTCAGGCGGAGGAATCTCTGTGGTGCAAGATGGTCTAGGCATCTGTCTTTCATGCTAAGGTTCGCTGGATCGATTCTCGTACCTGCTTTTTTGTTTTGTTTTTTTTTCTTTTCCCTCTTCGGTGTAATCCTGTTTAAATTACACACATTTTAATTTTATTCTCGCCAGTCAAATAACAGGGCCACGCAAAGACTGGCCTTTACAATTAACTTTTTAAGTACATTTGAGGAGACACGGGCGAGCTAGTGGAAGCAGTCATGATGTCAAGTAGTTCGACACCTTAATAACTAATAGCACGATGGATTTTTACTAGTTTGAAAATTTCCACAAAAAATAATTTTAAATTCTTTATTACATATCAACACAAACTTAAGTAATTTTACATCTTACAAAATCTTTTGCTTGCAGAATGACATGTTCAGAAAGGTGGACCTATGTTTGATGTTGTGTAACTTGCTTCAATGACGTCATTCCTGATCTTTTTCTGACACTGATTTTGAATATAATGTTTTTATGATGATATTCCGGCATATGGGCTAATGTCCTCTTATAAATACCTTGATTTAAAACCCCATCTCCTTTTAAAATCGGCTAAATTTTATATTATATCCATCTTATGTTTGGACTAAAAAACGTTGAAGAAGAAAAAAAAACTCCATTCTATAGCAATAACTTCACATAGAATGTTTTCTTACAATAAGTTCGTTTGTCTTACACTACAAACAATTACCACACAATATACAATTGCTAACAATATCAATGTCATCTATCATTATTGAAAAGTCTTCAAATCTTCAAAATAAAAACAAAATAAACGTATAAAACCATACATTTATTGAAATAAATATTTCTTAATTTTCGAAAAGACATGACTTCTTTTCTTTTTCAAAGCCTAAAAACAACAACAATACGTTACAAACAAGTAGAGGAAAACGATACAGATATGAGACATTCATGAAATTGTATTGTTACAACAATACTTACAAATGCTATTCTCCTAATTCTTTAATTTTCACCTTATTTTGACAATTTGAAATACATATATTGTTAAACTCTTTGGCCATTTCCACAATAAATTTGTTTACATTAACACCTTCATTTCTATTAATATTTATCTTTTTGGTATTTCTAATTAGTAGACTTTCCATGGTTTTTCTCGTTTTACAATCTTTTTCAATACATACAATTTTGATTTCATTTTTTACACAATGATTTTTATTCATACAGTGTTCAGCCAATTCCGATTTCCCTCTAATTTGTTTTTTATGTATGAATTATGCTCCAATGCCCGTTCTTTTATTGTTCTTTTGGTTTCTCCAACATAGAACGCATCACAAATCATGCATTCTATTTTGTAAACAGCCCCCATTTCCCCTTTTTTGTCACTTGTATTTATTTTATTACAAATAATATTTTTTATTTTATTACTGTAATAGAAACCTACATCAATGTTAAATTTCTTACAAATCCTTTGCAGTCCAATACAATTTTTATTTAGGTAAGGAATAAACACTTTTTTCCTTTCCTTATCCATATCCAATTCCTTTATTTTGAATGTGTTGAACTTTTGGATACTATTATCGATAAAAATTTCAGTATATCCATTTTTCATTAGAATTGTTTTCATTTTATCAATTTCTATTTTGTAATCTTCTTCACAGCTTGATGACCTATCAATCCTTCTTAAATAATTTTCAATGATGTTTCGTTTTATATGAAAATTATGTCCTGATGCAAAGTTTAATAAGTGATCACTCTTGAATTCTTTTCTGTAATATTTTAAAACTATTTTATTGTCCTTATTTATTAAGCATAGGTCAAGGAAATTTATTTCCTTATTTACTTCCTTCTCCATTTTGAACTTTATGTCTTTATTTCTTTTGTTTATATTTTTGAAGAAAATTTCAAATTGTCGATCAGTGCCAAACCAAATTATTAAAATATCATCCGCATAACGAAAATATTTTAGATTATATTTACATTCATTAAGAAATTTATATTCAAAATAGTTCATATAGATGTTGCATAATGTACCTGATAATGGTGAACCCATTGGAAAACCTTTTATTTGTTTGAATATTTTTTCTTGGTGTTTAAAATAAGAATTTTGCGTTATCAGTTCCACTAATTCCATTAAATCTCTATTGTCCAAATTAAAAAATAAAAAATATTATTTGTAATAAAATAAATACAAGTGACAAAAAAGGGGAAATGGGGGCTATTTACAAAATAGAATGCATGATTTGTGATGCGTTCTATGTTGGAGAAACCAAAAGAACAATAAAAGAACGGGCATTGGAGCATAATTCATACATAAAAAACAAATTAGAGGGAAATCGGAATTGGCTGAACACTGTATGAATAAAAATCATTGTGTAAAAAATGAAATCAAAATTGTATGTATTGAAAAAGATTGTAAAACGAGAAAAACCATGGAAAGTCTACTAATTAGAAATACCAAAAAGATAAATATTAATAGAAATGAAGGTGTTAATGTAAACAAATTTATTGTGGAAATGGCCAAAGAGTTTAACAATATATGTATTTCAAATTGTCAAAATAAGGTGAAAATTAAAGAATTAGGAGAATAGCATTTGTAAGTATTGTTGTAACGATACAATTTCATGAATGTCTCATATCTGTATCGTTTTCCTCTACTTGTTTGTAACGTATTGTTGTTGTTTTTAGGCTTTGAAAAAGAAAAGAAGTCATGTCTTTTCGAAAATTAAGAAATATTTATTTCAATAAATGTATGGTTTTATACGTTTATTTTGTTTTTATTTTGAAGATTTGAAGACTTTTCAATAGATAGAATGTCTAGAAGAGGGAGAATTAAGATGATCTATCATTATTGTCAAACAATTCTTTTATTTTTTTCAGAACGTGTCTAAGAAAAGATTCTTGACTTTTCATCCTCCTCCGAGTGGTCGTTCTTTAAGATTCCGTTTACTTCTGTTTTTTTCCATATTTTTGCTATTTAAATGTTCGAGAGTTTTCCACTTAAGATTCTCTCCCCGTCTCATGAATGAGTGAAATGCATTAAGATGCTCGAAAATTTCCTTATTTTGCGGCGATCGCAGCTTTGCTTCGTCCACTCCTCGGCCAATGTGTTTCCCGGAATAAGATATCCGTGTCTGGCCGAGGTCCAAAATGCCCTCAAAGGAAAACCCTTGCAGTCTTTCTTGTTCGTTGTATAATGTCTCGGTTTCTGGTTCCTCTTTCTCTCACACCCTCCCATCTGATTATATACGGTCTAAACTAAATATACAGCATATGGTGGCTGTATACTTTCATTCATAATGCATTTCAATCTTTTTTTTTCCTACTACTTTCATTCCAATTCCAAGATGCAAGAAAGATAGATAATAATTGAAGGAGTTTTCTTCGCTTGTAAGAAGTCTAATTCCAGTGTTGTTCCTTCTTTTCCGGGGTAACGATGATGATGCTCCCACGTGTAGCCAAAGAAACGAGACGCGAGGGATATGGAAATTAAACAGACTCGGCTGCAAACCTAAGCAAAAAGGGAGGATGGAGCTGTTGAAAATAGAGCTGCAATTAAGATTTGTGATTTAAAAACGAGCTGCTTCTCCATGTGACGACAGATTGAAGGGGAAGTGGTTTTGTTTTATCAAATTCATGGAGAGTAATGTTACGGCGCACTCTAGTCATTTTCAGTAGCGAAAATTATTTATTTTATTTATAAAAATGTAATAAGTCTTTTTCGTCAGTACTTTCGTCATTTGCATCTGTCGTGTGCACAATGGTCAAGGTGACGGTTTTCCCGAACGTAGATTCAAATCCCGGCATGGGCTTGGATGATTCCTTCTTTCTTCTGTATTACTCTTCCTTTCAACGACTTTTTCTCATTTCATATCTTATTCCTGATGCCAACTTAGCCTCAACGCTCTTGAAAATATTTGAAAAAAAAAATATTCTTAATATTAAATATATGTATCACAATCTTCTGTTAATTGAAAAAATACATCTTTAATCTTCGTCTATATTTCGTCTTTCTGATGCAAAAGACTTTATCAGGACAAACTATGAGGAGAAGAACTCTGTCTTCAAGCCCTTATGAATACAATTTGAATTAACAATTTTAAAACAATAATGAAAATTCATATCTCCTTACAACAATCGTGTTCAGAGGCCCAAAGAAACGTAGGAATAATGTAGTTTTAGGGGCGAACGCCCCTCCATGTTCGAGATATTTGGCAATGCTTTCATTGTATTTCCTCTAAAAGTTTAAATGTTATAAATGCAACATCTCATATTAGATGTCAGCTATAGCTAAGGTTTCGGGCTCATATGCTGAAGGTTGTCGGTTCGAATCCATATATCTATTTTTTTTCTCAATGTCCGCAAGGATTTTTTTTTTCTTTTCCTAATTTTTTTTTTAAATTTTTCTTTAAGGTAACGTAATTTCTTTTTTTTACTATTATTTTTAATTTTTTTATATTACTTTGGGTCACCCTTAAATTTAAGAATTGAAGTTTGATAATTCTTTAAGATAAATGTCAACTAATTTCAATCATAAGCACGTGACAAGAATTCACTGTTGTATGTCAAAACAATACTTTTAAAATTCAGTTCTTTGAAGTCATTATTCTGCGGAAAGATACAACCGATTTTACTCCTGTTACTTTCCCGCATATCTAAGTCCAAAAGCTTCAAATTTAATCCTCGATTCGCTCAACGACTACTTGGGCTTGAAAGTAACATGTTTTTAATCTTAGCTGTTATATTACGGTGAGTCAGAATAATTCTTGAAAACGCTTTTAAAATTTTAAATAAAATAATTTTTCCCCTTAACAAGAAAGAAACATTCTTAACATAAAGAATAATACAAAGTTAAGCCGTTCCGGCATGGCCGAGCGGTTTAGACGGCGGTCTTCAGTGTGGCCGATGTGTCGGAACCCGGGTTCGAATCCCGGCCTAGGCATGGCTGTTTCTATCTTCTGTGTTTCGTCCGTTTCTCTCCTGGGACTTACTATCTCAGGGTTATTCTGAACGAGATGTGAAATCTCGTCCCCCTTTTTGAATTTCCTAGCCTCACCCTGCGTTGTCAGGTAGGGCTAGCCCGTGGTCCGTAGTTGGCCAAAGTCGATGAAAGGAAGGAATACAAAGTTAATAAAACTTAATAGCGGACTGGAGATCCCTAATTCTCCCAGAGTGTTCCTCCATTATCTAGGATGCACTCAGCCCTCTGTAAAATAGCGATCTTTTTTTTTTTTCCCGGAGCTAAAGGCGGAAGGGCGCGAATTGATCATCCGGATCCCAATTTCTTCCCGATGGCCGTAAATCTTTGGAGCCTACACCTCCAACGCTCCGAGGAGACCTCCGTGACCTGAAAACTTTAACTTTAGTAATATATTTACATACTACTTTACTTTTGTCCCTTAATTGAAGAAAACCGACCACTTTAAAAAATACTGGATAAACGTAATTGGCGACTGACTCAGGTAAGCTTATTTGGTTGAAGTATTTCATCGTTTTTTTGTTTGCTGGGATAAATTCAGTTCACATTGAAATTATCTACAAATGCATTTTTTAATAGAAGCATTCTGTTTTAAACATTAAGGGACTAGCTTTATACAATAAAACCTGCTTTTCCCAAACAACAGAATAATAAAGAGCGGCTGCGAAAGCAAAATTTAATTTGAGTCCACGTCTTCCTATTATTAAAGAATGAACGCAATAACGGAAGAGAACCACAACCAACTGCTCTCACTACCTGAGCACCATTGATCTATACTTTGATTAGTCTTAATTAAGACAGTTCTGCGACACTTTCTGCTGGAAATTAATATGCTGAACATTCCGAGATTTGAAGTAGGGGGTGTTGGGGAGGCGGGGGAGGAGACTTGACTCCAGTTGCAACGACCTGCGTCTACTTTTACAATCATTATCACTTCTAAAACAGAAAGCTCTTCTGTGGTTTGTGAACCCGCAACAACGGGATTAGGCGCGAACCGTTTCAAATGGGCCCTAAATAGCTCCTTCCTTTTGCGACAATAATTAGACGAAAGTAAAGGAGAAGGAGTTATTAGTTAAGAACGGACATCTCGAATTCAGCTACAGTGGGATGGGAATCCATTTGCGAAATTACAACTGCCCCAAAGACACTTTCTGGCAAATGAAGAGTTGCACTCAAATAGCGCTAAGTAGTGCACAAGTCATGCTGTTTGGTAAGTTAACGAAATTTGCGAACTGAAAGGGACGTAAAAATCTCGAAGGAGTGCATTGCTTCCTTCGCAGTCAACGAAGCGGTTGCTGCACGAAAATCCCATTATCTGATTCCAATAGTGACTCGGTATCCGGCAGATTTTTGAAGTAAGCTTGTCACTCCACACGAAACCAGAAAACGCAGATTCTGATTCTGATATTCAGCAAATCTTAAAAAAACAACATACATTTTAAGCCAATTAGACAAACATTTATTGTCTAATTAGCTTAAAACAGAAACGAGTCACAAAGTATTTCATTGTATTAGAACGATAGAAATAAACAATTTTTTAAAAAACAAAAAAACAGCTTAAGTTGACATGAAAGGAGAATGACTTAGATTTTACAATTTGATTAAATTCAATTTTTGTAGAAGTTTCCCATTTTACCCAGGTTAAATAAAAATAAATAAATCTTATTGACTGAACAGGCGAGGTCGTATTATTGCATTTGAACTTCTGTGTGTGTGTGTGTGTGTTCTCTGTTTTTTTTTTTTTTTGTCTGTTCAGACGAAAACGGCTGGGCTGACATCCTTAAAATTTAATACTGTATTTATTTATGATTCAACTTAAAAAATTAAGAGCACGAATATTTTGGCCTTCGTCTTCCAGTTCATAAAATTGCTCAGTCTCCCAGTATGCGATGATTGCTGAGCGTAATACATACATACCAGGAGCAGTGGCGGCTCGTGGCTGTGAAGTTAGGTGAAGAGCTAGTAGGAAAATAATTATATCATAATATACATACTATAAATTTTATATATTATATATATTATAATATATAATATAAATTATTATGATAAAACTTCCTTCTTATCTAATTATATTATAATATATCATAATATATATATTATAAATTATATATATTATACATAATAATAGATAATATAAAATATTATAATAACTTTCTTCTTATCTTCGTCTTTCCAACGTGATAATGATGTTTCTAATAAAACACACACTATATCTTAAACAGGATTGATATTTAAAACAGCACAGCACTGCGAAACTGGCGCGATCCGAAAGAACTTCACAATGGAAGAAGAGAGCATATTTCTCAGTTGTAACTTCACCTATACGATGCTATACAGCGGGTGACATCATGGTTGTCATAGCAACCATCGCTTCGATTATACAGCTAAGCTCCAACCCTGAGGTTGAGAAACTTCGTATAAAAGCCTACTTCACTTGGCTCTGTGCCAGAACAAAGTCCCGCATCAACGCAACGGCGCGGGACTTACAAAATACAAAAATACGTTTCTATTAAAACCAACATACGTGAGAAGGAAAATAAAGTTTTCCTTATAATAATTGTTGAATTATAAATAAATGAATAATATTGTAATATATACATAATTGGTGAAGTGCCACTTCACCTACTTCCCCTGAATAGCCGCCACTGACTAGGAGTGCTCTTGGGTGCCCACAGGAACGATTGTGGGAGGAGTGGTGTCAGTCTTAAGGGATGGCGGTTAGGGATTGAAAACTAAAATAACTGCGCTCCCACATTGCAACGTCATAAATTTTAAGGAAATGACGTGATGCGCTTACAAAGAGACAAACACAGAAGAAAAATGTTCAAGTGGAATAGTAAGGGTCAGTCCAGAACTGAAATTATAGTTACTGAACGCCGAAACATTCCCATAGCCTTTGTCCTGTCGGGACCATATTTTGGACACAGAGATGCAAAACAACTAATGCAGGGAAGCCAACCAATAAAGGCTTTAGTCCCGATATCTCAGGAAAGGGTTTTGGAGGAATGGAGGGAAAATACAAAAACTTTAAATTTTTATGACAGTGCAGGATAAAAGGGATTTTTCTTTTAGATTGTAAATTCAGTCACTTATCAAGTCAATTAAAAAAAATCATCAAAGATTATGAAGATTAATTAATAACAAGACTTCAGAAAGCAGAAAACCCTTTAGAGCAAAGAAAATGTTCTAGAATATTATCCTTTATATTATATTCATTTTCAACATGAATCGAAAATAAATTTTCATTTTCTGGAAAAAATAAAAAATAATTAAAATTATTTTTTAAGTTGCCTAAGTCCAATTTTAATCAAATTAGTGGAATTCCTAAGACGATTAGCAATGCATTGTAACGATATTCCCATAGAACTCCAGAGTTTCACTTTCTATGGGCTTTCTATGGGTATTTTTGTCACCTACAAGTGCTAAAGCAACAACCCACTAAAATTTTCAAATACAAAACTGAAATAGTTTCAAGAAAATCAGTTCACCGTTTCAAAAGAAGCACGTGCACACAGATTAACTTACAAAAGAAAGTCTCACTTAAAGAAAATTGGCTAATGATTTAAAACAAGTGATTGAAATCATTGATTAAAGAACAAAGGTTACTTATGTTATGTTATATGTTGTATGATATAAAAATGAATGTATATGTATATATTTATAGAACAGGGAAAACTCAAAGCTGGCCCTTCACAGAAACAGTGATATGGTTTTTCTATTGGCTTTTTTCAAATTCCACATCACTGTCCGGCTTATATATAAATTGTTTATATTATATAAAATATTATATGATATAAAAAACATATAACGCACTAATATATACATATATATATTTATATAATTATTTATAATTGTATTATCGTTTTAAGTATATAAAAGAATTTTATATGAAATGAAGTGTAATCCCAGAAGTGTCATCTATGCCTGACATTGCATTAATTTCCCATGCAGATATATTGGAGAAACTAGTCAGCCAATTAATCCTGTTAGCCATGCTAGCGTCATTAAAAATAGAGACATGAATTATAATCCAGCAAAACATGTACGACATACAGGACACGTTTTAGATCTGCAGCATCCACGCATCATTGAGTATGAGGATCATGCACTGAAGCGTAAATGTAAAGAGTCTTAGCACGTATTGAAAGATTCATTATGTTACAATGATTCTATATCAGTGCAAAATATTTATTTGTAGGGTTTTTCCAAAAAAGAAAAGGATAAGAGCATTGTTTAATATTTTGATTTACTCTTGTGAGTTGCTTTGCTTTGATGTTATTTTCAAATGCTCGCACCAGCGGGATGCATTGAAATTATAGTTGTAGAAAGGAACACGAGGTGGCAATACTATCAGTATCACCTCAATTACCTAAAGCTGTGATTGGTTGTTGAGAGTTATATACACCCACTGTATCCACTTGATCGATCACTTGGTCGATGACTTGCAGGCAAGTCGAAACGTTGTGTTTCTTTTTGTATTTTTAAAAGCTTTTTTAAACCATTTGTGGTTTTTGTCTAAATTTAATTATTTATAATGAATTTACACACATTAAATAATTGTAAAATGAATATTATGTGCATTAACTTTAAACATTTATTGTTATTGTAATAAGTGTTTATACGATGCAAAATATTACATAAGACATAAAAATACTAAATAGATAATAATAAATGTTAAATGGTATAAAATGCCATATGATCTAAAAAATGTTGTATGTAATGAATGTTTAAAAATATATAAGATACATAAAATAATATTTTATACCTTTCTCAAAGGCTGAACTAACTTGTAATAAATACAATTCAATTCAAGATTATTCAACACAAAACGACGTAATATGAAATTAATTCTTTATATTTGTCTTCCGATATTTTGTATATTTCATTGAATTTCGTTAAAGCCAAGAATGGAATAGATAAAAGGGGGGGGGGGGGCACTTATTATTCGGATCAAGAAAAATATTCATTTATTCCATAAGAAAATGGGATTCGATCGTCCACCGCTACTCGTACGAAGAGAAGGAAGAAGAAGGAAAAATTTAAATTTACAACGAAGCTAAAGAAAAATTGGTAAATAGATAACGAGGAAGTTTGCTATTTATACAAGGACTTATTGAAGCAAATTCGTATTTTAAACATTATTCAGCAAATTTAAACAAAGGGACATCGGTTACAAGAATCTAGACAAATTGTGGTTATTCTTTTTTTTAAATTTATTCATCAGTATTCTTGTCAAATTTTGATAAAGCTTTATAAAAGTGAATTTAAAGCTATTTTCGTCTGTAATTGAAACGTTTGTATTTATTGAAATAAAATAAAAAAACAAACTTGAAACCTACATCTATATGCAAATTATGACATAAAAATTTAATACTGAACATTGACAGTACAAATGGATTCCAGTTTCTAAAAAAAAGGGAATTAAATGTGCATTATTTATTTAAACTGTGTAAATCGGATTGATTGTAAGCGTAGTAAGCCACGCGCAATGAATAAGCTAAAAGGACTTAATATTCCTTGTTTAAGATAATGAAGTATTAACAGAAATTGAATAGAAATTCATATATTTTAGATTCTAATACCTTTTTTATGGGAATTTTCAACGCCTTCTCGTGCTAATTTTTTTGCAAGGACCCGTGTGAAAAAGATTTCAAATACAAAAGTTAGTTCGTCTTTAGTCCTCGAATATGCATGAAGATTCATCCAGAAGTTCAGAAGTTATGAGCGGCGGACACATATATACAGACGGACTGACTTGATGAGTCTCTCGTTTCTACTGGAAGACAGACTATGGAATGGATGTTAGTTATTTACTCCGACTTTTTAAAATTTACAAACATAACAGATTTCAAATTGAAAACGTCTACGTCTCAACTAACGTCTACGTCTCAACTAACGTTTAAGTCTCAACTAACGTTTACGTCCCAACTAACGTCTACGTCTCAACTAACGTCTACGTCTCAACTAACGTTTACGTCTCAACTAACGTTTACGTCCCAACTAATGTTTACGTCTTAACTAACGTCTACGTCTCAACTAACGTTTACGAAAAACTCTTCTGAATGATATGTACTTCATTCTGGTGTTTTACAAATGTCCAAAACTATATGGGAAGTATCTCTTTAAAGACAGGATTGCTGGAATTAATTAATGGCTTAAATTAATTAGAACTGAGACACAATTGTTTGGATTATTTTAAATAGGATAGGATAGGGTCGTCTGTGCTAATATTATCATCTTATTAATAATAATTTATGAGGACACGGAATCTAGACTAAATTGTCTATAAAGGAGAAGTGATAGGACCTCACTTACAACTGATCACAGTGAGGACAGTAAAAAATTACAGTTTTAAGGAAATTTAATGTACAAGATTGACCAGTTCGATACATAACACAATTCGGTATATAATAAGCAAAGGGTTCCTGAAACATTTCAAGAGCCTTGCTTCCCAATGGTTAGAATTGGATTCTGAGAGTTTCTTGATGGAGTCAGTCACGTGTTCCATGAATAAACCAATCACAAGGTACTTCATAACATCTATAATAGTATATCTAAGTAATGTGTTATATAGACATACAGTCGACATACTCCTTTTAATATCTTCTAAAAATACAATATTTTTTAACGAAGGAAATTTCCTCTTAGAAGGAAAAGTTTTTTTCCTGTCCATAAAACTTGATGAAGTTTCCTGTTTAAGGAAAGAAAATATTGTATTTTTAGAAGATATAAAAAGGAGTATGTCGACTGGATGTCTATGTAACAATCACAAGATCTTTATCAAGAACAGTTCATAATGTAAATTTGTGATCTGCTGTCACTTATTTCAGTCACCTCACAAGCTGGTCTCGCTGCCATATTGGATACATAGGAAAAAAGAAAAAGACTCAGATATAAAGGAGCGATAATCATTTGTTTATAATTTGCATGTTTCGAGATCCGTTCACTGGTTTCAATGAAGTTCACGTACAGAATACAGACAAGGTCGACATCAGAAAATTGCATTAAAAAAAAAAACAACAACAACAAGCTAATTAAATAGCAATTGATAACAAGAACATAAGGTAAAGAGCTTTAAGTTTACTTTCCTCAAAATGTAAAAAAAAAGTTGTGAAAATAACAGATCGGAAAATTTTTAATTTATAATATCTGCTGAACATAAATAATATTTCTTATTTCAAAAATAATTACATCCGCATTTCTTGCTTAAATCGGTTAATCATTTGAAAACGCGCGCAAAATGATTGCTTAATGGATTAATTTTACCCATTGTTAAACAGTTTTGTTTTAAACAGTTTGTTTTGCTTATAATGCTTACTATGGAATGTTTATCATCTTCTTATGTTAATTTCTGGACTATGTTTCACACGAAAAAAATTACAAATATTAATGTTAGATCGTCTCTTGTCCTTCAATATGCAAATCAAGTTTCAAGAAGCTGCATCCAGCAGTTCAGAAGTTATTAAAGAGGGCGGGGGGCAACATTCAATCAGTTTGACTGATTTCCTGACCGTCAATTTCGCAGGATAGCAATTTTGTGAAGAAAACACTTCAATCTATCTATGAAGCTACAAGATTCAGACCTAAAAAAAGCATATGAACAAACCTTAAGGTTTCACGCATACTCTGGCTTATTAGTTCTGACCAATAATAGCCAGAGCTGCTAAGTAAACAGCTTGTTACTTTTATAGTAGGCCTATTTTGCAAAAAAAAAAAGGGTTTGCCATACATGGTCATTACGTCATTGTGTCTGGAACAAACGTCACCAGTCATGATGTCATCAACTTGACTTCCGAGCAGTCAGTCCAAGATGGCGTCCTTTGTGATCGCATAAGCATGATCAAGAAAGGACAAACTTTGCACAGCCAAGGAAGGGGAATAGTATGGAACGTTTGTAATTATTTCAATTTTAATTATTATTATGTATTCGTAACAGTAGAAAATACAAAAACCCGAAAGTTTTCGTAATGTTTCTAAGATTCAGTTACGGATTTTAGCAATAGATGGCGCTGTTTCGTCCTGGAAAAAACATCAATCTATAAGAAAACGACGTCACCAAAAGCTCTTCTTTCGTGAACTGAACTGTAGTTTGCCTTAATGCAAAATTTCCTTGTTGATGAGGTGTAAGCTCGAATCTTTTTCCTCATGTTGCTGTTTATCAAACATCTGGAAATAGGTTGAGTGAATGTGTGAAGGAAGAACAGGTAAAAATCTTGGGAAAAATACTTCAATGTTATTAAAACATAAGGCAGTGGGTTTTCTGCAAGACAAATAACAACCTACAAAAAAAAATGAAGTAAACATCATTTTTGCCTTTTAAAAAAAAAAGAAGAAACCTTGCAAGCGAATCTGCCTGAAATGAAATGTGAGACTTTGATGTAATTATGAATGTTTCCTCGCTAGAAGCACTCTTCATGTTTGTCCCTCGTGCAAGACGCCGCCTGCTGGGAAATTCTTTCCTCCATTCTTTGTCGAAGTTGATGAAAGCGCCATTGCTAGAACCGTTGCCTCTAGTGACTTGTTTATTTTAGTTTTCCATCATGGAAAACAGCACTGGAATTTAACTTCATGAAATTTGGTTAAAGAGGAATAGCAATTAGTAATGGATTAATCATTCCAGGTATGGCAGCGACATCTATTATTGAAAAACTAACTGCCGTAAACTATTTGTGAATAAATATAATAATAATACGATAATATTTATTCAAGTACTACATTATTATTTGTAAATTCAAATATTTTTAAATATCAATTTCATTTTATTAATTGACTAGGCCATCTCCCGTGTACAGATTGTTCGTTATAGATATTTGAAGAAGAGATTTATTTACATGGACGTTGGTTGATATAGATGTTAAATGAAGATCATAGCTTATATACGATACTCCTGGCAACGAATTGATTGTGACTATTCTTTTGAGTGAAGATAACCAAATTCTGATGACTTGTGAATCTAGACAAATTTTCCTCTTTGGCGGAGACTTCAGACAAATTTTACCTGTAGTCAAGAATGGCCGAGATTACGACATTATTAACAGTTCTTTGAAAAGATCTCATCCTTTCTCTCGTTGTCCATTTCGATACTAATTGATTATCGATGATAAAACGATGGTTTATATGAGATAATCCAAGAATAATCGATTCCAATGAAAGGGGTTAAAGCAACATTTTGAAGTTTTGAAGACTCTTTTCAAGCCATCTCTTTTTCAAGCATAATAAAATTGGAATAACAAAACAAAATAGTTGGAAGCTTAAACAAATTTCAAAAACACGTGAATATAATCGTGAATCAATAAGTTTAGTTGTTTTTACAAAAATATATTAATAAGGTACAATTCAATTATTAAAAGTAATAATAATAAGAAAATAAAATTTAAGATAATCTAACAAAACTCGATTCCAAAGAAAGCAGTTAAAGCATTATTTTGAAGTTCAATAATGCTCATTTTGAATTTGTCGACTTCCTCGTGACAATAAAAAATGAAAAACCGTTTTCCATTGTTGCACTAACATTGGAGCACAACAACAATACAACAATTGCGGAGATATAAGTAAAAAAACAATATGAAAAGAGTTGTAGTTCCTATGGCCTAATGGATAACACATCCGACTTCGGATCAGAAGGTTGCAGGTTCAATTCCCGTCGCGGAAATTTCATTATAAAAATTATTTCTATTTTCTATTCGCACAGAAAATTGCGCCGGACAGACAGACACACAGACAGACAGAGAAATAAAAGATTTTAGTAATATAGATTCTGTCAGCAGAGTTTCCAGGCGCAATTAAGAGATAAGGATGGCAAACATTTTTTGGCGGAGTCAAGTATAGATGACTATAATTGATATAGTTTGGTTAGTTAAAGAAACAATTGAAGAAGACAATAAATAGTTATCAATTCTATATGGGGACAGAGCATCAAAATATTTTCAACTACATATTTTCAGATTCGTATCAGCTCTAGAATAGTTGATTTTAGTTTTGCTAGGACACTGTTGCCAATTGAGACGTTCTATTGCTAATTTACCTCAAAAACTACATTCTGTATAGGCCTACATTTTCTAAATTTATTTACCATTTATGAAATATTAAAAAAAAATTATGCTTTTACAATCAAACTTCACGGCAAAATCCTGAAATCCCTTTGCAACTGTGTTCTGCCAACATTTCATCAAAGATTTATTCATTATTATTATTATTATTATTATTATTATTGAACTTATCTTCTGCTTAACAGTCACTGGTGTCCATGTTTTAATTTATCTTCTGCATTGATGAAGAATCGCCAGAGTGAAGACACAACAAAGAAGATAAAAGATATGCAAATAACCAATAACTCATAGCAGATAACAAGGACTTCTTGACAAGCAAATAAATCAATAAATTAAGGAAAATGAATGATATAGGTTGTAATCAATGAATCAAGATGATCATTGGTACAGCTGCAGCAACTGTTGATTACATTTAGTGGAGTGTGGAAGGTAATGAATGCATTATCTTGCTATATATCTCTTGTGTCTAGTCATGTATGTATGTAAAATAACTCGAGAAATATCTGTTACCTTAACGAGACTAATGTAGATATTTTAGGAAAACAAATTACTTTTACATTTAGAGGTCTACCATAAATGTTTATTTTAGGTCTACCATAAATGTTTATTTTGATAACCTTGTCCAATTTCTGCAAAACTTAACAGTTGAAATGCAGTCATTTTTATTGGTTAGTGTTAGACCTCTTTTTTTTTTTTTTCTTTTTTTTTTTATTTTGTTGTGTAACTTGTTTTATCGATAAACTGGGCAAAAAAAAAGATTCAAATGTCATCAATACGACAGTGGCTCCCTTTATGTTTCAATTGAATTTCAAAATTTTAAATAGAGTACTCAACACAAATGGCCATAGTTTGACTTTCTTAGGTTTTGAATGCATTTTTGTGAAGCATAACAATAATCAAAGATACAAAAAAAAAAGCAACGATATCCAAGAAAAGTACTCTTTGTGGTTGACAGGGGTGGCGATGTGAGGTGGTGCACCATCCTGCATGAAAACCATTATATCCAGACATTGACACGGTTGATGTGTGGGAATCTCCTGGTTGGTTAACAGAGATGTTTAACGCTGGCCAATTGAAGGGACCGTTCCTTAATATGTTGTTACTTTTTTTGCTTTATTTATTTTTAAATGAAAGTGAATGGTGGAAATAATACAACCCATCAAGCCTTCACTTATTTTTTAATTATACCTGCTAAATTCAAACAGTAGAAATTTTTAAATTTCTGGAAAAATTAATTAAATCGCAATATTACTGAAGTAGTGTAAATACAATTAATTTAAACACGCGCAAATTCGTGGACTCCTAAAAGGATTAATATGCGCAAGTTGGACATCGATGGAAATTCGTTGTTTAGGGCCTTATGATTTTCTGCGGAAAGTTTCGGGGTCATATTCACATACAATAGTTAGATCACCTTTTGCCTGCAAATATGCATGCAAAGATTCAAGAAGACCCATGCAGCGTTTAAAAATTATTGGTGGAACACACACACACACAAACGGATTGAGTGATTTCAGAAGCCCCTTTTTCCTAAGAATTTAAGTTAGCAAATAGAAATTCCACAAATGGATGTTTAGATTAACCCAATGAAGGATGTTAATATATTAAATAAGTTTAATCCTGGAAAGAGTTTTCTGATTGACTTATAAAAGAGAAGCTATTCTACTTTGGGGTAAACGTTAACAGCAGGACCGAAGCAGCTCTATTTAGCGCCCGGTGCGAAATAGTTTTCACTGCGCCTCTTTTCCTTTTTGTTGATGTTATGGACATGTAATATACAGGGTTATTCATAATTCCTTGACACATTTCAAAGGCTCGCAGCTCGGCGGAAAAAGGGATGTTTGCCCCAGGAATATCAAATAAAAGACTAAGTTGTTTTTTTTTGTTTTTTTGTTTTTTTTTCCAGTAGAACGCTGCATTCTAGTCCCATTGGCTGCCTCTAGGACGCAGGGACAAACAAAATGGCAGTTTCGCAACTTGAGAAGGCGTTTTGACTCCTGGAATTCGCGGAAACAAAGTTCAGTGGTGACACATTATTACAACCTGGTCCGTGGATGTCTGAACGACAAGTTGCCACAACGCTGGATATGGCGCACAGCCAGGGGATGATCAGGCCGTGTTCCGTTGGCCCCCAAGGCTGCCAGATCTGAAACCTTCAGATTTTTTTTTCTTTGGGGGTACGTGAAGGACAAAGTGCTCGTTCTTCCACTTCCTGCTGACCTCGCCGAACTGCAACATCGTATCACCAATGCAATTGCAACCATCGACAGTTATATGCTGCATCGCGTATGATGCCTCCAGCAAGATGACACATAAACATTTATGAACAAAAACTTGATGAGTTTTCACTTGATATCTCACGGGCAAACATTTTTTCGTCATCTGAAATGTGAGCCTAACCAGCGTTTACAATGATCCTCATGGACGCTTACAGCAAACCGGAGTTGGGGGATCAAAAGTGGTCGCTTCCGATAAAGAGGAAAACGGCGATAGACGTCCTCCCAATATCGATCCTTCTGAACACATTGGTAGTGGTCACGGTTTTGCTAGACAAACGGTTCCTGAGATATGATAAAAGAAAAACGTATTGAAGCACCGACTTCTGACCCCCAAAATTCGGTCAGGGAGTGTCCTAGAGGTCTGATTTTTTTGGACGTGGTCACCTACTTTTTGATGCTGAACACAATGGTGAAGGTTTCATTCTAATATCTCTAACCGTTTGGTCAATACAGAGTGTGACATCCAGCAAGCATAATACCAATAGCGGTTCCCTATATTTTATAGGCAAGTTGTAAACTAGGGGCCCCATAAAATGAAAAAATAAAGATGGAATAATTTATTGTTTTTTAAATGAGAGTATGCCATACCTCGCCATACTTCGGTAAGTCGAATAAACTCTTTAAAAACCGACCCCTTTAAACCCTAAAATTACCCCATAACGCGCTAATATCATGAACGATTTTCGATACCGTAGTCCGATTCAATCTAAAAGCACGAGCTATGACGTCAGCCTTTTCACCATTTTCATGGCGTTTTACCGTAGACAGCTTATCTCTAACGATATAGCACGGCGCTTGTTAAAACCAGCATTAGGACTATCAGTAGGAACTTTCTTCGAGAGTACAAATAAAGCCACAAATTTAACGCAAACGTGACTCTGGAAAAAAATACATGTTTGAATCAGCTAAACAAGAACTACAGTGCCGCCACACGGCGAACGCTGGAACTATAAGTTCCGAACGTCAGCGTCATGTAAATTAATAATTGTACTGGACACAATATTTAATTTTACCTATTTAACATTTATTTTTATGTAATTTTGGGCTTTTTTATTGGTTTTAGGTGATTTTTTTTTATGTTAATAATAATAGGAAAAAATAAAAGTCGATTAACAAAAAAGTCAAAAACGATCTGGTACGAGGTAGGACTACAGTATTAATTTCTAATTTGAGACAGGAATTGGTAGTAAATTATTGCTTTTTGTTTTGTTATATTTGACATCGTTGAAACGTCAAGTTAACATCAAAGCAGGGAATATCAAGAATCGTTAATTCAAAACTCATTTCCAAGTCTCCTTATGAACGACCGCCGTTACAGCGAAGACCCTGGACTTATCAGTTCCTCATTTCATTTAAGAGTCCGGGCTGAAAATCTTGATCTTCTCTGGTTTCTGACTGGATTTTGTTTATTCCTA
Source organism: Thereuonema tuberculata (assembly GCA_023159025.1). Taxonomy (NCBI): domain Eukaryota; kingdom Metazoa; phylum Arthropoda; class Chilopoda; order Scutigeromorpha; family Scutigeridae; genus Thereuonema; species Thereuonema tuberculata. Next base: position 20,275,699 of record JAFIDM010006943.1, read on the forward strand.
TTTTTAAATCACCGCCATCAAGCACTGCCCGAGAAATTAAAATAAGTTCTTTGCATGAACTAGGTTTATTTAAAACTTGATTCCATACAGAACTCAGTTGAGTTGAGTGTAAAACGAATTCTGAAAATTCTTATATCTTGTAAAATGTGAATTAGATGAAAATGGGTATATTTGGGCAAAGGTTTTTTTATTTTTTTTAATCCATGTTCCTAGGAAACATGTATCATGAAATCAGTCAGTCTGCATATCTGTCCGTATGTGTTGTAACGTGTCTCTAAGTGTCCTAAAACGTTTGAACACGGGATGGATCGTCTTGTAATCAATCTGAATGTTTAAAGCATATTTAAAGTAGGCCTATTTTCATTTAAGGACTACAGAAGATCGATTTAAAAAAAAAAAAAGAAGAAGATATAGAAGATACAAAATGGTGTTTTGCTTTCACACCTTGAGCTATCATCGACGGGAATCTGGGAGAGCTGTTTCGTCCTTGTTCGGAATCATCAGCCAGATTTACCCTCGATGATAGGCTGTGTATTCTCTACATCACCCTTTTTTTATATGTTACAGTTTACGAACGTTAGACTTTCCTACTTAAGATGTGGCTTTCATATTTTAAAGTATTTCCCAATTGGGACCTTGGCGAGAAACTACAGCGAGAAGACAACAAAAAATCCCATTGAAAAGCACTGGAGTAAACAATGGATTCTAACGATGCTTTCAACAATGATATTAAGACTTTTAGTTAATCCATTCATTTGCACGTGGTTTGATACGATTAAAATTAGACGTATCAAATTTAATTAGACAATTAGATTTGTCACAATTAGAGACAATTAGACCTTAAAGTCTAATTAGACCTTAAAGTAAATTTTTCAAAAAAAATCAAAATTTTTATTTCTTTAACTTAATCTGTTATTCAACAGATTTTATAATGAAAAAAAAAGTAAACTTTTCGTTTGTGACGTATTCACAATTTTAAAAGAAAAATAACAAAAGAAATTTATTAAGGAATAAAATTTTAAGAAAAGTAAATTGTAAGTTTTTTCAGAAACTTATGTTTTTCCATCTTTTTTCTTTTCTGGTTAGAAATACAGAGGTCGAAACATGAACAGAAATGAAGGTGTAGAGGTTAATGAAAGATTTGTAAATTTGGCTAAAGACATGATAAAGTTAAATACAAACAAAACTATGAAATTTGAAGATTTAATAAATTAATCTAGTGAACATTATTAAAATATCAATAGGGAATATATTGGATTGTTGTATAAATAATGTTGTGGTTTTGATTGTTGTGTTAGGTTACATATTTTGTTAATATTCAACGTTCAATGTTCAACGTTATCCTGTTTTGTTATTTTAATTGTTATTTTATTATGTAGCTTGAAAAAGGAAAGATGAATACTCTTTCTGAAAATTTCCATTATTAAAATTATTTTAATTATTTTATTTATGCTTAATGGGTGATGTGATGTTATTTTTGAATTAAGCAGGTTTCATATTATATTATTAATAAAACGTTTTATAAAGGATTCTTTGTCTAGTAATATGATTATTGAACTGGATTTTAAATGAGGAAATGCTCCCTCTAACCTCTTAAAAAATACACGTTCTGAATCCTCCTGTATATAACATCAGAACAGCTTTCTGGAGGTCATTATAAGTTAGAAAGTCCTTCTCAATGTAGATCGACATCAACAATCGTTTTAAAGGAAGGGAGCTACTTTGAGCTGAAAAGAAACAAACTCATACTAATAAATCAATGAAAGGTTTCTAGTACAGTAATTACACAAGAAAAGAAGTATCATCATTTATTTTTGAAGTTCCTAGTATGGCCTATTGGGAATTCACTACTTCTTATTTTGGAAGTCGTGATGCCATCTTTCAAATGGACAATCTGAAATACTACAGAATGTTTCTCAATTGCTGTATTGCGGCGATTTTTTTAATTTCTTGTATTCTTAATTCAGTATTTTATTTGTTTTTATGCATATATTTCTTTCTATTAAACTCCTATAGCTCCCTTCATTTAAGGATTTGGATATGCTGATGTGGACTTCCTGACCTCCAGAATGTTATGTTGAAGTTATGACGTTTCGTTCTGAATCGCCCTGTAAATACGACTTTATTTAAGATAAAATATGTTTTATTTTACAAGTAAAACAGGCTGACCATTCGTCCGGCATTTTGATCCATTGTCCCGCATTTTGAATACTGTCCGGCATTTTTTAACTTACACGTCCCAGATTCTGAAAATAGTCCTGGAGTTTGTAAATAATCGTAATTGTCTTTTTTTTTTTTTTTTTGGTCGTGGAAATTGTCTGACGTCGAAAAATCTGTTGACCCTAAGCTAAAATGATATTTTTGACCAGCGCTATAGAGATACCCATGATGATTGTTTACAAAAGAATAATTTTATAACATTCAAAAAAAACTTAAAACCTTCTAAATCTAATCTAAGACATATAATAATGTAAAAAAAAACAAAAACAAAAAAAACGGCGATATAAAACAATAAAATATATTAAAATACGGAAAATAAAAAAAGATGATTCCCTTAAATCAATATAAATTCTATTTTTTTTCGAAATAATTATCTACATGAAATTCAACTTTTTAATGTACATATTTACTGTTTTGGTACAAAAGAAATTTAATTCTTATTTTACTAAAAACATCTTAATCAAGATTACTGTCAAAATATAGCAAATATAAATTGGAAACCAAATTCAATTTATTTTTCAATTTACAACAAGAATTAATCCAATTTTTAGTGATTAATTATTTTATTTCTTTCCAATCCCAAATAGAAATCTGTGATAAGTTGAAACTAACTAGATTCACTGAAATTGTTTTCAGTGAATTGTTTCGCTTTTCCAATAGTATACAATTTATTTAATTACCTGTCTGTCACCTGATGTCGTATCTGGTAAAACGGACTTCCTTCACCGGAAGTTCATCCCTCAAGCGGCGATTCGGGAAACTGTGATAAGTTGAAACTAACAGAAATCTGTGATAAGTTGAAACTAATAGAAATCTGTGATAAGTTGAAACTAACTATATTCACTGAAATTGTTTTCAGTGAATTGTGTCGGTTTCCAATAGTATACAATTTATTTAATTACCTGTCTGTCACCTGATGTCGTATCTGGTAAAACGGACTTCCTTCACCGGAAGTTCATCCCTCAAGCGGCGATTCGGGAAACTATTGTTCAGGGATGGAAAAGTTATTTTGAAAAACTGAACAACAAGTATTTTTTTTTTGCAGCCAAAAATCTGGAGAGAGAGAGAGAGAGAGAGAGAGAGAGAGAGAGAGAGAGATGGATACAGAGCTAATTCGATCAAATAGAACGCCCTCACGGCTACAAGCCCTCTCAAATGTTATCTTGCGTGTTGTGAGATATTAAAAAAAAAAGTAGCACATTTTCGACACTGCATCACTAAAAAGTAACTCCGTTGCAGTTTCTCAACTGCAAACGTTACGTCGCAGCCGAACATTCTCTTTCAAAAGTAAGTATTCCTAGTATCCGGAGTTGCTAATAACCCGTTATTTTTCACTCCTTCTGTTGTTGCCTCTTTTTAAATAACAATCGGATTTTTTTTAATTATAAAAATAACTAACAATGTAAGTAACAATTTATAGGATGACTTATTTAAAACGATTTTTCCTAACAAAACGATGAAAAATGGAACAAGATAATTAATGCTTTTAGACAGTGTCAAAAGCAAAGCAGCCCCATAATATGCACAATTTTATAAACACAAGTAGAGTGAACCTAACCAGCATTTACAATGAACCTAATGGACGCGTACAGCAAACCGGAAGTTGGGGTGGTCAAAAGTGGTCGCTTCCGATAAAGAGGAAAACGGCGATAGACGTCCTCCAGTATCGACCCTTCTGAACACATTGGTGGTGGTCGCGTTTTTGCCAGACAAACGATTGCTGAGATATGATAAAAGAAAAACGTATTGAAGCACCGACTTTGACCCCCCAAAATCCGGTCAGGGAGTGGTCCTAGAGGCCTGATTTTTTTGGACGTGGTCACTTACTTTTTGATGCTGAACACAATGGTGAAGGTTTCATTCTAATATCTCTAACCGTTTGGTCACTACAGAGTGTGACATCCAGTAGGCATAAAAGCAAGAGCGGTCCCCTATGTTTTATAGGCAAGCTGTAAACTAGGGGCCGCTAAAAATGAATGTTTAACATATCTGAGAGATCTCAAGATTTTTTACAGAAGGAGCAAAACGTACTGGCAATGTAAAAAAGCCTGTAAAAAGTTGTACTTTACATTGTGAAATTATATAAAATAAATATAAGTAAACTAAAGTAATTAGCTGTAATAAAATTTACAGTTTTCTACCTTAGTGCTCTTGAGAGAAAAAAACAATTTTTGACTTTCGTTTAAATTGAAAATTTCAGGCCCCTTCCCCCTTGTTCTGGCGTCCATATAATCATATCATTCTTGCTGATGGGACGTAGATCGTGTTATAAGATTTTCCTCATTCCCCTCCCTCAAGGTGGGGTTGAGGAGGGTTCTAATCCCTACTACTGTAGGCCTATCTGAAAACGAAATAAAGCTTTTTTTCGGTAACCCCCCCCCTCTCGTTTCCCTCCATTGCATGCAGAAAAGTAAATTGCAGCGTGTTTTTTTTTAGGGGTTGAATCCTCATAATACTTCACCCATTCTAAATTCCGTTAATGTTTCTCTTCTTTCGTAATGGCGTACTAAACCAAATTTACGATTTCGTCCACAGGAATACATTCGATTTCTTAATTACTAGTAGGCCTACAGTTCTGCCAAAAATGGAACTTCGAATTTGTTTTTTTATTTTATAGTTTGAAGATAAAATGGCGACCACCAACGTAAATTTCGCCAAAAATACGGTCAATTTATGCAGATTCAATGGCATCAGGACAAAAGACCGTATTACTCGAAACTAATGCGCCCCTTTTCCGGCGAAATATAGTCTCTCCTTCTCCAACGTCCACTTATTATTATACTGCTTTGTGATTGCAACTTGTGAGACCATCGCAACTTGTATCGATTGTCTCGACACTCGATGTCTTCGTTCGGTTTCGGCTTCATTCTTGTTATCTCGTCATTTGGCAATCTTGTTACCTCGTTTTGTTTCGTCTGAAATGTGCGTGTAGGCCTTATATTTTGACACACACATTAAAGTGATTAATGTAATGTAATTGTTAATTTTCTTTTCCTAAATTTAATATTTAAAAATTGTAATATTTAATATAGTCCTGTGTGCTAAAAAAGTTCAAGCACTGATTACAAATCATACTACGCATTGAACATTGTATCCTTAATGTTCTTAGTATGCTGAAACCATTTCCCATAATTTACACTTACCCTCAATTTACACCATTTGTTCAGAGTCCCTTGAAAAGTGTAAAAGCGGGGTTCGACTGAATTTAGTTATACGATGACAATGGATTCTACCCAGTATTGGAGGTTTGATGGTCCATAGGAAAAAAAATCCTGTAATCCATATCCTTTTTTTTTGGGTTGGATGATAAAAAAGCTCGCAATAAAAATATAATGTCGGAAGGAATTCGTAAGTAAAAAGCATCGGGAACTATTGCTGTATTGACTTCATTATTTTTCCATAAATCATTACGAAAGTTCCTCTTCATCTTATTACCTGTCTATTCTTAATAAGATTTACATGATCTTTTTCTTTGGTTGTCTGTTTAGTTGCAATTTTTCAACCAGGTTGTTAAGTTATTTGATATGTTGAGCTAACTACTGAAAAAGTCAGTACATGAACGCTTTGGTGAGTAATTAGAGAGGAATAAAAGTGCTAGAATTACAAGTTGTACTTTAATAAGAATAACTGACTATGACTTGTTTCAAAATATAAGTCCCTAAAAGAAAATTGTAAGACGTGCAGAAGAAGGCATTTCTGTAATTAAAGCCTAAAGACATTTTCAGTGAGAAATGTGCGAATCAGCAACTGACGATGGAGATCAGGTTGATGATACAAGATCTGTCATCCAGAGGAGAATTGCTGGAAGGCCCAGGAAGACAAATGAAAGCAGGAAGGCTATTAGGGAAGCATTTAACAACAGCCTGTCCAATCTCTCCTTTTAATTACTTCTTGATAAGCATTTTGCTCGTGTTTCAAAAGGAGCCTCCAAGTTGATGAACTTAAAAATTGATGAAGTGCAGTTAAACCTTGCAAATAATAGAATGTCAATTTAAGTGATATCATCGTTATAAACATTCTGGGTCTATTATTAAACACTTCTTGAATAGCTTTGCCCTCCATTAAATTTCCTTTTCAAAATCCGCAGCTCTTTAAGGGATGATCTGCCGGATCTGAGCTTCACACTTTCTTCTTTTGTTTTTGATTTTGGTGTAGACTTGCTGCTCTTGGTACTTTCGATTTTGTTGTAATTTTGTACAAAAAAAAATAGCGATGTTGCGACGGTTGTCCTACACCATTAAATTGATTAATAACAGTATCGTCGTCCAGTTTGTTGATTTATTGCTTTACGTCTTTGGATATTTATTACATAACACAATAAATAATAATTAGTGGATTATAACAACATTTCACTATAAATATCTTCTTTACTGTACAATATTTTGTTCCATTTCAACAAGAACTTCTTCAAGTGAGGATAAGAAAAAACCTTATTTTTAAACTTTTTAAAGTTTTTTTCTTATAGTTTTTATAGTGAAATGTTGTTATAATTTATTTCAAATATATATATATAATAAGACTTTGAAATAATTATTGGGTTTTTCTATTACACGATTTGGATTAGGCAATGTACTATACTGTCTATACTGATAGTAAGACCTATAGTTTGTAAGGTTTGTTTTTTTTTTGTTCTTGTTTATGTTCTTTTGTATTTTGCCTGTGGCATTTTCTCTTTAGTTTCTAACAGAAGTCAGTCGATACTAGATTCCGATTGCCTGGTATTACTTACGTGAAAATATCTTGGCAGGATTTTTCTATCGGTTCTGACTTCGCCAAAAATCCCGGTTCTGACTTTCTGGAATATGTAAAAAAAATACTTCCTTCCTAAGCCAATTGCTTTCTATTTAGATTTTCTATTGCATACCGTAATAATCTACCATAAAAATAATTAATCTTAAGCACGCTAGCTGCGAATAAATAATAATTAATAGAAAAATTATGACTGCGTTACTAACTTCATCACCTAACACACTATAAAAGAAATTTTACATAACACACTTTTTCTATTTAGGTATTTCTTATTACTTTCCTCCTCTTCTTACATATGGACCATTTTTGGAGAAATTTGGATTAAGGTTCTCAACAACATTGATTATTATTTAAAATTTAGCTCCACAAATATAATAATATGTATATACAGGGTGGACAAAAAATGAATGGTAGGATTTCAAAGACATGTATATTCTTTATTCTTTGACGTATACAGTTTTGACATCTCTCAATATTGGAAGTGCAACTGTCCAAGTTTGATGTGCGCCACTCAAAGTCCCTCAATGTGCGCACCTTTCGTCACCCAGCACACATCCAAATGTTAGTCTAATTTCCGCCAGATTCGATGAAGCATATCCGATGTGATGGCCTCCGTTCCTTGATATCACTGATGGGAACTGGGCATTCGAAGTACGTACCCCCATAGGAAGAAGTTACATGTTGTAACGCTTAGCAATACAGAAAATACGTGTCTTTGAAACCCATCATTCTTCTATGCGTTTCTTTGAAACCCTGTATACTGTATGTAATTTTTTAATTGGTTTCTTTTTGGTAGTTTTGATTTAATATAGTTAACTTAGTTAATTTTGTTAATTAATTCAATAAGTAATAAAGAGGACCCTCTACTCTTTAATACTTCGTTTTTAATATTAAGTATTTAGGTTATTTTTTTAATTTTGAATTTTAAACTTTAAAAAAGAGCAAAGTCGTAATAATATTGCGTTTTAGGTTTCTAAATTGTTTCCAAATTTTGCCGCTGAAGACGTGGAGATAATTGGATTGTATCTCCATAGAAACAGTGATTTGTTTTTTGATATTGACGTTTTCAAATCCCAGATCACTGTCCGGCTTTTTATATATATATATTCCACATCACTGTCTGGCTTTTTAGTAATGTAAGTTAATTTTATTCTTATATTCTACACTATTCTAAGTAGCAAATGATTGATTGAAATCTTTGTTTTGCGGAAGGGCCAGCTTTGAGTTTTGCATTTTCGAGATATATACAGTATATTATTTGAATCGTCATTTAAGAATCACTGGTTTAACACTATTAACTACTTGAACATTTACTTTTCGATCTTATTAATCAGGATATTCGAAACTGCAGGCAAGCCAACCGTAATGTTCTTTGTCTCTTGTAAATCTCTTGGGATTACCTGGATGTTGTTATAAAGACTTATTATGAAAAGTTACGTTTGCTACTACAAGATTAGCTTAAGTCGAAATGAAGATCTTATTGCCAATGCATCATCATCTACCATCTTTGCTGCCTCACTTAGGAATAATCAAATCCCCCTCCGGTGAATCAAGACACTCGAGAACCCAATTACTTCATTATCTCGCTCTCCAATTGTAGGTCTTCATTATGAGCAAATGATGGCAATTGGCTCCCTTTTTTTTTTAGTGTAATGATGTTGCAAATTGGCTGTTAGGAAAACGCCAACCCCTCTTCCGCTCCTGGTTTTTATACCCTAAGAATGATATCCATTATTTTGAAATATTTTCCAAATCTTATTCTTGTTACAGTAATATGGAACCATTGAAGGTAATAATAATCCCTTAATTTGTCACAGTCGCTTTTCCATCTCTATATTTACTTGTGCGCCATCTATGGAGCAAAAATTGTACTAAATTCTGAAACTTAAAACAATCGAATTTTCAATATTTTCTTTATCATTAAAACTTCTACACTTGTTTTGTTCTAGAAATCTCTAGAACAATGCATGGGCAGATCGTATTTAATGATGTAATAAACAAATTTCTGTAAGGTGTAATTATTGTTATCTTTATTTTTAAATGATGTATTACCTGTCTTGAATTCAATTTTTAAATTATATTTTTTTTAACTTAAATTTCATAACTTAGTAGCTTAAGCTCGTTTAAAATTAGAAAAATTAACAATAAATTAAAAGAATTTCCATGTAAGAAGAAAAAAATCTTATTAACTTTTATTAATCATTATTTTTTTTTATTATTTTAGCTAAATAAAATGAATAACTATAAATATAATTATGATACAAAAAAAATTACAAGCGTTAATGTACAATTATAAAATTGTTACTAACGTCGACCTGCCTAAATTACAAGACAATTATGTAAATCTAAAATGAAACATTTGTCATGCAAAAAAACAAAGAATTTTTTTTTTTCAGCATAGCTGAGTTCAGTAAGTGTACGTATAATCATTTCTGGTTTTGTTAAAAGATGGCGCTACAATATGTTCTAGTAAATAACCTTAAATTATACTTCAGAATCTAAAATACCGGAATTTTTATTTTTCATACAATATATCAAATCTATTACTGAAGGGCTGCAGCGTCCCATCTTCCATCTCCCTAACCCTTACTACATCTTACTAATTAATGATATGACAGTCCCATTTATAGTCTAATAATAATAATCAAAAATCTAATTTACATAAACTTCAAATTATCAAATAATGGGTTGGCTGTGTTTCATACCAACATTCCAGTACTAAAGCCTGAGAGAGTTGCTATTGCAATATATGTTGGCAGCAATATAAAAGCACTTATGTAATAAAAATTTAAAAAATTTAAAATTAAAATACCGCAACGTTTCGAATCTTCAACATATCTTAAGATTCATTTTCAGCGTGCCACCTGTTTAAGAACATCCTCCTTGTCAGAATTCGTTAATGGAAATGACAGTGGAAGGCAAGAAACGGAAGTGAGAAACTCCCTTTGGTGTTTAATATGCTAATTTAGAAACCGGAAAGGATCGTCTGCTAGTAAAATGAGCGTCGTTAATTTTTTTTATTTTTTAACATTTTATTTACTGTAATATGGGACCCTCATGATCAGGAACTTAATAAGAAGTTGCAAATAATTGTATTTAGTTATAATTAATTAAATACTTGTATTTAGTTATTTTATATGCACAAAAAAAGGGGGGGGGGCAACTAAATACCATATTCCATGATATTGGTTGTAGATATCCTGATTATAACTTTGAAGCAAGATAATCATACCAGATTCATAAAACATTCTCAGGTAATGGTTCTCTCTAATACCGAATATAATAGGATTATCAGTGTCCAGTTAATGGTTATGGTTATGACAATGGCATATGGTGTGATATGTTTTGTTGTCTTTTTATGGCATAAATGTGCTCCTTTAGGCGTGTATCAAGGCATCGTTATGTCTGCCCAATGTATAGGCAATACTATTCTTGCTAGTACAGCTATTATCTGTTTTACGTTTTATTCCATATATAGCACCCTTTTTTTGTAGCTTATTGGTAGATTTTTTTGTTTGCTGTCTTAATATGGAACCGATAGTATTTCTAGGTCGGGACACTTATCCTACGTCTGATTTGCTTAAAATCGGCTTTAATTTCTTAAATAACACCTCGTCATAAGTAATGGATAAGTAATTCCGTATACTAGGTTTATTAATGTTATTTGTACTAGGACTGGTAAGTATGGGTTGTATTCGAATCATTTTTGCAGCGCGTTCCGTTCTTAAGAATCTAGCAATATATTTGTCTATCATCAAACTAGGAAATCCATTATTTTGAAAAATATTCCTAATAGTTTGTATTTCTTGATGTAAGAATGAAGGATTGGAACAGGCTTTGATAGCCCTATCAAGGGCCATTTGCATTGAATTCTTTTTATAGCTGGTTGGGACTGACCATAATATGATTTCCTTTTGTGTGTGTGTTTTTTATACTGTGAATAAGTAAGAAAATTATAATTGATGAACTTTAAAGAAAGTAATCCTGAAATGTTATACCTTAATTTTAATTTCTTTTTTACGTCATACTTCCTATGAGTACAACTGTACACATTTAAAAGATTGTAAAAAAAAAAGTAACTGAAACCTTAAAATTTTACTTTCATAGACGATTACCTTGTTGTCGTGATTATAAATGATCAAACAAGACAACAGTCGTATTTTGGAGTCGATTTACAGTTAGATTCCAAAGTTGTTTTATTCTTCAGTGCTACGTTCCGAACATAGGCCAAAACTGTACTGTAATTTCACTCCCTTACATAAATAAGATTCATCTATTTTAATTTCAGTTAAAAGTCTAGTTTTTTGTCATCTTTTTTCTAGTGTTTATTAGCAACATTCAGTTATTCTAGTTTGTTTCCTTGGGCCTTTATGGTAAATTATGCAATGAGATAATGGTGTTGTGTATTCCAATCCAAAATTGCTTAAAGTTGCCAGAAAGCCTTTTTTTTTTTTTTCCAAAAATTCAAGAACCTTGAAAATAAAAAAATAAAAATTAAAGTGTTTACGCCGAAAGTTGAAACTCCCAGAATGAAACGCAGATTATAGATTTTCCTTTCCTGACCGTTCGCTCTTCTATTTGAAAGCGACTTCTTCTATTTGAATGTTAGCTAACAGCCAGGAAAGGAAAATCTATAATCTGCGTTGCATTCTGGGAGTTTCAACTTTCGGGGTGAGCACTAAGTACTTTGAAGGTTATCAAGCACTGGTATGAACCTTAGTTAAGTAATCAAAAGTTTAATTAAGATTTAAATGCATTTCCCCACATATCCAAATCTTTAACAGAACAAAGTAGAGGTAAAAAGACAACAAAAAGAAACAAAAATAAATAAAGTAATGATTAACTTTATTAAAATGGAATGAAAATGTTTAAAATCAAACACTAAACAATTTCTACAATGTCAGATACTAACATAGATAGACATAAGATAGATCTTGTACAGATGTAATGAAAATTAGAAGAAACGTACTTACAAAAATTAGGCACTAAAATACCACATCCTGATTTAACAAAAAAATAAAGAAAAAAAAAATCGAATTTAACTATTAGGATTCTAATAACGAAACCTATTAAAACTAATCCTATAGTCATTCTTTCTCCATTAATCTTTTATTTTTATTACTGAAAATTTTGAATTTTGTGCTTTTTAACTTAAAACTCAGATCTTTTCAGCCTCCCAAGTCACTGCTCAGGTAAAAAGTGCAGAAAATCAGTAAATAAGACAGTTTTTAATGTATTTCTTTTTTAATTTTTTGTTATTTTACTTCATTTATTGTCTTTGGTATTTTATAATAATTTATCTTATGATTGGGAAGACTAACATAATACGGATTCATAGATCAATACATTAAAATGAACACCTTGTGAACATTTATTTCTCCTGAACTGTTAAAAGCAAAATCTTAAAACATCTTGGCGTTTTTAAAATTACAAATGTTTATACTAGTTCTAATTAGTTATTCCAACAACCAGATATCAAGGAAATGCTACAAAATAGCATTTTATTACTATATTAAAGAAAATCAAATTCTCTTGTAAGAAAGCTGACAACCAAAAAAAAAATATATGATTAAAAAAAAAAAAAGGCGACTTTCAAAAACGTAAATTTTATTTCTTAAGAAATTATTTAAAACTCTATATATTAATTTAGAATAAAACTTCCATTGCCACATGATAAAAAAGATTTTTATGTTTGGTATTTACTTCCAATGTTTCAACATAAAAAAAAATAAAAAAGAGGGGTGTCCCATTTGTATCAATGTCAAACTAAAATACAAGAACTACATTCATTCTGTTTAATACAATTAAATATTTATACAAAATTCTGAATACAATAGTTTTGTACAAAAATTCTGAGGCCACTGCAGTAATTAATGTTTATTGAGTGATAAATACAAAGAACTGCTTTGTGATGAAGGTGAAAAATTAAATAATGTCTCAGATGGAATAATAAACGTCATTATATAACTGATTTTCAGAGTGCTGATTTTGAAATGTAAAAGTCGTTTTTAATATATTCAGCATTTTGGAAATGACAGCCTCAAACAATTAGCTGCAACTAAAAAAAGCAGTGGAAAGCACTTTACAACATCATGCATAATAATTTTCAAAATAAATACTTAACTTGAAAACACTTTTGAATAACGGTATGAAGTAATTCAATATAAAATGATAAAAAAAAATGGAGGATTTCACATAGTGCAGAATGTACCACCACAATTTCTATGCCAGTTTTAAAATATCGGGTTATAGGCCTGTGTGGCCATTGGGGGTGACGGGAGGTAAGGCTTACAAGAAACCTGGAACCTGTTCTTCACAGGATTGAGTGGATCCTAGGATCAGTCTCAAATCCTCTACCCCTTTAGGAGATTGAACCCGGCTGCTCCAGTCCGCAGTCAAACACTATCATTTGACTTTCGGACTCACAAAATTGTTGTGTTTGCTTAAATTAGAAAAGCAATTTTAATTAATAATTATAAAACTGGAATAATTAGTGCCATTAGTTGGAAGTGATAATTCAATTTAATAAATTTCCTAAATATTAAGTACAGTCTTATGTAGTAAAACATCAGTATTAGTTAAGATTTGTAGTATGTTCCATGATATATTTTTTTCTCAAGAAAGGGATTGTCATATGAAGTAAACTTATTGCCAAATATTTACAGTAGCTTTAATTGCAATTAAGTGTTAAAAATATAACACCTCGTTCAATGTATATTCCTTTTCTTGATTGTTGCTAATTACTTAAAAAAATAGCCATCAACAAATTCAGTTAACATTGAAATTAAAGATTAAAAATAGTTAAAAAATACTAGAAAACTATCATTTGTATATTTATTATTATTTGTAACAGAATCTTAAATAATTATTTATGGTTATTTGTTTCTCAGTTTTTAATAAATTCATATAAGAATTTTTAAAAATTAAATAAAATGTTCGCATATCACTCCAAAAAATTTTTGAAAATTCCCTTGAATTAAACTATATAGAAAAATCTTAATTATGTACAAGACATATAAATAGTGAAAAATGCAAAATTTGACAATTCTCAAAACTTGTAAGTACGCTCTATTGTCACACCAGATTGGAAAATAAAAATTAAGACTTTATTCAAACTTTGAAATTGTATATAGTATGTATAATACTGAAGTCCAGTACAAATGAAGTTGAAAGAGGATAGTGGAGACAAGGAGTGTTCATTGTAAGTGCTTTGGTGCTAAACAAGCCCAAAATACAGAATACAATTCGTTATTTTAAAAAAATAATCAATCATCTGGATTTATAGTACATATAATTCCATGAAAGTTAGAAATAAAATTCAAATTAACTAAGAAATACATAACATTTTTTTTTTTTTTTTTACTATATATACAGACACTATATATTTAAATGATCAGATCTAAATTTATTTCATGAAACATCCTAAAAGAAATAGATTCAAAGTTGAAATGTATTCTAAAAACAAAATGCAAGATAGTAGCAATGAAAAAAAAAAAAAATATTATAAAAATATGTATCTTATTAGCATTAGAAAAATAGCTTTATGCATAGTGTGAGATTCAAGTATATAAAAAATAAACCTTTACCAAAAAACAAACTTATATAAATATATATATAAGTTCATAGTGTAACAGAACTTGTGTATATATATGGACGGAATAACTGACTTTACAATAATAAGTCAAAAAATGACAATTGAGATTAAAATATGGAATCTTTTGAAACTATAAGGAGTACAAGTTATAAAAATACAGAAAAAAAAATTAAAATACACTGAAAATAACGTGTTCAGAAAATATTTACATTTGCCAAATCTCTGATTAAAAACCTTCAATGATTTCTTTGTTAACATACATTAATAAGATGCACATACCCTCTAAAATTTGCATCCACATGAAGATACAGCTTACATTATAAATTATTTAAATATTGATACTCTTTATATATTTGCTTTGTTTTAAATTCTTCTTCAATTAAAAATATGGATTGTTATTTTGGGATAGAAAATGGGATAGAATTTTCCGTTAATGGGATAGAATTTCTCATTAGTCAGAAAATGAAGAGAATAAGGATAAAACCCACACCTACTGGAAAAGAAATATAAAGTTTGTTGTCAGGGAACCTATAGGACAACACAGCAAAACAAAAGAGCAGAGGTATGTTTAGCAATAGCAAATTTATTCTGTCATCATTATTACCACACTAAACTTTTATTTGAATGTAGGAGGCATCAATTTTATTGTGTTGTTCTGTAGGTTGTGCTATTCCCTCACGATGAAGTGTGCTTTGAACTGTTCGATTTATTTAACTGGCTTATCGTTAATCTCTTCTTTATCTGTTTTAGAAATTCATGCTGACCTTAAACTTCACCTTATAAAAAAACCATGTAAATTTCAAATTTTCGTATTTCATTTTTAAAAATCCCTAGTTAGATCTTGTGCAAAAGAGACAGTGAAACATCCTACAATTGTCAGAAAGGAAAAATATTCAGAATATTTTCCGATACCTAAATTTTCCGCTCTTTTTTTCAAATTCTGGTCGATCTAAAAAATTTCTTGAATTTTAATCAGCTTTAAAAGGATATTTTAGACTCAAGAAGGATTGTTTTATTCTTATTAAGTTGAATGTAAATCAGCAGAAAACACTTCACTTCTTTTCCTTCTGACAATTGTAGGATGTTTCACTGTCTCTTTTGGCACAAGATCTAACTAGGGATATTAGAAGATTAGTGAAGAGGATTGACGCCTTGAAAATATGCTTTCCTGACAGTTATAAATATCCCCCGTCATGTGAAGCCCCAGAAGAAAAACGTTTTGAAGATCCAAGGGAAATGGGCAACTTCCAGGACTTTGGAAGTTTCAAGAACATCCTTGTTTCAGTGATGTAAAGTATCACTGCGGCGAGAATCAGCAAAAGAGAGTTTTGGAATTATAAAACAATACAGCGAAGATTCATTTTTTTGGATTTTGCAGAGGAATGCCAGTACATGACTATCATTTCGATATGGATCGGCAGAAAGAGTGCATTAAAGAGTGGGTCAACAATCTTGAACTTGGTTTTGTTGAGTACAAAAATATTGATTCCAGGTTTAAGATTGTATTGAGAGATTCTTCTCATCATAAAAGAATTTGATCATTTGTTTCATTCAGAATCTACAAAGAGTAAAAAGGCATTTCCATATGAACTGTATTTTAAATATACCTTTGGAATGTGTAAATGTATTTTTGAGATTCTTTTCATGATGTTTTGTTATTACTATCAGAAGTACATCAATACATATTTGGTAAGTGATAACACCAACTTTTTGTTCCTTGGTTCCTAAAAAAATTCATATTAATGTAATTTTTGCAAGTAATAAACTCAATAAAGCTGTTAGTAGAGGTATTGTAATAGAATGTCTATGTTTTGTGGCACTGTTACAGCCATCTTCACTGCAGTAGCATTCTTCCCAATATACTCCATTGCTGTCGTGGCCCCAGTTGCAATAACCTGTAATTCCCGTCTCAGAGATCTGGGCACAGCGTCGAGTGACCGTCCGCCAACGTCCGTCCCCTATTTAAAAAAAAATAAAATAAATAAAAATTACAAAAATTATTTAATTGAAAGCAATGCCATTATCAACTTTCATTCTATCAATAAAATTAATAGGGAATTATAAATTTGTTAAGAAATGAATTCTCATTAACAACTATGATAATCACTAACAACTATGATCTAAGAAATAAAAATAGAATTATATATGAAATTTACAATCAAATAATCCTTGCATCATTAAAAATAGCTAAAATATCAGAACTCAAAAAAAAAAAAAAAAAAAGAGATAAAAAAAAAGAATTATAAATAAAGAAATAAAAAGGACTTTATAATACAAAAAGAAATAATTTTTGAAAAAAAAATTCTTTTTAATCATAAATTCTTAATTAAAGATTAATTAAATATTATGATTAATATTTTTATATTATATAATTAATTGATGTTTATCAAAAAGAATATCTGAAAATTTTTAATTAAATGATTATGATTTTAAATTCCAATATAAATTGATTTATATATATAAGATCATAAGCTTATTAAGAATATAATTTAAAAGATCATAAGTTCTTAATGTTCTTTGTACGATATTTTAAATAATTAATGTTGCCAGAAAGAGGTTATTTGATTATATTATTAGCTGTATTAACATTTGTATTTATATTTGTATTATTGCTTCCAAATCTCTTATTTCTATTATTTAATGTTTTATTTACGGTGTAGCCTGCAGACAGATCATTAATTAGGGTATAGCAGGATATAGTGTAAATGAAGATAAAATAAATAAAATTAAAAAAAGAAAAAATTAACATCTGATATTAATATGATAAATTTCAATGTTTTTTAAGCATGACTGCCAACATTACTGAAAACCTTTTCTGTTTTTGTTTTTCCTTTTACTGCCAGCCCATTGTGGGTGGGATGTGCGAATACTGCCAACGCTCTTTTCAGGAAGTTTGCAAGATTTCAGATTTTGATTATTTCTAGTAATTTTATTTAATACATCTAGATTTTTTTTCCCAATGTTGAAGATATACTGTAGTCGGGGTTTAGAACCATGGAAGAATTATGGGGGTTGACTTTAATTTTTAGAAAGGAAAAAATAAATTAATTACTATACATGAAAAAACTCAAAATCCTAAGTTTATTTCACATGATTAGAAAAATATTTACAAGCAATGAAATAGTATTTCTTATTGATAAAATTTAGTTTTCTCTCCAGTGGTACATTTTCTTGATGATCAATTAACTTTTGCAAGAGATATAAAATATTTTATATGTCTGTACACTCACGCTCTCATCAGCTGATGCACACATGCTTATGGAAGCATTCATTGTGAAGGCTTTAATTGCATTTACCACACACAGTTCGGGATCTTTTTCTTTGTCCTTTTCCCTTTTTCCCTCTTATACAGCACACACAACAGTCCTTCTCTTTTTTATTTGGCAATTTTTTAAGTTTTTTGACACCACCTGTCACTAATGATGCAGGTTACCTAACTCTGTTTTGCTTTTCTCTGCCAAGTTCCTGAACTATGCTGATAGTATAATGTTGCCTGGACAAAGTCCTTTTTCCAGATGTCAAATTTTCCTTATATTATATAGGAATTCAGTACCGTATACGAAAATATTGAAACACATCTTTTTTCCAATATTTTACTGTACATCTCTCGTCAAGATAGGTATAGAGCATCATGTATAACATATAGATTCCCCCCATATAATCGTTATATGATTGAATAATGGAAGGCTTCTCCACGTCTTTTACCTGACCTCGCTGTGTAGATGAGCATTTACTCTTTTCTGCTTTGCATTCATCGAAAGAAGAATCACAGGAAATCGCTGGGATTTTTTTTTTCCAGCATGGCAGCAGCAAGAATATAGCCATTACGGTACTACTGCTCTTCTCCTTGAAATTTTTCCTTTAATTCTATCGGAATAAATTTCCTATTCCTGCGAATAGTCCCAGTTACATAAGTTCCTTCTTTGTATAGGTATTCAGCTAGAGGTACTGATGTGAAAAATTGTCCATAAAAATATGATAACCTTTGTTTAGATAGTTACCCATCTTCAATAACTTTTCTACAACTGTGTAAGCCAAGCCAAACTTTATTAGATCCTTTTCTTCTTTTCTCTTAGCACTTCTATAAACATAAAAAGATAACAAATAGGGCAACCCGGAATCGCATAACATCCAGAACTTTATTCCCCAGCGATGATGACGCTTGCTAGGAATGTATTGCAGTAATTGCGTATGGTTTTTGGTGCCAACCAAGCTTTCATCAACACTTATACTCATAGGAGGATAGTGGTGTCAGGAAACTAAGTTGGCATGGTCAATGAGGGGCTTTATTTTGGCACAAGGATCATATCCTGCTTCCCCTGGCCTAGGTAGATTTTTTGTGTCAGCTAAATGAAAGAATTTCAAGATCAATCAGAATCGATTTCTAGGAAACATCTCATGAAACCATCCGATGTATTGCGATTTTTGAGTGAACCAATAAGATTCAATTGTTGGCCTTCGAATTAGACCCATATTCAAAGTGCTTGTGATGAAAGCATTTAAGTTCAGGAACCGTTATTTTTTCCCCAATTTTTTGCACGAGCATTTGGAGTAAGACATCCATCACTATTGAGAAAGTGTCGAGCGTATGCATTTGTTTCCCTAACAATTTCATTCAATAGAACATCTGTAAAAAATAAGCGAAAGTATTGGATTGGTTGTGCATTACTTGGAGGAGCATGCTTTGGTCCTGGTATCTGTAGAAACTCAATGGGTATCTTTGGAGGGTTATCACTATTCACTCTCACTTCGACCCACTCGCCTTCGCCTGGATCAGCTTATTCTATCCTAAGTTGGACCCACATGAGTCATCTCCCTCGGAGGAAGAAGAGATCCAACGCATCTTTGTACCTGGCCTTGAGGTGTAAACGAAACATTCTTCACTGCTAGAAGAAGAATCTCTTCATCGGAGGTCTCTGATGGCAAATCACTTATCATTAGCGATGAGCGCATCTTCAATATCCTTACTTTTCAAACACTTTTGACATTTGTCACAGAGGCAGCCCTAAAATAACATTTTCTAAATTGTATCAAAATGAAAAATTATAAATCGCAAATTGCCGTATCTACTCGTCCAACACTAAACGACATGGAGAAAGAGGGGAACAGAGTTCAGGAAACTTATTTACTTGAATAGGTAACGTAACTATTTTTCCAATAAGGCGCAGTTCTGCGAGAATTGAACACCACAGGTTTTGCACCGATTTGTAGTAAAATTAAGATGACAGGAAAGGTCAAGCAAAATAAATAATAAGGCAAAATGCGATAAACAGCAAGTTCACTATTATATATTGTGACAATACTCATATGTCGATTTATTGTAATTTAAAATATTAGAATCTAATATTATTATTATTGTAAAGATAAAAGAGATGTCAGTTAAGAAAAATAATTTCAAAATAATTGTTTTGTAAAGGCTAATGGCGAAAGACTTCGTTAGTCACAGTTTTAGCTATTGTCAGTTATTTTATTTTATTTATTTTTTTTATTTTATTCAAACTTTAATTTAGCTTAGCTTAGGATTTTAGGAGTAAAATCTTTAATTTAAAATATTAGGATTTAATGTTAGGAATTTAAGTATTTTAGGCAATTGAATAATCTTAACTTAGCTTAAGTTAGATTTAGTTAAGGAATTTAAATTTAATTTTCTCTTTGCTTTAAATTAGCTGAATTTAGTTTTTAGTTTGGGAATTTCTGTTCTCAGAATTTCCATGAGATCATCATTCCATATTTGGAATTGTTAAATGCACTGTCATCCCATTGGATAATTATCATTATCACCTCACATGATGTAATCATGATGTAATCTCCCTTATTTGGGCAGATAAGCTATTCTGTTATCTCAGTGGACGGTGGAATTCTGACGTCACACTGGCGGCACGGTCGAAGTTATTTAACTGCATGTTCCAGGGAGAGCATTCTCTCTCTTGCTTCGCCGACCTGCGGATACAATGCATTTTACTCATCGATCTCCGTTTGCGATAGCTTGCAGCCGCATCTCTGTTCTCGGCAGCCGAAGTCATGCCGATACGCTTTGTCAGAATAGGGTGTGTTAAACTAAGTTATTTTAGCTAGACAGGCACCGTGGATAGCCTAAAATTCTCATTGAATATTTGTGAGTGAAATTATCGCAACCAATTTGCAAAAGCAAGCTTTGCAAATTCAGTGTTATTAACAAAGTAAGTGTCCATCAAATTTATTCAGTGCTACGCAATTTATTTAGTGCTACTCAATTTATTCAGTGCTACTCAATTTATTCAGTGCTACTCAATTTACTCAGTGCTACTCAATTTACTCAGTGCTACTCAATTTATTCAGTGCTACGCAATTCCTTTAGTGCAACACTACCGTTAAAGGAGAATTCAATTAAGTGAAGGGAGTTTAGTTTTAGCAGTGCGAGTTTTTAGTTATTCAGTGCGTTGATGATTTAACCTCACGACTCAGGAAGTTATAAGCCATAGCTTCGTCAGTAATTGTTACCTTCAAATTAAGTGATATATTATTTTATAGTAACAAATAAAATTGTTGAGTTAAACCTGTGCTGTGAGTGTGTTTTGTCTTACCCGGGAACGTGAAGTGTGGCTCCCCCACACCCCGAATGGACTGAAGCTAGTTAACCCGGCATGTAGCGACCTTGGAGGGGGTAGAGAAGGATTTTACCGAACGGACTATCGGTTGGCGCACAACAACTAACCAAACAACACCTGAAATACTAATCGACCCCTGGTACCGTTACAATATGAACAAGGAAAAAACGTGAAAATTTAATGAAAGATATAAAAACACGGAAAACTCATATTTTATTATAATGTAAAATTGTAAGATATATTATTCATCAACAAATACTTACTCAATATTAGAAGAATATTTGCTAATCTTGCTGGAAACTGACACTATAAAATAAATTCTAAGAGCCACAGAAAAAACAGATCAGTGCGAGCTCTGACCAGCACTAAAGATAGTACGATACTGGCTTGAGGGTAACGAAAAAACACAGGAGAACTTACGAGGCAAGTGTAATGTGAACAATCAGTATATATAGGGTGAAACCATCTTAGTAAGCAGCAAAAATTAAGCACATACAGATAAATGAGACGGGAGCCCTTGAATAGACCACATATCACGAGTAAAAAAAGTCAAAAAAGCCGGGCCGATAAACCTGCCTGTGGCAGTTTTCGCACAACCAAAGAGGGCCGATGACAGTAAAAGGGTTATATTTCAATTCTGCAAGCCTTTCACTATTGTACCGGTTTGACAAAATCATTTCTATTAATTAAAAAAAAAAAAAAAACTACAGTCTAAACATAAATGGGGGAGATAGTTAAGAAAGCATAATAGTAATTAAAAAAACTAGCTAGCTTTCTTGGTTTACTATTTTGTTAAGTTAAGCTAGATAGGATATCCATGATCAGTGCATTGAAAGGGCGATTTTGATATCAAAGATAGCTTAACAAGGAGATTAAAATTATCATTTCATATTTCATTAATTCAAATAAATTCTACAATACTTTAAAACCAATATTTTTTTTATTTTTTTTTTTTTTTTTACTAAAAGCAGCGTTTATTACTGCTTAATTTTTATCATACTGCTTATAAAGAAACCTACAGGATTCAGCTGTTTTCTCTTGGTTATCTGATATCTTTCAAACATTAAGAATCACAAACAATAGGCAGATTATATTTGGTAGACAAAATGGTTGCAGGGACGAGAAAACATACACATTCCATAACAAAAGAAATAAAAGAATTCACTAATATACAATATCTGAAATATCCATGTTTGTAAAGTAGCCATGCTTGAAGTGAATAGTCAGGAAAATATCAACATTTACTACAAACAACTTATATTTTATTAACTTTTCAATTGTAAAATGAGTTATTAAACATTTAGTTTTATAAATAGCTTTTATTTTTATCATTTGTTCCAATTTTTGATTAATTTATGATAGGAAATCTTGTCATTTTGAATAAAAAAATACTCTCAGTACATCAGCATGGAAAGAATAGTAAAGAGACAAGAGGAAGCAGAAACCCACATGTCGATTCTACTAAAAGATATAAATATCAAGAATTAATTATAATCAAGTTTAATAGCAAAGCCTAATTAGACATGTTTAAATCAATGTGATAATGCAGATTTAATTAGATTAGATGGGATTTCCAATGTCATGTAAACAAATTATATCACTTAGCAAAAGTTTTGGGAATTCTCAGTTACTGCGAATTGCAAATCAATATTTAAAAATATAAAATGTAACTCTCTCAGAAAAAAAAAGCCTAGAAGATAATATGGCAATCATCAGAGCGGATGAAAAACACTAAAGCAGCCAATTTTATGCAAGACATAAGGGAGCCTCGGGAACAAGAGTAATTTCGTCATTTTTATTAGGCGGCTCTTTTTAGTGCAAGTCAGCGAATATTGTTTGCGAAGAATAAATGTTAAATGTTTGAGAACAAAAACATATCAGGGATGAATCTTAATATATAAAAATGAATGTTTCCTTGTTTGTCCCATATGCATTCCTATACCATTCATCAGATTGCAATGAAACTTTGGTGAGTTGTTGTGCGCATGCCTGCGAAAGTTTCTGAATTAGTAGAACACTGGGCCCTTATATTTAGGGCCCCTTCTCGGGCCTCACAAGTCTAATGCAAAAATTGAAAAATCCGCTCCCCTAAGGGGGGGTAGGGACACCACACATGGGTGAGTGGAAGGCGAAACAATGACCTAAGTATCCCATCCCCAACTGACACCTGGGCCCTTTCTTTCTTTGAGTGTCATTGCAACGTATGCCAGGTACAGCTAGTATAATATAATATCTTCAAAGAAACATCTAACACTCCATAGACTATGAATTTTCGAAAAACTTTATTCGTGTTTTTCGTTATCAAGCAGAGAATGGAAATAAATAAATAAATAAATAAATATGAAATACACATGACATAAAAAACAATTAATCAAATACCTTTATTACGTAATAAATCATTAATTTTTGCATTTCTTATTAATGAAAACACTTCTATAGCTAAAATTGTAAAAATACTATGCACTTCTACACCTTTATTTCTATTAAAACATACATAATTTTGAATAAACATAGCTTCCATTATCCTCCTACATAAATCATCCTTTTCATAGAGTAAAACTTCTACATCTTTCTTAGGATAGTGTGCATTTATGCAACAATGTTCTACTAATTCTGAACTTTTAATATCGCCATTTTTAAAATATCTAATATGGTCATTTATACTCTCCTGGGTCAATCTAGAAATCTCTCCAATATAAAACATATTGCAATTAGTGCAATTAATCTTAGCAATACCACCATGCTTGTTTTTATTTCCATTTTGGATAATTAAATTTTCTAATTTAAGACTTTGTTGTTGATAACAGTAAAGCCATAACTCTTTAATAACTTTCTTTTCTCCGAAATCAAAGAATTACTTGATTTCAATACAACAGCATTATCATGTTGAAAATTTAGTAATTCTTTAATTTTAAATTTTATGATAATCATTTGTAACATCTTCAATTAAGTTTAGAGGATAATCATTCAGTGAAAAGAATTTTCAAACTGTGTAATTCAGTTCGAAATAAATCTTCATCTGAATTGGTTTTTATTTATCAAAATATGCCTTTGTACATTGTCTTGAATAATCAGAAAGCTGTTCACATTTGTATTGATTGCTTTTTATATCATTCGAATTTCGTATAATTTATTTACTTCCATTCTCTGTTTCATAAAGAAAAACACGATAATTCGATAATTTTCGAAAATTCATAGTCTACGGAGTGTTAGATGTTTCTTTGAAGATATTATATTATATTCATCTCAGGTGCATGGAGTACTAGAATTGAGTTATATCAGAGACAACTTAGAAATCCTTTTGAAACTTTGAATACATTTATACAAATAATCTTTTATTCCTATAGCTATCATTAACACTTCCCAGATTAAAACTTATTATAAAATTATTTAAGATCAATTACACCACAAACTTGCAAAGCTCGCAATGATTTCAAAAGAGCAAGACGTAAGTTGGAAAATTCAACATTAAAGAACTTATTTGAGACTCTGCAGATACGAAAATGCAGAAAATGTTAATGTAAAAAATTATATGAATAAATCCAATTAAATACTTCTATATTTACTTAAATTACACCCATTTTCAATTATAAAGTTCCAAATAGACAATTAATGCTAATTGATAAATTAATAATAATTCTAGGGGAACATATAAATTCTTGCAAAAGGGTGCCAAGCACCCTAGAGCTGGCTCTAGCAATCATTTCTTTTTTATACTGATATCTTCAAGTTACGAAGTGAATTACTGAATCATTACCTTTCAAAGGATTGTAGTTCATTGTATTAATTTAATCTTCAATTTAGCTTTTCTCCAAACATCAAAAGCCTTTCATTCAAATTATTTCACAAAAATAAATAAGAAATAAATTTAGTTTCTAGAACAGCTACAAACATCAATTGGAACAAAAAAAAAAATAATTCCTGTTATCTCTCAACTTAGTACTGCAAAAAGATAAGAATCTTTTAAAAGATAGCTTTACTGTCATTATTAATAAGATAATAATAAGCTAAAAATAAAGACCTCAGACATAAAGATCTCTCAAACATTTTCTCAAAAAAGACAAAAACCGTCTTTTTTTTTGCCTCTACATTTTGCAAAAGCATTAAGATTTATCCTGGGGAAACAAGTATGAAGAATCTTGAAACAAGTGAGTAGTTGAGAGGCAGGATTGCCATTTGTTTTTTTTATGGCCAAATTTAACAATTTTGGTCTTTTCAAATTCACTTGGCAACAAGTTTTTCTGTTTTGGCCATATTCCGGCTTTTTTTGAGGAGATATACCTATTGAGACAAGATTATACAGAAAGGCCTTTTAACTGGAGAGACTTTTTTTCTTTCCCTTTTTGGTTAAACAGATGAATTTTGTAAAATCTGTGTGTTTAAGGTTCCAATTTTGTATTTGGCCAATTTTTCATTAAAATTTACAAAACTCATAAAAATATGCTGAGCATATTGGAAACTTTCCTACTCATGTTATTGATTGGAAGAATATAAGTATTCTTGCTTATTAAAACAATAAATGTAAATTATTAATGAAAGAAGTTGCATCTGTGAGAGTGCTCCAATCACGGCAAATCTCTCCTGAAGATATTGCATTAACTTGAATCAGCATTGTAGTTGATCATTTTATTGTTAATCAGATTTTAAAAAAAAAGTAACTGTATAGTCTGTAAAAGAGTTAAAAAGATAGTCCAGTTACTTTGTTCAGAAAGTATCTGTAGCTAAAGTCATTTTATGGGGGAAGTAACAGAAAATTTAGTTACTTTTTTAAGAATAATTTTCCCTTAACAGGTTTTGGTTGTCTTACCAAACTAATTTCTAACAAACTCAGCAGGAAGCTCACATTTGGCAAAGCTTAGCTACCTATTTAATTTCAGTTTTCCAAATACAAATAGTTGCAAAGTTATTGTTACTTCTTGATCATTTACATCATTTACATCCCATATATGCCAAAAATCAATATATAACTAAAACAAACTCCTATCTCAAAACAGAAATATTCCTTAAAAAAGACCTAATCTTTCAATCAAGTTTCAAAATTTGTAGACTTCAATTTATCCTAATCAGATATACGAAGAAGATCGAAAAGTAATGAACAACCATTTTTTTTTTTTTGCAAAATATTTTATAGGTAAGAAAAGAAATAATGCACAAACAAACTACAGGTGTTACCTATTTTTAAACAAATGAACCAAGTCTTTCGACATATTTCTCCCATCGTGACACCAACTTTAGTATTCCTCGTTCACAGAACTCCGATTCCTGGGATCGCAGCCACTTGCTCACTTCTTCATTCGAACCAAAGTGTTGGCCTCCTAGGAATTTCTTCAGTGAAAGTCAGAGAGTGCGAGGTCTGGACTTTAGGGTGGCTGTTAAAGCACCTCCCAGCCAAATTCCTCAATTTTTTCACAAACAGAAGCCGTGAGATGGAGACGAGCATTTTTTTTTTATTTACATATCGAAAGGTATACATTTGCAGCATCTCTGTTAGGGCATTTGTCTCGAAGGGCACGACGCAACTTTTTCAATGTTTTATCGTAGGTTGCAGCATTCCCAATGGTCCTGGTTGGAAGAAATTCCATCAAGAGTATGCCATGCATGTCCCAGAACACAGTCACCAGAATGTTTTTCACTGATTGGGTGACTTTGAATTTCTTCAGTGGCAGAGACCCAGAATGTTTCCATACCATACTGGCTTGCTTTGTTTCGGGCGTATAGTGGTATGCCCAAAATTCATCGTCAATGACTACATATTCCACAAAGTCATAATCTTCTTCAGCTTAACACTCCAAGTGGTCCAAGCAGGACATCATTCTCTGGCTCTTCTGCACATCTGACAGATCTTTGGGTACCCAGCACGCACTGACTTTGTAAAATCTCAATCTGTCATCCACAATGTCGTACACTGTGCCATAAAAAATGTCGAAATTGTTGTGTCAATGTCCTCAGATTTATGCGCCGATCGTTTCTAATTGCCGCCTCAATGCCTGTGACAATGGGTGGTGTTGCAGCAGTCACTGGTCGGCCGGAATAAGTTTCATCATTAAGGTTTATTCAACCCTCTTTGAAGAAGCTGCACCATCTGGAGATGTGGCTATGGTCCAGACCATCAGCACCATACACCTCCAACATTTCTATGTGGATTTCACTTGGGGGTTTTCGTTTTGCCCACAAGAAAACGAACTACACCTCGCTGCTCTTCGTAAGTCGACGATGCTAGCAAACGCACCATCTTTACTCAGTAGTTCGCATTCATTCCGCCAGGGCTACACCTGATTGAGCAATTGCTCTCTGTAGCCTAAGATTCAAACTAACTATTGTCCACAATTTGAATGTCTGGACCAAAATAATATTCCATAAAAAATTGTTCTGCGTTACTTTTCGATCTCCCATCGTACATACCTAAAATTCAATGAGAATTTTATACTGTAAAAGCACTTATTTTCGCGAATTTCGCGAGCCCGACGTAATCGCGAAAATTTAAGCCTCACGAATTACTTTTTTTCAGTTGAATTCGGTTCTGTTCATATAAAATTTGCGAAATTTTCAGCTCGCGAAATCACCGATATCTTCATTTTCGCGAAAATTACGGCTCGCGAAAATAAGTGCTTTTACAGTATTGAAAATTCAGTGAGCTTAAAACAAGTTTTAGAATGTAAAGCTCTCCAATGCTTATTAAGTGATATTATAAACAACAATGATAAAGAAAAGGGCTCCTAGAAGTTATTAATCTCCTACTAACATTCTTTATGAACTGAACCACAATGATTTATTCATTATTTATCGCATATCATTGAATAGTCTCATCATATAAAATCAAAATGAATGTTAGGGATTATATTTATTTTATTTCATGATTTAATGAAGAAAGATAGTAGTCAATGATTAGATGCACTGAAATAAAACTTTGTAAGTATGAATGAATCTTCATACCTGTACTAATATATTTACTAACTTTCTTACATTTGATTTAAAATTTGCAAGTGTACTAAGAGCTCAGGGTTGGATGCTTGCTTTAAAGATAGAAGAATAATCATTGTATTCCCATCAGAAGTTCAATTCCAGCTTATTAGTCTTCCTTTTGGTTGTGATTATTACACACTTCTGAATTCCAAACTCCATGGTCGTATCTATAATAATTATCTGGATGGCAACTATTTCCAAAATATCTATTTACTTTAAGACTTTCCTGTAATTTAAGATCAGCTATTCCTAAGAATGTGATTTCTTTTATAATTTCTTCAACCATGTCATTTTTACAATGGTATTTTTATTCAGTTGTGAAATCTGTATTATTTTCTGGGCTGAAACATGGAAGCTTACCCAGGAAAATAGATTAAATTTGTTTCAGACCAAGTGCCTGACAGTAATCTTGAATGTTTTTTGGCCAAACCAAAATAATGCAGAGATTTACACAAAAGAACTAAATATACAGAGCATCAGTAATGTTTTAGAACTTAGGAAAGATAGAAGATGGCCACATTCTACGAAAAGAGAAAGATGAAGTTAGCCGAGTTGCCTTGACTTGGATACCGGAGGATAGAAGAACGCAAACTGGCTCATGGCGACCTGGTAAAGGACGATGGAAGTAAGGAGGAAAGCTGGATGGGCAAACAAAAAGAAGCGAGAAAAGTGGCTCTCAACAGGAAGGCATTGAAACAGAAAATTACAGCTACCTAAAGTCAGTGCGGGGAATAATGATTCTCCCAGAATGCAATACAGCTTATAGATTGAGCTCTCCTGGCCGACGGCTAACATTGAAAGAGAAGAGGTCGCTTCTCTTCTCTTTCAATGTTAGCGGTCGGCCAGGAGAGCTCAATCTATAAGCTGTGTTGCATTCTGGGAGAATCATTATTCCCCGCACTGACTGTAGTGTATGTATATATTTTTATTCAGTATTAAAAATTAATAATATTTTGAGTAACATTAAATTTAATTATGTAAAAAAAACTGGAGCGTTATAGTTAGACTACATTATTAATGAATGCTGAAGATTGTATTAATTCACCAGAAATAATGTAGCTACAACATTGAATTTATGAAAGAAAAAAAAAAAGTTATCAACTGCATAAAAGAACAAAAAGGAGTAGAAATCTCAGCAAAATAAAGTGGTCACAATTTTATGAGAAAAGAGGCAAGAAATTAAATACATTCCTATATTCTAGATAGCAAATGAAAGCTTTGCTCAACAGTTAATTACGTGTGGAAATCTTACAAGACATAGTTGGTTTATGGAAAAGGAAATTGAAATGAAATATCAAGACCTATCACTTAGCATGCAGTATCTCTGGAGAAAACAACAACGCTTATTTCAACTGTGACAGGAGGACTAGGTGTGATTTCAAGAGTAATGAAAAATAGTTTAAATCTTATTTGACATAGACAGGATGATAGCTGCTTAGTTGCCGTTACAACGCAGTTTGGAAAGCTGCACTTTAAGATGATACCCAACTTACAACATTGAATCTCAGATCAAAGTGAACCAGCGAGAGACCAAAACTCCAATCTCAATAACTGATTGATTGCAACAATCAATGATAACAAATATATTGAGTTTGTCAATGTCATCAGATGATCAAATAATTTAATTTTGCTTTTGAAATCACTGACCACTTAATATCTGCAAACAAAACCAAAAGATTAAAAAAAAATTCTAAGTTATTTCATCATAGCATTATTTTTCCCCCCTTTTTTTAATCTTATCTTCATCTTTGAAATTTACAAAATACCTTAATACCACAAGAACATGTACCATTATTAAATACCATTTATAAAATAGTAATTGGATTGTTAATTGCTAAGTTGCATCTCATTTTAAATGATCTACAATTTTTCAAAACAATAATAAAGTATTTGAAAGATAATGAAACAATCAGTACAATCTTATATCATTTATTCAAATTGTTCTTCTAAATTAGGAAAAACAAAATTCCTGAATGAAAACTTTCCACTTAACAATAAACTTAAGCGCATTGCACATGGATTCGAAAATCGGACGGCGGATCTATAAATCAGACATATTTCTATTTCACTTAAAGAGTTTCCTTAAGTGAACATTCATTTTATTTTAATTTTATTTTCATTTATTTTAATTCTCCGAAATGAATATTCGTCTTAAGGAAACCTAAACGCTACTTTGATTTTAAGAAGAAAAGTACAAAGACACAGAAGCCGTTGTTTGAAATACAGTGAATTCTCCGAAATGAATGTTTGTCTTAAGGAAACCCTTAAGTGAAATAGAATACGTCCGATTTTTAGATCCACCGTCCCATTTTTGGATCCATGTGCGATGAGCTTTAGATTTGATAACATGTTAACCAGTTTTGCGTTTTCATTTCATTGGGGGTCAACTACTGGTATTAAAAAAATATTTAATACAGCACAATGCAATCTTTGTGCTTCTGGAAATTTCTATTCAGATCAGCTGGGAAATTCCGTACAAAAATTCCCCCAGAATGAAATGAACAGCAACTAAGGCAAGTGAAATATTATAGGGTTATTTATAAGTCTTTGTTTCACACGAGATTTCTTTTAAAAACCTAAGGTAATAATCCTAGAATATGAGTTGACTTTAATTAGGAAGAATAAGGAAATGAAAATTAATAAAGGACTACTAACATTTAATGGCTAAAAAAGTATTTACATTCTTTTCTTAGATAAGATCAAAATATTTTTCATAAATTATTAAAACGAGAGGGAATAACATCAACTTTTGATACTGTCTTGGGGAATCTGAAGCTATCCAATTTTCCAACATCAATATCAGATAAATTTATCCAAAAATTAAAATTACTGAGGAAATCACCGTTTATGAAATTGTTAAAACAGTCCATTGTTAAAAAACAAATTGGCTGCCTGCCTTAAGTCAAAAGAATTGTTGTGGAAATAGGTTCTGAATTTGACACTAGCTCTATTGTCTTAAGACAAATTAATGAAATTCTTATTTAACTTTTTCTAGATTAACTTCAATAAAAGTTATCTATCAGCAGCAACAGAACCACCCAAAAAGTATTAATGAATTCCTTGATTACATGAAGGTCACACAAGATCCTTGTGTAATTTTTACAAAGGAAAGCATCTTTATTTATAAGGGCAAAAAATTGTTCTTTTAAATCACATGGTCCATGTTTTTATTATAATAAATCCAGGTAAATAGATTTACATCGTAATTAATTTTTGGGAACAGACTTGCTATACCCAATAACACGTCGGAACAAGCATAATGCACATTGACTGTCAAACACCGTCACCATTCATTATCAGTTATATAAGGCGTATAAAAATAAATTTTCAGTCACTGTCAATGTGTGTCTAACTATCACAGCACTTTATCTTTATACTTCTATGTTAGGAAGTTGATGTGTTTGCCCTTAAATATTTAGGACAAGAGCCGACTTATTTATGGAAAAATCCATACTTTTCAACTTTTCTGGCAAAAAGTGGTCAACTAATACGATCTTGCTAAGACAACACTTCACTTAGCTACTTAACCCTGAAAATGGGGAAAAAAGCTCAAATTTACCAAAGCAACAGAAAGAAATCGGCAACAGGAATAAACCTGTCCAGCAACAAAAATTTACTTCAGCCGTGAATAGAAACCTGAAATTTTACTAAGAAACTTCAGTAAAATAAATTTAAATTATACTGTTAATCCTGAGCCCTGTCCTGAAGTTATAAATAATAACAGATTTTTGTAGAACTCATTCTGATGACCTTTGGTTAATTTAATCAGTGGTTATTTGTTATGTGGTCCATTTTTAAACCAATTTTAAGTTTGAAATTGATCAGATTTTTTTTTTTTTTTTTCCTTTCAATTTATCACTGATTTTTTTCCCTCAATATTTCCAAGATGAATTTACAGCCATTTTCTAAATTTCCAGAAAATAAAAGGCATGCATGCATATTGTAATGTTGTTTGTGGATACAAAGAACGGCAAACAGTCGCAATGGAGTTTTGGAAGTTCTTTGACCTTTATTTTAAAAACAGGGGTTTTTTATACAAAAAGAAATAGTCGGAAACAAAAAGAATAGCTTGACATTGATAGGTTTTGAAAAACAAAAAGGAAGGAGTTAAAAAAAGAGATGAAGGGTGAAAGTTGGAGGGGGTAGCTGAGGTCGTTGAAATGAGCTGTCATAAAAATAACTCAGTTCAACGGGAAAAATACTGTGAGAATTTTGAAATAAAGATTAGTTAAAAATACAATATAAATCAATAAATATAAAATATAAATCATTTACAATATTCTCTTACTTAGCTAAATTTCATGGAAATGAAAACATTACACGCCTGTAATTGCAGTAAAAACACATATATTACAATGTTAAAAAAAAAGCTACAACTTTGTATTGTCGCTTTTTCTTTAACGTTGTAATGTGTGTGTTTTAACTGCAATTACAGGTGTGTAATGTTTTCATTTCCATCATATAACAGAACACACGTTAAACATCTACTGATAGCTAAATTTCAATTACACTTTGTATACATAAAGTGCTGAATGTGTGGTTTTTTTTTTTTTTTTTTTTTTTTTTTAAGGACGGGGGAAATGCATTTATGCATACCAAGGAATTGGTAATGTGAGACTCAGTCATAAAAGACTACTACTCACTAAAACTACTTGCTGAATGTGTGTGTGTGTGTATATATACCGTATATGCTCCAATAAACGCCGAGGCTCTTATTGTCGCCGGTCTCCAATAAGCGCCGGGCTGCAGAGGGGACACGGCCAAACAGTAGCCAGTCTCTAACAGTAGCCGGGTCTTTGATATTTGCCTACCGGTACTAGTGTAAGCGTCCGTATCTTTATAGTCGTGCATAATACCTTACGGTATATTGCTTTACAAAATGCCGCTGAAACGGTTATTTGACATTGCTTTTAAGATTCGCGCGGTGGAATACGCGAAAGAAACTTCCGGTAAGTCGGCCGCCCATAATTGCGGATTCGGACGACGAATAGCTGTGAAAGGTACAGAAAGACATTGCCATTTATCTTTAACAGTCTTATGTAGCATGTGAAATTCAAATAAAGCAGCTGTTTGTAATATTAGCGGTATTTATGTGTAAAAATATTGGGTTCTGAAGGTTTTTGTTAATAATGGCCGGCCTCTAATAGCAGTCGGTCTCTATTAAGCGCCGGGAGCCGAGGCTAGTTTTGCAAATAAACGCCGGGGGCCTCTATTGGAGCATAGACGGTATATATAAAGTTTATTACCTCAACCATAAAAAAAAAAAATGATAGAAATTCCATCGTATGTTTGAATTCTGGTTTTCATTAGATGGAAGTAATACATACACTTGGAAAAAAAAAAATTGTCAACAAATATAGAAAGGGGAGCTTTGCCTGTAATATTACTTCCTCCTCAACCAATAAATGTAAATACTATATTAGCTACAGGAGTGTTTTAATAAATAAGGTAAACATTACAATCTCAGTAGCAAATCCCATTGAATAATTCTCCAACAATCTTAACTCTTCCAAACCTTAACTGCAATACTGTGCAGTAAATTTGGGAATCCGACGCTTCTCCTGCTTAAAAGATTAGAAACTCTTTAATACTTTTATGAGAAAAAGTATAAAATTTTTCCAAATATTGAAGTTAAGAAATAGAAGAGTTATTTAAGAGCAAAAACCTCTTACTAAGTCCCATAATGAGGTTTAAACCCTGCTGATGTTTTCTGACTTAAAAATGAGAAAAGGATTTCTTTGATCACATACAGATTTCAGTGCTCGATTTTTAATGGCACAAGAGCAGCAGAGGCTAAGCTGTACCAGGAACAAGGTATGAAATTGAGACAAGCACTTAACACACTCAGGTCGCTGTCCGTAGATTCTACGGGCGGCTATATATTCCCTCAATTTACATTGCTTGGCAATTCTCCGAGGGCGAATTTGCCATTGCTTTGCTTTACTTTGGAAGGAGTTTGTTTGAGGGGCAA
This sequence comes from Thereuonema tuberculata, assembly GCA_023159025.1. Taxonomy (NCBI): domain Eukaryota; kingdom Metazoa; phylum Arthropoda; class Chilopoda; order Scutigeromorpha; family Scutigeridae; genus Thereuonema; species Thereuonema tuberculata. The sequence continues at coordinate 20,309,783 of JAFIDM010006943.1, forward strand.
CCACTTGAGATTCTTTGTATCCTATTGAAGTCCAAAAACACACCAATAGGTGGGGTTTACTGTTGATAATATCTCGCGTAATCTCGACGGAAGTCACAGAAGTGGATCGAAGTCGGCACTTGCTTTAAAAGCCTGTGTAGTGTGTTTTCAAAGCATTTTGAAATGACTACATTTTTATATTGTTTATAATATAACTTTATACTGTTTAATATTTGTTTTCTCATTTGTCATATTCTGGAATTTTTTCTTAAAAGAGATATCGTGTAAAACTTTTTTTTTTTGTCTCAATTTTTACTCTCCTATGTAACTGAATTTCTTGTTTGTTATAATACTTACAATAAAATCTAATATACCATTTTGAAGACAAACATTATCTCTTTAACACAGATCCAAAGTTATTATCCAATTATGCTTGTGTTAGTGATGCATACAATTTGAAAATGTGCAAAAATAACATGACCTGTGGAGGAAACCAGGGTAGCAAAGGGTATGACAGCCACAAAGCAGGCCATCACCTTGACTACTCAGTTATGCCCCAACAGCATAAAAATGAGAAGACAACCAGAATAGAGGGGGGGGGGGGAAACGAAATCAGCAACATGATCAACTGACTCATAAAACAGAGTTAAAAGTTCTTCTATATTGTCAATGTCAAGATTGGCTTCACTCTTTAACAGCAAGAGTGCTATACAGGACATCCAAACAAAAGCAGTCAAACTGATTGAGTCCTAAAGCTTAATCTTGACTCAAAAATCAGCAAAGCTTGAGAACTAACAATGAATATCTTACCTAATAAGCCGATTACTTTCTTTACTTTATTATTACAAAAATTAAACCTCTGCTAGATAGTTACCAGATCAAAGATGTTAATGATGAAATGATACTGGCTAAACATCAGAAAGCAGCTACTGATGTTCAATTAAAATTGGTTTCTCCCGTTTGGACTTTTTTGGCTTTTCACATTCAACATGTTCAATTTTTTTTAGCATTAAGTTCCTTTGAAGATACTTATTCCCATTCACACATAGGAAAGAATATCATTATACATTACAGCCTTGCAGACACAACTAAGAATGCCCTTAAACGGCCAAATAAGAAACTAATAAAAGTACTATGAAAAGAAATGACTGTATTAACAATCTATGTAGCTTTCCGAAACCTCAATGTCAAAGACTAAAATATTCAACTAAGGTACCTAAATGAAAGGGATAAAGGTTCTAGAACAATCATAAGTATCAAAAATTAAGCTTTTGAATCTGTGAAATGAAACTGTTTAAGTTTCAATATTCAGAACTGTAAAACACACTTAATTGAAGGACTTGTTCAATGAAACAGCTTTGAGACATATGGAGAAATGCAAAGTTGTGGTTTGAACTTTGAGAAAAGGAAAAACAAAAAAAGCTTTTTTAAAAGGCTTCTAATAGTAGAAGGCATTTCAATAAAATAAAATATACTTACAAATAAACCCTCTGGGACTCTGTTGTACAGTTTTAACACACAGAATGCCAGGCGTATGAGCTTCCTCACTACTACAGTCTATTAACACATTTCGCTCAGTATTGAATGGCTGGTAGGCCCCACATATGTCATTTTCTTTGTCTACATCTGAGCTGCACTGATAGCACCGAATGCAGTCAACTGAAACAAAGAAAAACATGAAATTATATATATATTTTACAATTATTTACAATAGAAAAGTAAATAAGTAATCTTAGTACTCCTTAAAAAATAAATTACAGAGATTTTTCACGTAATACTGTTATGAATAATTTTCAGTGCAGTGGTTCCCACAAACACGTTTAACACAGTTTTTCAACATTATACACGTCCGTTTCATTTTTGTTAGGCCACCCTGTATATATTTGTTAAACCCCATCCCTCCTCCAATCAAAATAATAATAATAATAATAATAATAATAATGCCCTCATAAGCTGTACTGAGACCGTCCCATTTACACAGACAAAACTATAATCACAACAGACCTCACTTATTGATAAGGTCAACAAACAGACCTATCTCATTGATATTGCAATACCTATCAGCAAGAACATGCAGAAAACTCACGCAAACAAGATCGGTAAATACACCGACATAGCACACGAACTCCAGAAGCAGTGGAGGCAGGACCGAGTACATGTTGTATCCATATTCCTGCACACCGCTGGTCTGGTGCTCACGCATTGCACTACAGTCTCAGCAGACTAAGACTTCACAAAAGCACTTACGTAGAAGGCTGTGGTACTAAACACAACACGCATAGTTAGGAAATTTATGGACACAACCATACATCCCTAATATCCTTTCTTCCCCCTTCAACACTTGACAACTTGGTCCTTGATCCCCCATGTTGTCTTTGCTGGGGAAACCAAAGGTTCGAAACTTTTACTTAATAAATAAATAAATAAATAATAGAGGACAATCCTTAATGATTGATGGTTAGAATGTAATCTGCATGTAACTTGATGGAAACTCCATTACAAAATTTCTATGTCCACCCAGACATTTTCATCAATTCCCAAAGAGTCAGCAATCTACCATATAGGAAATTGCTGCTAAAACTAGAAGCAGCAATTAGTACAATAACTTTATTTTGATAATTATCAAATTAATTTAAATTGAAAATTCTAAAGTCTGGTTGACAGCTTTTCTCAAAATGCTGCTACAACAGAATCTAAAGTCCTGTCATCTCTCTCATTTTATTGGGTTTGAGAATTAGAATTTAAAAAATTGGAAATAATAAAAATCAGCTGATGGGTTTCCAATAAAAAAGCTATCTCTTGAATAAAATATAAGAGTTATTTATAAATTCAATAGAAATGTGTCCAGGACTATCAAGAGAGGCAGTTTGTTAAAATATAATGTACTGTCCTGTAACGTATTTGCTGTATTAGTACACTGCTTCAGTTATTACGTATGATACTGCATGAAATGATGAAATAGTTATGTATGACAAATGATAACCAACCCGAACAGTCACAGGAGAGAGACTGGGACGGGTGCAAAGCTTTACTTAGCTTTGTGCCTTCCTTGCTTATCATATGTTGAATTATTTAGGCACATTAAATTCCTTATTATTTATATATGACTTCAGAAATGAATAAATTTAAGTTATCATCCAGAATTACGAATAGCAGTTATATAAGAAAAGATTCAGGTTTTAATTTGAATCATGGTAATAGAAATAAAGAAATTAACAAGATTTAACAAAGGTAATCGCTGTTTCAAAACATTAACATAATAAAATTATAAAGGAAATATAAAAAAAATGAATTTAAAATCACAGTTTGTTCAAATAAATAAAAGATTTCAAACAAGTTCTAAAAAAATATTCAGGCTATTAGAATAGAAAATATGTCTTTCAAAACTGAAGTAAACAGGATGTAATTACTGAAGGCTACGAGTATGTTGTTCATTAATAATCAAATAGCACAACACAAATTATCAGAAACAATTTAAATGATCTGTTAATCGTAGACCAAATGAGAGATTCTTTTTAGTTCTAAGTATTGCAGAAAAATCGGGAGCCGCCTCCTTTTTTAAATAAAATTTCGTATGTGTGCTGTTAAACTGTTAAATAATTAAGTAACAGTTGAAATAAGCACATTTTAAAAATAACAAAATAATAAATTCGATCATGTTTTTAAATATTAAATAAATAAATTCGATCATGTTTTTAAATATTAAATAAATAAATAAAATTATTCACAAATATTCAAAATACTGATTAAAATCTTTGCTTGGCTACCAGGAGCTCTGCCGTCAAAGTAATTAAAATTGCAGGAAATAATATGAAAAGTAAAATGCAAATAAAATAGAACATTAAAACTTGTTCAATAAAGTACGATTCAATTTCATTTTTTTTATAGGTGTCCACCATTTTGAAATTCAATCGTAAAATTCCGTTTAGAAATCCTCGATTTCCTTATTTCAACCACTGGCAATTGTTACCTGTACAAGGAAAGCTCCATATTATGCCAATAATTACTGATATAAATTTTGATTTCATTCTATAAAATGCATGCAATAAAATAAAAGGGGGGGCCTTTCAAAACTAAGTTTATATACAAAACAAATCAGTGGACGGGTGCGGTTTTTTCAAATGGATTAGTTTCGCCAGGTGTGTCTTTGGCGCCATCTACCGCTACTGTGGAAATTTACCTGCAATAAAAACAACAACAAAAGAACATCGCCTCTAAAAAAAAAATGTTTTGTATATTAAACAGTTTACTAATAATGAATAAATTCAGAAATATTTAACAATACATATTTCTGGTAAGGATTAAAAATAAATTTTATAAAGGATTATTTTTATTTAGTTTTATGTAGAGAGCAGGATCTTTGTCATGTGAACAGGCCCCCACATCAAATTCCGGGCCCAGGTACCAAATGCAATACTGGGCCTTTCCCCCCTCCCCCCATGTTATGAACAAAATAAAATAAAAAAAATGGAATCCCCAAATCGACAACCAAAAAAAAAAAAAAAAAGGAATCTCCGAATCGACAAGCCCGGGCCCCTTTGACGGCCGGACCCCGGTGCTGAAGGACCAACTGATCCCCCCCCCCCC
>JAFIDM010006943.1:20323058-20352237 GCA_023159025.1 Thereuonema tuberculata
AACAAATAAATATATTTGTGAGAATCACTATTGATTGTCTCCTTTCATCTGAACAATGTCAAATCTGAATATGGCTGCATCTTTCACCAGTATTTCAGTTTAAATTAATAAAATTTGACAAACGTAACAACAAACATAAGAAAAAAAATAGAAATTTTTAAAAATTATTTATTTAAAAACTTACAAAATTCTTCATATAAAAATATTCTGACAAAAGATAATTTCAATATAAAATTCAACTGAACAGAGATCTTGGTTGTCAAAGTGAACAATTTTTCTTTTTTTTTAAAAAAAAAAAAAACAGCAATTATGTTATTGTGTTAAAATAACGAGATTCAAAAGACTGGACGGATTCAGTTTTCAATCACAGATATCAAAAAACATTTGGAATGAAAATAATTTCCAATATCAGATAAATGTTTAAATAGGTTTGATTCTTTTTTTTCTTTTTGTTATAAACCAAAGTAGCTTATAGAAATGCTTTTAATCATCTTATTCCATTTACAATAAAGAAAATTAACCTCTTACTTTTCAAAGATTTTAGGTGGATATTTTTTTGTTTGACTGTGTCTGATTTAACCAAAAATAAGAAAATAAATAAAAAAAGCTTGTCAAGATACAACGAAAACAGCATTATTACATTATCACTTAACATAAACTACATTTTTACATACACTGCATGATAGCAGTGATTCTATGTAGACAAGCTTACAAATAATCAAATAGAGTGACTATGCATATCTATTACAAACACTGGAAGACTAAAAATTGTTTGTAGTTATTGCTAAAATATTAACCTTTGGTTGTATAAACAGATTCTATATAAGAAAGTTTTCAGAAATAATACAAAGAGTGAAAACAAAATGTAACTAGAGAAAAAAAAAATAAGGTAAACATTTAACCAAATTCAAAAATGACAAATTTAATGACAAATTCAAAAAAAATTCTTTCTTACTGAATGTGGAACTGCGAGACTAAATTATTTCCCGATTAGGCTTTTTCCTTTTTTTTCCTTAGCCTCTAAGAATATCACAGCTCTCATTTCAATAGATATAGTATCAATAATAGAAATATACATACCAAGAACTGTATGGGAATATCAGTTAAGAAAACTTGTTTGTACAAAAAGGCAAAATGTGGAATTCATATTGAATTAAAGAGATATGTACATCATTAATTTCAGATCTAACAAGACAAATATTTGTAAAATATGAAATATAGCTGCAACAGTATTTCAACCTGCGCATTGAATTTCATTAGTGAGCTTTTTATTGTTTATTTTTGCTTTTAAGACGTCATACTACAATTCCGACAAGTATTTCATGGTTTTCACAAAATGTGGTTGTGAATAGAAAACTTAACTAAGTGAAAAGTGGAGATTTAGAAATACTTGAGCATTACACAAAAATATAATAAAAAACAAAGTACAATTAAAATAATTACATTTGTTTTAAATACATATTTAAATAAGTAAGCCTCTATAAGATATACAAAAGGCTGCAGAATACTGAATTGAAGTCACAATTTTTAAAACCAATTATTATAAATAAAAAGCAAAGTGATAATACAATTGGGTATAAAATAAGAAAAGTTTTAAGATGAAGTTTCTGATTGAAAAAAAGCAGAAAAATCTAATAAATAGATTTAAACATGATTTTAAATGTCAAAACAAAATCATACAATTGCCTGATAAAACAGAACTATCAAGACTGGAGTTGGCAGTGCATAACTGTCGTACAATTAGGTCTAAAACTGCATAGTGGATATTTAACCATTCCATCTATGGTTAATCTAATGCAAAACTGTAAGGCTAATTAAAAAAAATTAATTTACAAGAAATCTTTAATTCAATCATTAAATTTTTAACATTCTAAAAAGCATGATATTTATAGCAAATATTTGAAAACAAACTACTAATGAGTTACTGTCCAATTAATCAAAAAAAATTTGTATTCATTCAATGATAACATTATATTATTCTTTACAATTACAGTAGAGCATCGATTATCCGAAGCAATGCTGCACGGGGGGGTGTTCGGATAACTGACATTTCGGATAGCCGATCATTTACGAAAAAATTGTACCAGTGTCATAAGAGCAATACGAAACACAGAACACAAAACCTTATATTGTATTTTAAACACTGCTAATTATGGTCTAAGTCACGTTTTAGATAATAAATTACTTTATTTTAAATCCGTCCTGTGACTTCGTTGCGTTGTTTTTGTCGTTACGCATTTCGGGAACTATGTCCCATCATCAGACCTATCACTCAGAAAGAAATTAAGTAATTCGCAAATTAATTTTTTAAAGTTTTGTCTACTGAAACGCCTTTGGTTAACCGATGTTTCGGTTGATTGATAATTGGATAATCGATGCTCTACTGTATCGTCTTATAACCTTAAAAAAGAGAAGAATACTTTTTCTTTACCAGAATAAAAAAAATAGAAATATGTATTACAAAATAATGTTTATTTTTTTTTCTTCTTACACAGGAAAGTATTTATTAAACCAAGAAAAGATTTATTAAAAAATAAATGTATTTTGATTTATTTACGATAAATCCTAAGGAAAACCAAACAAAGAAAATTAATAAAGAAATGAATATATATATTTACAAAGAAATCTGTATATGTATAAAAATAAATAAATAAAAAAAGAATTGCATTTTTCAAAATTAGCCTGTTTGAAGACGTTTTAAAATGCAGTTGAAGATTCTTGCATATTTACTGTTTCCACAATAATTAATTGCAATGAAATTCATTTTAAATCTTGTTTAAAAAAGCTTGTATGAAAATAATGAAAAACTTAAAAAAATTTTTTTACGAGATTTAGTTAACCTGAAAATTTTAGTCATAACACCTTAAAAATGACTGTGCAAATTTGATTTTTAGTTAAAAATAAATTCTCAAGCAAAATGAATACAAATATTGAATTATCAATTTATTACTTTTAAGATTTTCGTTTTCTTAATATTTTGATCTGCTTGAGAAATGGACGGGTTTTAGAATTTCATGAAAATTGATTATATTTTCTATAAAAGCTTATAGAAAGATTGGCATTGTCAGATAAAGCTGACACATTACTTATGTGATATAAATGCTACCACCAGGAATGTAATTATTGTAAGAGCTATATTCCAATGCATAGAACTGGCACTGTTACAACCATCTTTATTTTTACAGGTACAATATTCAATATGAATATCCCAGGTTCCAGATCGAAGCAGGCAGTATCTTTCGTCATTATTAATACCAGCCTCTCCTAACCAGGCACAGGATCGTATGAACCGCCACTGTCCATTTACTAAGAGAAAAAGAAAAATAGTAATATAATTAATTATAAATTTAAGTGGAATATAATTTTACTTTTTTTTTTTTCTAAAGAAAGAAAGAAAGACCAGATTTATGTTGATGTATCTATAAATTTGGCTACCTATCAAACACTTCACTAATTTCAGGTATTACAGAATTATCTGCCTTTCAACCAATTTAAGGGCCTGACACAAGGAGTGTCTTATCATATTATCTACTGGAATTATTATTCTTAACTATTTTTTGTTTCATGAAAGATATGCAGGAATTTACTACTTTGTAAAATCTTCAAAAAGAAAAAGTTCCATTTTAAGCTTACAAAGGAATATTACTTTCTATGAATTTGTAATATTGTGAATATTTTGTTTGTATTTTTGTTAATCAGTGAAAACCGATCTTCTTTCATCCGTAGTTGTAATCACATTAAGAAAGTCTGAATTTGTTGTCTGCAAAATCCAGGGCAGGAAATTTTAGAAAGTTAGGATATAAGGGTACGTAATGTCATTTAAGTAACTTATCTGCAAAAAGAAAGCAGGTTAACAAATAGCAACATCAATGTCCAAAATAGCAGCGATTTGCTTAAACTAATTCTTAATTCAATATTTTTTACAGAAGAGGATGAAACTCTTCTAGATCTCTAGCCATTGGTTATCATTAAAATATATTAGCTCTATTTAGAGGAATCATCTTTTGTAGATGAAAAGACATGAAACTCAACAACACTTCTATACAATAGCAAGTACTGAAAAATTCTCAATTCATTGAAGGACAAACTTAACAAGGAAATAACAAGACAAAGTATTGGGTGAATTAATTTTGATGAAAAGTCAATTGTTTGAAAGCTGGAAGAATTTTTTTAATCATAGTATCGATTAGATCAGGTAAAGACTATAGCACGAAAAGGTTAACAGCACATTTCAAAAGCATTTCTTAGCGATGATCAAGGCAATGTAAAAATGATAGTCATATGCATACTTTTGTAAATTGTTGGGGAGAGGCCAATCGATTGAGTTAATTTTATCTGCCCCTGTATGAATTTAAGAGTAGAGTAAATTTATATGCAAATAAGTATTGCAATAAAGATCTTTACTGTAAATGCTTGATATTGGAGAAGCCAGTCCCATAATCAAAAGTGTTGGGGTCCAAAACACAATGGTCCCTTAGTATCAGTGTCTAGGATGATGGTTTTACACTGTACGTGGGGCACCACTGAATTTGATAGTACTGGGTAGTTACTACTATTATTGGGGATTTGTTTCCTTGACAAGCAGATTAAGTATGATCTTACAATGAAACCAGGTCTAAAATAAAGTTAATTTTCAAAAGGAAACTTATTTTGTTTTGTTATTTTAAAGCAGGATGATCATTTTCAATATTTTATGTTGTTTCACATACTTGCCAGTGAAACCTAAGAGAAGATTGGTGTGTATGACGCAGCATTGTCAACAGAATTCTGGAATGATCGTCATGTGTTTGGGAATGACAATGGAGAATTTCAAACTCTGACATTTTCTATGAGTATAAGGCTTGCTGGCTGTTGCATTATTTAGTACAATGTGGTATTGGTGATTAAGGTGAAATCAATAACATATAAATTGTCTTTTCCAATAGTCATCTAGTTCCACAGATACTGACTAAAAAGTAATATGCATTCCATTAAATTTAATTACGTATAATTTGCCCACCATTTCTTAACAGTGCTATTCAAAGATGTAAGAGCCTTTCACTTTTAAGAATGGTCTAAGGGAGCAATCTATTACGTATAGCATTTAAAACATGTTTGATAAAATGCTATGCAGTTTATATTTATCAATAAGATATATTAATCTTATACAGATCTATTTAACGGATGTTACAGTACATCTTCTAATATATACTACCATTATAAAAACTTAAATAATTGCTTTTATTAACTGCATTAGTATATAGACTTCGAAATACATTATCTTCAGTCAATTTTGGATTTGTTTTATATAATTCAGTTTGTAAGATTTTTTTTATTTTTTTAAAGCTCTATTCCAATTTTCAGTGATTTATGGCAAAAAGATTATGGCACGAGTACTGTTTGTCTAGCATAACTTGAGCCTTAGCCACGCCTCTTCAAACGGAGAAGATATTTCACAATAGGGGTGAGGGTTGTAAAAGAAAAATTTGGGAAAAAAAAAAAAAACAAGATTAGGAAATTTTTTTTTAAAAATATTTACTATTAAAAAAAAAAATATTTATAAAATAATTATGAATAACATTTATAATTTGAGAATATTGAGTATATTTAACTATATTGCCAATGGTCTTAATTTGTATATTTGTAAATGTTCTGAGGATCTTTACGGGATTGTTTTTAAACAAGCTTTTTTTTTGATTGATGATTACATTTATTTCTGGCAAAAAGTCAAGAATTAGTGTTTGTAATTTCATTAAAAACAGTTATGATCTTTCATTATTAAAAATTTAAATCATCACCTGCAATATTGTTGTTCATTCTAACAATTTTATGTTGGTGTTTTGATTGACTATTATTATTACAAACAATATTATATTATTTTAGTTTTGTTTTCATTTCCATTATATCAAAACTTGCATTGTAATTCATGCAGTTATTACTATTATTGTCAATATAATTCTATTTTGAATCTTTTAGTACAAGTGCCAATGTTCTTAATTTGGATATTTGTAAATGTTCTGTGGAACTTTACGGAATTGTTTTTAAACAAGTTTTGCTTTTTTTTTTAACTGTCAGCAGTTAATTGTTAAATAAAACATTATTACCATGAAGTGTATATATTTATTACTTACATTAATTAATATAATTTATATATAATTACGATTTTTCATAATTTAAATGAATAAGAAACAGTATAAATATAACAGTTCTTAAACAGCAAATCAGTTTTATACATCGTTACAGTTAAAATATAACCTAGTTATTATTATATGTAAGAAAAATAGATATATAATGTCGTATTTTATATCATCAATTCCTCTGTTATAACCCAAGAAACAAAATCTGTGCATTTCCCCTGAAAATGGAAAACTATCACACTGACCCCTCAAATCACTTCTTGAACTCTTCGCCTACCACGTGACATAGGCGTGGCTAAGGCTCAAGTTATGCTAGACAAACAGTACAGGATGAAATGGGATATTCTAACAGTGTTAAGTCATCTGTTTTTGGTAATTTTCCAAGGTGTAGCTCAAAAGTGACGCAAAACTTCACTATGAAATATAAGAGTTTAAGCATATTAGGTGAATCAAACATTATGTATGACAAAATATCATATCTAAATATTTTAGCAGATTCAAAATTGGTTTTTCAAAAGCATAGAAGAAAGATCATCAATCTTCTGGATTATAATGAAACAAACTGTAAAATTACAGATGCTACAATCACTATTAAGAATATGATGTCTGATTCAACTATCAGTTACCCTATTTTATACCCAATCCTCATACAACAACGTAAATTTATAGTCAGATTTATAAAGGAACATTACGAAAATAATTTCCTATCTTGCAGTTTTTATAAAAAACCCTACTATTCTATCATTATTGGTAATTAACTACATACTTTGTTATTAAATGAAAAAAAGCAATGACTGGTTTATTATTAAAATATGTTGATAAACAGAAGATAAAAAACAGAAATTAAAAATTATCTTTGCAGTCTGTAAAAAAAAAAAAAAAAAAATTAACATCATCATTTTTGTGTGCCTTACATGCTTAGGATTAATATAATAATACACATCTGTTTTAGTTATCTAGTTATTTAGTTATATATATAATAATTACAGATAAAAACATATTTTAAAGGTTCAGGCCTTCTCTCTTCAGCGATACAATAAATAGAAAAAATAGGAAAAAGCCCCTTTTTTGTTATTATCAGTTATATGTACATTCATGTGTATTCATTTTATTAATGATTATTATTGCATTAAAAAAATATAATCATTGTGCAACTGGACAAATCATCTGATTATTATTATTTTTTAAGAATAACTCTGTCATAATGATAAAGAATGTTGATGCATTAATTATTTAAAACAAAGCATTTCGTTTTTTAAGTTTAGCAAACAACTTATTTCAACTTTAACCATGGACAGGCAAACCTACAAAAGTTTTTCTTGTTGGCACATTTTCTCAAATGACAAAAAGAAAATTCAGGAAAGAGGTAAAAATTTTCAAGTGTCAGGACAACTGGGTACCTTTGCTTTGTGCATCTTTATTTTATAAAAATGAAAATCTGAAATGAATACTTAAAACTCTTAAAGAGGCAGAAAAGTATCAAATGTAGTTAAGGATCATAATTATGAAATCAATTTTGATGTAAGGATATGTCAAACAGAATGGATGAAATGTGTTTTTGATTTTATTAAATTAACTTATTACCTTTTTGACGAATTTTCCTACACATTGAAGCTCTTTTATTATGTACTGCTGGTAAAGTCTGCTCATCACAGTCTGTAATTGGATAACTGCTATTATCAAATGGATCAGCACAGTTTGGATCTGAATATGATTGGCAAGTCCAACATTTAATGGCATCTCCTAAAAAAAGAAAGAAAAAAAATTATCAATTAAAAAGAATTCAATCTAGAACTTTTTTGCCACTTATTTAAGAATTCTAAAGAAACAGAATTGTTTAAATGACATTAAGAGTTAGACTTTATTGTCATCTAAGAAAAATGATGAACAACCTGAATTCATTTCCCTGTCAGGTCTGCATAGATTTATAATTAAAAATGTGTGTTGTTGAAAAATTGAATAAGAAAAGCAGTGGGACCTCCATGACTATAAACATAAAAACACAATAAAAATAAAGGAAAAGAAAATTCCTGTGCTGGGCTCTGCCAGCCTCAATGAAATTCTTAGGAGAACACTTCTCAAGGGAGGACAGTTAGTCACCTTATGAATTGGAGCTTTTATCATTGAAACAAGTGGAATACTGGAAATCACTGGAAACTGTGATTTGGCCTTTGAAACTACTTCTCTGTTATCAAGATACATTTGCAAGTGGTGCAGAAGTCATATAAGACTAGCATCATCTAGCAGCAGTTCTTCACCCCAGGAAATACTTCTAGTATTAAGTGATAAAAAAAAGAAGTCTAAAACCGTATTCACCTTATAGATATAATAATAGATAAATATTGTTGTATTCTCAATAACAAAAGGAAGAGTGGTCTTTTCTATTATGTTTTTGAAATTAAATAGATGGTATTAATTGTCATTCACTGCATTTTTAATAAATTAATAATGCTTCACATATTTAATTTCGTCTCGGCATCCACAATTGAAAATCAGCTAGCCTATATATAACAAATTATGACAGCAATTATTTTAGTTACTGCATTTTCTATTTTTAATTCTAAAAGCTAATAATTAACAAACTATCATCTTGGTCCAAAATGAGAATTCTTACAAGCTATAAATCTGATCTATTGTCACTGAATGTATACAATAGTTTGAATATTTAATATGGCATCCCTTAATGTCATCAAGATATTGGACGCAGGATCTACAGTAACCAACTGAAACAAAGCCAATTTGTTTTCAGGTTCTTTGATTACCGTTGCCGATTGTCTTTCCACGGCTCATTATTGTTATTTTATGTTTAATGGGTTTTCCGTATTGAGAGAAACGTGTGCAGTGTGGAAAAGACTTCACAAATTGCAGGTTTGTATATTTGCTTATCTTGGAAAATTCTCTAAATCAACAATTCTTAAAATTTGAGTCTTAAAAGCCACGAACTCATATTTTAATTTTGTGAACAGAAGACCGGATGTTTAAAAGTGGGGTATACATGAAGTCTGTGGCTTCCATTTTCCTTATGTTCTATATTGTAATTATAAAACAATTTTCTAATTACTGGAAATGGGGGGAGGGGTTCTGCAAATTAAAAAGCTTACGAGCTATTACTTTAAAGAATTATTTTCGATGCCAGAACTCGATGCAATAGTAATAGGAAATCGTAATGAGTATTTATTAGTATTTTTCACGTAATCCTAAGAAGCTTCACACACGATCATGTAAATCAACATATTATTATTATCATTTCTGTTAAAGCTCGTTAATTAGCTCAGTAACGTGACTGGGGGTTAAGTGATTTAGGGGAAAGAACTTATAGGGCCCGTTTTACTAAATATATCGATCAGGTCAATTTTACGGAAATTAACCCAAAATATTTTCATTTTTCGACTTTATCTTGGTACAAATGTGAATTTTTTTTAATACGTTTCTGGAATTTATACTTGGAATTGGTAATTAATATCTTCATTTCAAAACAACCCCAACCGGAACCCAATTATATTTCTCAAACAATTTGTAAATTTATTTACATTTTAAACAATTTATACATATATAGAAACACCACATATGTACAAATTGATGTAATAATTACAATTTATCTCCACTAAGGAATTCTTTCCCTTGAAAACTTTTACAATTAACATATTTATCTCTTAATACAATAGTGGGCGGTCATGTTGATACCGCGCCTAGTTTCAAATTTCAGTTCAAATCAAAATTTTAAAAACGGGTAAATTTTAACTGCATTAATATAGAAATATTATTTAAAAAAATAAACTTCTGTATTTACCTTGATCTATAATCGTTACAAGAGTGAGCAATGTGAACGCTGTAGCAATGTACACCCGAGCCATTTCGTCTACCTGTTCAGTGCGATCTACCTGTGCCGTGTTGCTTCACCTGAAGCGAGTAGTCTTCAAATATCACGTGACTAAAGCGAACCAATCATATCTCTAGTGCCTAAATACTTCTTTCCTTGGGTTTATAATAGTGGCTTGAAATCAAAGTAATGTTTAATACAAGGCCAGAGCTTTTTTTTTTTTTCGCTAAAACTGTTGGAGCTCTGTAAATCTGTATTTACGATTTCGTTCCTAGGAAATCTTTTTGCTAAATTTTAATATAATACGGAATTATTTTTTATCCTAAAATGTTACAGTACCCATAACGAGGAGGGGACCCTCGCCCCCAAATTTCTTCCCTTATTTAAGTCGTGCTATCTATAATATTTTTTTCTCCTTAATTAAGGAAAAGGAAGCTATTTGGTTCTAAAAAAAGTTGAAAAAAAAAACAAAAACAAAAAAACAACAACTTATAAAAAACATTGTAAAACCGATTTATTATCTTATGTGAAGCTTATTTTATTATAATGCATTCTCGAACTTACTTTTTTTGATTTAGACAATAAACAAAAAAAGCCCTGCATACAATTATTCTCAACATAAAAATAAATCCGTATTGCAAATATAATATTTTGCTTTTAAAGTTTTTACCTATATTTTTCTGGCTTTTTTTTTTTTTTTTCATTATTTATATATAGTAGTATATATACAAATTTTATACAAATATTGTATAAAAACTTTAATTCTTCTGATTGCTTCCACTCACATAATGTTTACATTTTTTCTTCTTGGGATTAGCTTAAAATTAACTAAAAAGAAAAAGATCTAAAATATTTAATTTTTAATTATTTTTATGTTTTTTTTTTATAGTTTTTATTTTATTGATTTGTTTTTGTCATTTAAAACTTGTTTACCCCGAGTATTTATGTACTTTAAATTTCTCCCGAAAATTTTTTGCCGATAACAAGGGGCTTAATCAGTAATCCAAAGATTAAAAGTTTCGTGTTGGAAGTAATTGTTTTAGGACGAAGAAATAAAGTACGATGTACAATACCTCAGAAATTGAATCGCTTTTTTGCAAAAATCCAAACATTTTTTCATCAATTTTTCTGGGAAGTGGATGAGAAATTTTTCAATTATTATAAGTTTTTTTAATTAATTTTATTAATTGAGTTTTGTTAGTGTATTTGGATAAAAACAAAAAAGTTAATGATTTTCTTTATCTCTTAGTAATCACCTTGAAAGATTTAATAGATTTTTAAGATAGATTTTACTAGATGACTTGAAAAAATTCCTACGATATTCATAAATTTAGAAAAAAAAAGAAAAATTTTGAACTTGCCTGTGTTTTTATTTGCACCGGCGAAATAAAGAATCAAAATGGACATCTGCAAAATATGTATATTACTGAAAAAAACATTGATGGAAACTTTCCGCCATTAACTTAAAATTACAGCCGCAAATGATCACCTATAAAACCTTATTTAATGTATGCATTCTATAAAGAGAAGTTTAATGTAGTTTGACTATCAAGGTCGTTTTCTATGAATGCGGAGCTCAAAGGAGAGAACCAAACTGAAATATAAAATTTGCAAATTGATATAAATGTATTATTTAGCGAAAGTTCGGTTTTGAAAAACTGAAAGGAAGTTTTTAGATAATATTCTATGTTAAATAAAAAGTTAAAATATAAATTTATATCTGGAAGTTCGAAAGAAATTACTGGTACTTAAAATGATGTTTATGTTAATTCTTCATTTTTTTTGGAAGTCTTAAAAACGACAAAATTGAGATTTTTATATTTAATATTGATTAATTGCTTTCGTAGTTCTCAGATTGTTGTTTAATTATTTCTACAGCAGTTAATAGGTTTATAAAAACACTTTTATAAACCTATTGACATGCTCTATTTAAATTAGGTAGATGTTCTCTTTTCTTGAGCTACTCAAGAGACCACTGGAAAGTCAGAGCTCTGTTTCCCGTGATTCAGTGCGACCTTTAGGGACTACTTCGATAAATAAAACATGGTAGAAAAACACGGAAATACAAAAAAAAAACTTGGATACCTGTCTAATACTTCGTAGGTTCTCCTCTCGCTTGGATGACGACAGCATGGACTCGCAAGAGACAGTGGGCATCCTGAAGAGCGTTTCACAATTCCGTAATGTTCGCTGGTGATGGATTACTGGCAGTGATGTCCATCCCATATGTATTCGATGGCGTTTAAAAACATGATGGCAAACTCAGTATAATGCCCATCCGGCCATATCGGGTGACTGTGGCCCTACGCGGTGGTGTATTGTCCTGAAAGAAACCGCACACATCGAGGTAAAATGCAGGACACGAATCGACGCGAAAGATCTGCGAGGATGGTGTCGTAGAGGCTACCGGTCATAGAGATCTGCAGATATATGAGGGATCCTAATGTGTGCCAGCTGAACACAACCCATACCGTACACAGCCACCCCCCCCTCTTTATTGTATCTTGTAGCGGGCACGTAGCCGGGGGGGGGGGGGTTCAACTGCATTAAGCGGTAACCGGAAGTGGATGCTTTGTTGGTATTAACTGAATTAACAACCATAACCTTTTGTAAATATTAAGTATGGCGCATTCTAGCAAGAGATCCTTTTCTTGTATTCGATTTCGATTTTTCTACTAAATTTCAAACATTTAGTTCCAAAATAGCCATATTTCGCAAAGAGGAAAAAAAAAAACCCCACTTCCGGTTACCATAAACTACAGTTTTACCCAAGTATCTAAGAAATTTATGTCTACCATGATTAATTGTCAAATCAATTGTCCACATTTGAACTTTTCTTATCCCTAACACTATTTACGACAACGAATAATACATATGAATTCAGCATTCTGTCCTGACTTTTCCTGTGTTAAAGTATTCTATTTTAGAACGACACATTTTAGCAACATTTTAACACAGTTCACTCATTTCGCAGGTCACTTGAAACGATGTATTTCATCACAGCATCAACATATTTTTGAAGACTGTTGATTCTTCGAAGATTCTTTTCATGTTGGCTTCATTGGCTGACATAATACCAAGTGATCACTAATAGTGAGTTTTCCTATTTGATTTTCAATGGTCCCATATTGATCAGGTTGATAAAGTTATTTCGCTTGAACTTTCGATAATTCTACTGACTTGGCCAATAAATACTGCTTTATCCAAAGTACTTGGATTTTCTATCAAAATTTTCTCTTGAATGAAGCGATTGGACTGGTTCAAATTGCCACTGAATATATCTTTAAGAAGGCTGTCTCTTAGACTTCACTTGGCTTTTTGAAGAGTGCGATTGACGTATTGTTCACGAGTTCATTAGAATTCTGCAATTCAATCTTCTATTGCACTAGAAAGCACTAGAAACGCTAAATGTTTAAATGTTCCTTTGGCTAATTAGCACGATGAAATGGCCGATATTAGAAAGGAATCTCCAATCAAATAATTGAACAAAAGTGACGGAATAGCCAACAAATGCAGAAAGGAAGTGGCTCTCAATGAAGATAAGAATCAATGCAAAGATCTACGTGGTCGCCCAACCTCAAGAAGTGATAGAGAGCGAATGGTTCTAAATCAGTATCGTAGCCGCAATCAACTGAAGTAGACGGAACACAAGACTCAAAGGAGGCGAAAAAAGGCGTAAAGTTAACAAATCCACGAGGCGAGCAGGAAATCCTTCTCTCCCTGCCAGTATCCCACTTCTAACATCATGATAAGACCAGTAAAATAGAATAGAATATTTATAGACATTCCATCGTGTCTGGCTTACAAAGAACTACTCAGCATCAACAAAGTCCTGGCTGTTCACGCTGCATGTCACGAGAGTAACAATGAACATACATATGCATTCTTGACGATTGTTTCTCTACGATGCAACTAAAAGCATCAACAAAATCCTGGAAGCTCACACCGTATGTCACGGGAGTAACAATGAATATATATTTGCGTTCTTGACAATTATTTCTCTCCGATACAAGTGAAAGGACTTTTTAACAATTTTACGTATATTACGATACAGTACAAACACTTTTAGGATTCAGTTCTATCCATATCGGTCCGTCTATCTACCTGAAATCAGTTTTAGATCAAAAGAATGTAAGAATCCTCCGAGCATGCAAAAGAAGCTCTTAAATGTTTGTTACCATTTGCAACCTTTTCTTTATGCGAAGTAAGTTTCTCGTCTAAACTGGCATCAAAACAAAAGCTAGAAATCGCCTTGAACTTGAAATTGATATTGTGTGTGTATCGAATACAGAGCCCAGATTGGAGAGCTAGTATCTGAAAAGGAGGCATACTTAATATTTACAAAAGTTTATGGTTGTTAATTCAGTTAATACCAACAAAGCATCCACTTCCGGTTACCGCTTAATGCAGTTGAACCGATACTTGTGATGAAACAAACGTTATTTCATTGAAAGAAGTTATTTTCAACTTTTTCAATTAGATCCAAACCTAATTTGTAAAAGTGATAAAAAATAATTTCAACTTTTAGTGGAAAAGTAATTCTTACTGTAGCTTAATGTCAAATTAACTGCATCTATAATGATGAATTATATACATTAAAATTTCATGTCTTAGATTTAATATGTCAATCAGTTCTTGGTCTTGATGCATGTAAAATGACGGATGTTATCATTAACAGTACCAGTACCACAACGGGTTAACAGTACCACAACGTCTTTAGCATATGATTTTAATTACAGTAATGTTATACAGAAACATAAAGAAGTTTTTTCTGGTCTAGGATGTCTTAGAGATTATAAATGTCATTTAACTATTAAGCCAGATGTCATTCCTTGAGTAGTTACCTGTCGCAGAATACCATTCAAAATACGAAGTAAAGTACAAGAGAAATTGAACGTCTTTTATTAAAAGAGGGAGTTATTGGTAATGTAGATAATCTACTGAATGGGTTAATTCAATAGTGGTTACAGCTAAGGAAAATGGGAAACTTAGATTAAGTTTAGATCCACGTAAGCTTAACAAACCAATTGTTAGATCGCTTTTCCATTTCCTAATATGAATGATATTAAGTCTGATCTGTGTGGTGCAAATTATTTTTTAATGAATAATTATTTTTCAATAAACCTGTTATTAATGTTTTTGAGAAATCTTTATATGAGTCGCCACCTCGTGTTCAACCGTATGATTTAATTGTCAATTATAAAATTTGCGGATATATATTGATGATAAATTCTATCAAGAGCAGTTGTACCTGAACATACATTAACTGATTACGATGATGATTTAACGCTTCATGTGAATTTATTAATGTCTTAGTCAGACTGTTTGTGATTCTAGGTTGGAAGAAATTCGTGATCATGCATTAAAAGACGAGTCTTGGCAAAAAATTATGTATTATTGTAAAGAAGGTTGGCTAGAACATAAACGTGATATACCAGATTGTGTCAAACCTTTTTTCAGTGTCAAAGATGATATTTATTTATCATCTGATATAGTATTTCTGTGTAATAGTATAATAATTCCTAAGTCACTTCGTAAAAATATGATTTTGCTTCATGAAGATCACCAGGGTATGAACAGTTGTAAAAGATTGGCTGAGGATACTGTATGTTGGCTTAATATCAGTAATGATATTTAGAATTTTATTGGTAGATGCTGAAATATGCCTTGTTTATCGTAAAAGTAATCATAAAGAGAATTTGGTATCTCATGACGATGAACTATATTTCCGTGATATTAAGTTGGCATAGACTTGTTTCATTTTAATAATAAGACGTATCTCCTTGTGGTAGATTATTTTCCAAAGTATGTAGAGATAGCTTTATTAGTTATTTCATACACTAGTAAGATTATTGTAACGCATTTAAAGTCAATATTTGCTCGTCATGGCATATCTATGGTATTAATTTCAGATGATGAGCCACCAATGAATTCTGCTGACTTTGCAAATTTTATTAACGAATGGGACATAGAACATATTACATCTAGTCCATATATGAGCCACTCCAATGGTCTAGCAGAACGTTATGTATAAGTTATTAAAAATATGTTATTGAAATGTCAAGCAGTTGGTTCTTATCCATTGCTTTATTACAGGTTCGTAATACACCTAAAAATAGTTTGTGTTCACCTGTACAGTTGTGCATGTCTAGAAAATTAAGATCTATAGTTTCCATGTGTAAGCAACAATTAAAACCTAAAGTTACTAATTACAAATTTATTAAAGATTGTGTAAATGTAAAAAAGAATAAGCAGAGGTTTTGTTATGATAGAAATGTAAAAAAATTAGAACCAATTGCAGTAGGTAAACAAATTCTGTTTAAAAAAAGTCCTGATAATAAAACATGGTCTTCAGAAATTGTGTCACAGATAGTTCTGAGCCTCGATCTTATGTAGCAGTACATTCCATTTCTGGTCATAGTTATCGGAGAAATCGTCAACATCTTACATCAAGACCAGCTGAACAATTACCTTTGAATGTACTGTACATCGCTCTAAAATAGCTTATTCCACTGCTAACACTTCTGAAACTACTGTTATAAGCAGGGCCCCACAAGGGGGGGATCAGTTGGTCCCTCAGCACCGGGTTGTCAAATTGGACATTCCCTTTTTTTTTGTTTGATTTTGTTCATAACATGGCGGGAAGGGGGGAGAGGCCCGATATTGCATTTGGTACCTGGGCCCGGAATTTGATGTGGGGGGCATGGTTATAAGGTTATATGGTAGAATTATGAAAAAACCTAAACGTCTAGATTTGTAATTTATGTAAATATCTGGATTTCTTTTTTTGGTGGTTTTTTTTTAAAAAAAGGGTGATTTCAAGAATGCATATGTATGTTCGATGTTACTCTCGTCACATTGGTTGGTAAATGTTATTGAATCTGAACTTCCTATTGATTTCGGTAGAAATTTGGCACAGATGAGCTCCAAACCACTAACATATGGGTCTCATTCAATAAAGAAAAGAAATACTGATGACGTAGGTAGGATGAAAATTTAGACTGTTTTGAAACAGTTATGTGTCTGTGGATATTCAGAAATTGTCACAACAACTATACTTGTCTGTTCTAATCCACTTCAATACAAATTAAAGGATGTATATCATAGCTATAATACTTTTTAGTAACCATACTTTTATAAAAATAAAATATTTATCGTTAAAATTTTAAATTGTAATGTCATTTTTTTATTTCTTGTGGAAAGATTTAAAAAAATAATAGAAACTAATAATATCTTTTTAATTTCTTTGATAAATTTTTAATATCTTTTTAAAAAGGACAGGAACGGGATTTCTTAGTAAACATTTCTTAGTAAAGAACTAAATAAAGAACTACATTTCTTAGTAAACTGTTACAAAAATAATTAATTTTTAAAGACTACTTTACATAATGATGAAAACACAAATATAAATAACTTAATTAAATACATTGATCAATATCAAACTTTACATATGAGAGTTTAGAGATATTGTCAAGCCCTGATGAGATTTTGGTGTTTGTAGCCCCTATTTATGGCACGTCATTGTAAAGACTAAATATTCATTCCTTGAAGGAACTAAACAAAATGTATTAATTCACATTAAATTTCATATATTAGGTAAATATAAGCCCATTTTACGCCACCTTTAAATAAGGGTTTAGATGTTGTGGAACACTGCTCTATCCATTATGACCTATCCATTGTATATGTTCCTAGTACGAAAATACCGGTGGCTGATGCATTTAGTAAAGGTCCAATAGCTGAGGTTCAAAAACTTAATGCCCGGTACAGTATTTGTATGTTTGTGCCAACTACAATATTTACATGGAATAAAATTAAATTGGCCACTGATAAAGATGAACAATTATGTGCACTTTGTAATGTAATGTGACAATTGTGGTCACCAGAAAAAAAAATTCTAATGGAATCTTTGCGTAAATATTGGAGAATCAAAGATGATCTTATGATTCCGGATGATGTTATCCTGTGATTTGAATGAATAGTAGCATTGAAATGCCTTCGTTCCAGGTTCCTTAAAGTAGGAGCCGAACTGTGCAAACGGTCATTCAATGTGGACTGGCCTTGTTTGAATGCTGACAGTGAAAATGTAGTAGCCTCCTGGTTTGCCTGTCAAAGTCAGCAAAAACAATAACCACGGCAGTCTTCACACTCCCATGACATACCTGAAGTTCCGTTTTCTAAACTTGGAGCTAATTTATTTGATGCATCTTCTCTCCCTTCCAAGCCATTGAAGACAAAGTGTTTCATGAAACATGACAATGATCAAATTTTTAAGCGAAACTGGTTAATTTGCAATGTAAATAGCCAAAAGCTTTTCTGTAGTATACGTCTGGCTTTCACAGATGAGTCCTCATTATTTTGTCGAAGCTTTTGACATTTTGAGCCAAACACTAGAACATGGGAAATCAAATTCGCACATGGAGTTAGTGAAGATATATATCGTTCATACGCAAGGATGGACGATTGAAAAAATAAAGTTTAAAAACAACTTGAGAAACGAAAAAAAAAGATTATGAAACGAACACACATTTCGTCAAGTGAAATCCAATTAATTAGTTTTCGAGGAAAAGAAAGAAAATGCCTATAACCTAGACGACCCTTCTGAAAGTCATAAAAACTTTTTAAAACTTTTTCTCTTGCTCTGTAATTATGATAAAATTTAGCCACGCATGTTAGGATTGTGACTGAGGAGAATAAATGTGCATTCGAAGCAAGAAGGAAATCTGGAAAAAAAGGATAGATACAATCAGGTCACATTTCTTAGTAAAGAACTACATTTTTTAGTAAACTGTTACAAAAATAATAAATGTTATGAAGATAGGCAATTCAGAATGAGATTGCAAAGGAAATAAAACAAGCACATCTTTTGTTTTCTTTTTTTTTTTTTTTTGCTAGTACAACCATGGATGAGTCAAGTTATGACTAGTATGTGATAACACTTAGGTCTCTATTAGAAAAAAAAGTGAAAGGGATAGTTACAGGGTTGTATATATAGAGAAAGTTTATTATAGGATATATAGGGTTGTATCCAGTTTACTACAGAAGAATGTTTGTGCAACACACTGCTGGACATTTTAAATAGTATAGGACTTGCTTTAGATTAACTGCATAGCTAATGCCTTTGATGGTGCTCGAACATGAGTAGATGATGTAGAGGGGTCACAGCCAGACTCAGGGATGTAATGCCAAATCACATATTACCAGCACGTACGTTGCACAGGTGTTGTGCACATATGTTGAACCACATATTTACCAGCTACCGTATGCTTTTTTCGGACTACAGGTGTTTCTCAAGGACTCGTTAAATATATCGTTTAAAGAGTGCAAAAATTACTTTAATATTCCAGTGTCGATGGCCGATCCACTTAGTGGGTTTATTTATCCCCTTTTTGAAGCCTCGTGTACTGACGCACATGTACTGACGTAGGATAATCATCATTGGATTACAAACATCTTTCGATTGGTTTACAATTCCATACAAGTATGGCGCCAAATTATCTCAATTTTGAGAGAATAATATAATGAAGAGAGGCATTCAGAAGTGAAATATCAGAGGAAGCTAAAGAAATTGATGAAATAAAGACATGTCGGGTGCAAGAACTTGTAAAAAAACCTTGCATCAAGTATACAGTGATCTAAGACTACAACATATTTCTTGTAAATTTTTAGGTTAAAATTTTTTTTTCGAAATCATTTACCCCAAGGACTTTTTATAACCAAGGCCTGCACATAAATAAGCTTTCACGCCTTTGAGTTTATCATCAGAGGGAATCTGGAACTGCCGTTTCGTTCTCGTTGAGACTCATCAGCCAAATTCACCCTCGATGATAAGTCTTTCGTGCCTTTCTGGGTTTATTATCGAGGGTGGATCTGGCTGATGAGTCCCAATGAGGATAAAACGGCCGTTCCAGATTCCCTTTGATGATAAACTCAAAGGTGTGAAAGCTTATTGATGTGTAGGGCTTGATTTTTTTATTTTTAAATAATTTCTCTGCACGTTAAATTTGTTTTACTTTATTTATTTTTTTTTTTTTTGGCTAGAATTAAAAGTAATGAAATCTGAAAATCTTAACATTCATTGGCTATTAAAGATAATGAAGATAATTACCTGTTCTTTGTTAAAATCTTCATTTTAAACTTTCTTAACTAAGCATAAAGTTATGTAGGTAATGGATAACTGGTTTTTAAATTTATTAAATTCAACAATTAATTTACACAAGACGGTGTAGTAGTGTGTTATTCAATATTAAACAAAACAAAAAACAAAAAGACGGAATGAAACTTTTTTCTAGCTTTGCTTCTTTTACTTGCACAACAAATTCACGTGACAAGGTCGAATGAATAAGCAGGGTTTTATTGCTTTTAAATTATAGAATACCAACTAAAGTTGTCTTGTTTATGACTGGTTTTCGTTTAGTTAAAATTAGGATTTAAATTCTTAAATATATTTACTCACAATGAACATTAAGCATGTTTTAATTCATTGGACTATTTATTTATACCTAGTAAATAATTATAAAGCTTGATAAAACTTTATTTATCATCGGAAGCGCAGTGGTGCCTCAAAAGAAAACTGTTGAAAAAACTCACTAATGAAAACTAAGAGAGAATTCATATGCCAGCAATGCGAAGGCCTCAAAGAATTTTTGTAAAGCATAAAAATTCAAACTGTGCATTTGAATTACTAATAAACCATAATGGGTGAGACCAAATTGTTCACCAAGTGACATCCTGAATAGCAGTCACTAGTAAAACAACAAGGTCTCCATACTGAGGCTATTATGAATGATCACCGTAAGCGCAGTGGTGCCTCAAAAAGAAAAAATGAACAATAAAATCTCACTAATGAATAATAAATGAGAAGAAGTGAGACTGCTCCTGGCTGATGTTCGCCAAAGAGCGTGAAACAGCTGTTCCAGGATGTCACTTGGTAAACAATTTAGTCTAACCTATTGTTGCTTATTAATAATTGAAACTTTATTTTTCTTTTATATTGATTGTAATGGAAAGAGGAGTTCAATCCGCAGATTTGAAGAGCCGCGGTTTGGCCACCCCTGCTATATAACTTGTTTATTGACTGTGAATAATGGCGCTTTTCGGAGATTCTTGTATGGATAGTTTTCGGTCCATGTTGGTCTAAATTCTAGCAACAGAAACATCATTTACCTAATTTTCACAAGTTACTTATTTAACTTTGATTCCTTTTGTCAAATTTACGTAAAAAAAAACAAACCACAAATTCAAAAAAGTTTTAATAAAGTTAAAGAAAGTAATTTAAAATTTATAATACTGACAAAGAGTTTCGACCTGCGTCTTCTCTTAGTCATCCTCAGCTAGTGAGTTTCAATAAATTTTTTCAGTTATTTATACAAGAATTAATTTGAACCAAAGAATAATTGGCTAAAAATCTATTAAAGAGCGTGTAAGATGCGATCTATAGGTGGCTCTGACAATTAGTCCAAACTAAATAAAAGGTTAGTCCATATGATTAGTGGCGACATCTGGTGGTGATTAATAAGGACTAAACACGGTCGTAATCAAGGTCCCACTAAGAGGGTAATCGCTTCTTGGTTGTTTATTTCATTCTCTATCTATGGTCATGGAGTATCTTTTAACTTTCTTTTTAATTAGATAACTTCTTTGGTTAAAGTATTTCTTGTATACATAACAGAAAATCCTCACTAGCTGAGGATGACTGTGCGGTGAAGCAGATCGAAACTATCTAACTATTTTTTTTAATTTTTTACCTTTTTTTAAAACTTTTTAAATGTGTGTTCTTATTTACATAAAATATGACAAATAAAATTTATCTAATTCTCATACCAATTTAATTCTCTAAGATGAACTAATCTTAATTACAGCGCCTTAACGAACCCATATTTTAACAGTTTATTTAATTATTTTTTTTGTTTCTTATCTACTGGCCAGATATGTATCCAATTGAATAGAGGTTTTTCTTATTTTAACTTACATTTTCTTCTGAAAATATACAGTTTTGATATATCTTGATCATAATCGGATGGGCATGTTTATTTCGACTTAAAGTTGAGTTACAAAATACTCAAACCCCTCAACATAACAGTAACTTCCCCCAGCAACAATACTCTACAAAAACTACTTAATCCAATTAAAGTTTCTCCGCACTAAAGTGATCCCGCGTCGCAAAAAGGACTAGTCTACTCGATTCCGTGTACACACGAGAACTAATGCAGGTATCTCGGAGAAAAACTTCAGAAAATGTCCAAACGAATCTCGCTGCTCAAATATGCAATCAAAACTAAAAACTTAAATTATAACACCGCCAAACACGTACGTGAATTAAACCACAAAATCGACTTCGATCGAGCCACCATTGTTTGCAAAGAAAACAATGATTTCTTACGAAAATGTAAGGAAACTTTCTTTATCCTCACTGACCCCCGCTGTTATAATGAGCACCTCTCCGTACAAAATATGCAGCAATATGGTTTAAAGAAAAAGAAAAAATCTAAGAATATAACACCCAATACCCAGAATCACAAAATCGACCCTTCCAATTGATTTCCCACAATCCTCACTTCTACACATGTCACATGGGAGCTCCATTTTTAAATTTCACAAGTATTTTAGATTCTGCTATATAAGGTATGTTTTTTAAGATTTTCTCACTCGACAAAGGTTCTATATAAATGAACCGAAACTGGTAGTCCCCCTTTTTTAAATGTATATATAGTCGGACCTCTATTTAACGAACCTCTATTTTGCGAATTTCTCTATTTTGCGAACTTTTCTTTGGAACCAAGAACATTTTGCTAATTTCTTCCTAAAATAACCTCCCAATAGCGAAGTGCATTTTCTATTTAACGGAACTTTTTCGGGGTATCTAATTTTTTTTCTCCTTGAAATGTTTTTATTATTAATATTCCCTTAGAGGAAATGAAAGAAATGTGGATACAGCTGAAGGAAAAAGAAGAAATTAACGATGATGTGATGATTGATGATTATCTTTCACTTGATTTTGAAGTTGAGACCTCGGAAACACTAACTGAATCGGATATTTTTAACAGTGTGAAAAATAAAAACAATATAGCTATAAATTGCGATGAAGATGAAGATGATCAAAATGGAAATGAACATAATTCAGAAATCAAAAAACCTTCGTATGATCATTTGAAACAATCCGACGCGGATTACAATTTAAAGAAAATACTGAAGGGGTTTTGGTGAGACGTACTATGAGCGAAAACACTTTTTCAAAAAAAAACTCAGACGAAATTAACAGACTTTATTAGTAAAATTTAAGTTCGCATGTGGTAATGAATGCTTTATGTCATTAAAATCATTACTTTTTTTAATAATATTTATTGTTTGTGTATTTTAAATCTGTTTTATGTTTAAAGTTTAAAGTAATTTTAAAAGGTGAATCTCTATTTAACGAATTTTCCATATAACGAACTTTTTTTCGGGATTTAGCGACTTCGTTAAATAGAGGTGCGACTGTAGTTTTATTTTTAACCATTTTATAAATTAAGTGCGTCGGACCATTTCACAAAGTTCAATTACTTCTTTGCGCATGTAAAAACAGACTCTCATTCTTATAAAACTTTACTTTAATATTTTTTCCTCCGATATTAAAACAAATACACTGGTAGCACCCCCCCCGAGAAAGTGAATGTGAAGCAGTGTATTTGCGGGTACTCACATGGTATTTTGACACACACCGAAAATCCTGTACATAGGCCTCTTAACCCGTGCGATCATGTACAGTGTACGACCTATAGAATGTGTGAATAAAATTTCGTTCACTTAGGACCATAACCTGTCTATATGGCTGTTCATATTCATTTTCCACCAGTGTATTAAGGAATTTTAGGCCAAATCTACAATATTCTTTGCTAAATATCATATATATTTATAAAAATTCATAATTGATTTTAGGACAACTACGTAAAGATCATATCTTTCCATTTTTTATTTTTTTTAATTCTTTCACTTAATTTTTTTATAGTTTTTATTAGAGTATACAGCCATTTGGTACCAGAAATACAAGTAGTCATGTCAATATCTAGAAATTGTCCGGACTTCCGGCGTTACTTGCTGATATTTGATATCGGATATTTAATTCCCAAAAGAAATATTGAATGGAAATATTGTTCCAGTCCATTCGAGATCAGAAATATTGTTATTTGATACATTTATTCTCAAATGATCTGAAATATCTGAAGAAGCAAAAATAGGGGAACATTTATGAGGGAAAAGAAAGATATTTCAACACACAGACACACAAACACATATATTCGAGGGTCGCCTAGAAAGTAATGGAACAACTTTCTATTTTTTACCATTCAGAGTTATTTTTGTTCAAACTCCAAAATATGCCATGCTGTTACCTGAACAAAATTTTAAACATAGTGTTCTTGTAAATATCTGGCCTTTTGCCACTGTTAGGTATGAGAGTCCTTGTGTCTTTACGATACTATTTACGATACAGCAGCCACCTACTTACTTTGAACGACTTCCTTGTTGTCATCCAACTTCTTTCTTTGATTACATCTGTAAAGGGAGTAAACAAATGATAGTAGGATGGAGTTAGATAGGGATTGTAAAGTGGATGAGGTTAGAAAGTCCATTGAAGTGATGGTCTTTCGGAGACTTGTATGTGACCCGCATCGTTCTGGTGAAGGAACATTTTATCACATTTCGGGGGCATAGATCTTCTGGATACGTTTCTTCAACATTTGAGATTTCCATGAAGAAGCCTCAATGATCATTCAGCCATTAGGCCAGCGGTTCCAACCTGAGGTTAATTATCCCCAAAGGGGTAAAATGGGATTTTCCGAGGGGTAAAGATAAGTACAAGGACCAAAGCACAATTCCTAGGATTTCGCGAAGACAACACACTGAAAATAGATTTCGAAAACACACAACTAGCAAAATTTGTGCGAAAGATTGGTGGCCAGTATTCATTCTTATCGGAAAAAGCCTTGACATACTGATTCCATTCGCAACAATTTACAGGTGTGAAAGTGGATTCTCGACAATGGTGACAATGAAAACAAAAGCAAGGAACCGATTGAACTTAAAGCACGACTTACGATGTGCATTGACCGAAAGAGCACCAAATATTAAGCAAATTGTTAGAACTAAGCAATATCAACCGTCTCATTGACTACTTGTTTTTAAACTTTTTGGGGGGTATTTGCTAATATCTAACCCGTTTTATGGGTAATAGCCTCAAAAAGGTTGGGAACCGCTGCATTAGGCAAACCACGTACGAAGATCATCCTTAACAATTCCAATCGCCAAATGATATTTTCATACCTTGTGATTCAGCTTAAGGTTTATATTTTATTAATCTTTTGATTTCATAGAAAATAAGTATCTTCTATCGTTTTTACGATCTACGACTGACATCACTTTTACAGACATCACATTAAAACACACAAGATTTTAGTAATTCACTTCATTCATTAACACAGAGTCACAAATATACCTTTTTAACGAAATGGATAATCCTTTTCCTGTTTATTTTGTTAAGGTAAGTAATTCAATCGAATGTAGACTCTTCCACACATCACATTAGTATTTAAAATATTTATTAAATACTGAATATAAAAGATAAATTTTCAGGAGGTATACATCTTCCTTTATTTTGACTTGAAAAAAGGAAGATGTATACCTCCTGAAAATTTGTCTTTTATATTCAGTATTTAATAAATATTTTAAATACTAATGTGATGTGTGGAAGAGTTTATATTTGTCTAAAATATTCGAGATGGAAAGAAGGAAGATCGTTGAAGAATTCAATCGAATTTTTAATAGTATGTGAGGTTCACAGATGTTACTTAGTTCCACTGGAAAAAAAACCTTACAAAGTTTATGTACGAAAAGGAAACCTTTATTCCAAGAAAATGAGATAGTGCGCAGATAAACTGTTTCTACAAAGTCACCTTGTACGATTGAGGTATTTGTGACATCGTTTGATCAGTTTGTCCATCCAGCTGCAAAAAAGTCAGGGCCCTGCTGTTGTAACCACTTTTTGCATCATGTTCGGCTTTTTCATGGCATGTGAAGCTTCGACTTAACATGTGCTCTTTTTAGGCAGGAAACAGATTAAAATCACTGGAACCAAATCCAGAGTCTATAGAGGATATTACAGAATGGAAAATCTTTAGCAAGTCTGTGTGTTTCGTGCAACATGTTGTCGAGCATTGTCATCCTTCGTTCGTTTCTTCCTGATGTTGTCAGCAGGAAATGAGTTATCCAAGCTGATCGCCATTTTGAAATGACAGCGCATATCTCCAATCACACTGACAAAAAACACCACTCCGCACTGAGCAGTACAGCTCTTTATCGAAAATTTCGGCAAAAGCAGACAAACTCATAAATGGAATTTCTAGCAGTTATAAATTTCTTTATATAAACCCATCTTGCGCCACATTTAATAAGGGTTAAGATAGGATGTCGTAAAGTAATTCAAAGAATAATGCACTGAATCACATCATATTTCATATTTAAGAGCTTAACTACCTAGATCTCATTAAATTTAGGTGATTATACAACTATTTTCAGATCTACGTTTCTTAAAGTCCCAGGTCCTTCGTAGGTCAGCTAATAATGCTGTGATTAAATATCTTGATCGTGAATTAATTTTTTGTGTTTACAGTACGGGGATAAGTGATAAACTTACTGTTAATAGAATTTTAATTACAACAATAACTTTCTTACTGAACTTTTAACTTTTATTTTAAACGACTACAGTTCCTTGGAATTTATAAATTGTTGCAATGGTTTCATTGCTATTTAATTATGAGAAAAACTATTGTAAAAGAAGCTGAAAGATCATCATTTTCTTATCGAGACATTTACAACGTAAATAAAATTCAAAAAAAAAAACAAAACAAAACAAGAATCTGTTAATGCATCAGTTGACGTCCTTTCACAAAGGATTCCTGACCTGGACAGTTTTTACATTTTTGATCTGCAGGTGGGTGTAGAATAGATATTATTTTATCTACTTTTATTATTTTGCACTTCAGTTCCTAATCTAAAATTTGTACGAAAATCAGTCGTGATAACAACATAAATATATATTGAAAGACTTTATCTGAGATAAGGAGTATTTGAGTTGTCTTAAGTTAGGTAGATGGACCGATATGCTTAGGAGAGCTGAAAACTGAATCCAAAAGTGTTCGTACTGTATCGTAATATATGTAAAATTTTTAAAAAGTTCTTTTACTTGCATCGGAGAGAAACAATTCTCAAGAATGCAAATATATAATCTTTGTTATTCCCGTGACATGCGACGTGAGCTTCCAGGATTTTGTTGATGCTTTTAGTTGCATCGGAAAGAAACAATCGTCAAGAATGCATATGTATGTTCATTGTTACTCTCGTGACATGCAGCGTGAACTGCCAGGACTTTGTTGATGCTCAATAGTTTTTTGGAATCCAGACACGATGGAATGTCTATAAATATTCTATTCTATTTTATTTTACTAGTCTTATCATGATATTAGAAGTGGGATACTGGCAGGGAGAGAACGATTTCCTGCTGCGCCTCGTATATTTGTTAACTTTACGCCTTTTTTCGCCTCCCTTGAGTCTTGTGTTCCGTCTACTTCAGTTGATTGCGGCTACGATACTGATTTAGAACCATTCGCTCTCTATCACTTCTTGAGGTTGGGCGACCACGTAGGTCTTTGCATTAATTCTTTTCTTCATTGAGAACTACTTCCTTTCTGCATTTGTTGGCTATTCCGTCACTTTTGTTCAGTTATTTGATTGAAGATTCCTTTCTAATATTGGCCATTTCATCGTGCTGATTAGCCAAAGGAACACTTGAACATTTAGCGTTTCTAGTGTTTTCTAGTGCAATAGAAGATTGAATTGTAGAATTCTAATGAACTCGTGAACAATACGTCAATCGCACTCTTCAAAAAGCCAAGTGAAGTGAAGTCTAAGAGACAGCCTTCTTAAAGATATATTCAGTGGCAATTTGAAGCAGTCCAATCGCTTCATACAAGAGAAAATTTTGATAGAAAATCCAGGTACTTTGGATAAAGCAGTATTATTGGCCAAGTCAGAAGAATTATTGGCCAAATCAGAAGTTCAAGCGAGACAACTTTGTCAGCCTGATCAATATGGGACCATTGAAAATCAAATAGGAAACCTCACTATTTGTGATCGTCAACATCACTCAGTATAACATCAGCCAATGAAGTCAACAGGAAAAGAATCTTCGAAGAATCAACAGTCTTTAAAAATATGTTCACGCTGTGGTGAAATACATCAGTTTAAGTGTGCAGCGAAATGAGTAAACTGTCTTAAAATGTTGCTAAAATTTTTGTGTCGTTCAAAATAGTAAATACTTTAACAGAGGAAAAATAAGGACAGAATGCTGAATTCATAGGTATTATTCGTTGTCGTAATGTAAATAGTATTAAATTAAAGGATAAGAAAAGTTCAATGTGGGCAATCGACTTGACAATTAATCATGGTAGACATACATTTCTTATAGATACTGGTTGCTGAAACAAATGTTATTTCATTAAAAGAAGTTATTTTCAACTTTGTAATTTAAATTAGATCCAAAGCTAATTTGTAAAAGTGATAAAATTTCAACTTTTAGTGGAGAAGTAATTCTTACTGTAGGTCAATGTCAAATTAACTGCATCTTTACTGATGAATTATATACTTTAAAATTTCATGCCTTTGATTTAATAGGGGAATAATTATGGTCTTGATGCATGTAAAAAAACTGGGCTTTTTAAAAAAGTTAACAGTACCACTACGACTGTAGCATATGATATTAATTACAGTATCTAAAGAAACTACTAACTTAAACGTCAGTTATTGATTGTGTGTGGTTGTGGTCTGATAAGCATGAGTTGGAATTTAGTAACAAATTCAAATGGCTTATAAGAATTGCACCAGTCTTAACCTACTTTGACTCAAACAACTTACGTCAGTTGATGCTTCTAAGAGTGCCATGAGGGCTGTAATTTGTCATTGTAATAATTCCATTGCATATGAGTCAGTATTCCTTTCTTCTACACAGTAAAATTATTCTCAAAGTGAAAAAGAATTGTAAAACCTATTGTAAAACTTTTAAAAGAAAGCCTTGTATGAGTCGCCACCTCGCCTTCAAGCATATGATTTAATTGTGAATTATTAACCTGGTAAATAGTTGTATATTGCTGATATTCTATCAAGAGCAGCTCGGCCATCCTAAGGTAAAAGGAAGCAACTAGCAATTTGAAAA
>JAFIDM010006943.1:20357237-20373026 GCA_023159025.1 Thereuonema tuberculata
GTTCCACAAACGAGAAATTTCAATTGTCAGATCCCTATATTTTGTGATCTTTTCCAGTTCTTTCTCAACAATTCGTGCATCTCCAGGTATTGCCACATCTATTAGAAAAACATCTTTCCTCTCTACAATTGTTATGTCTGGAGTGTTGTGTTCCAAATGACGGTCGGTTTGAATTCTGAAGTCCCAGAGGATTTTGCCTCATCATTTTCTAGCACCTTTTCAATAGAATGCTCCCACCAGTTTTTGGAAACTGGGAATTGATATGTTTTGCATAAATTCCAGTGAATAATACTGGCTACTCTTATCAAGGCTTCTTTTGTACTCAGTCTGAGCAATTTTACTACAACCACTGATAAGATGGTCAATAGTTTCATCCTTCACTTTGCATAATCTGCATTTACTATCTTTGCTCACGTGTTGTATTTTGGTTTTCATCACGTTAGTTAATAAAGCTTGTTCTTGGGCAGCAAATATTAACCCTTCTATTTCTTTCTTGATGTAACCATTTTGAAGCCATTACCAGTTTCTGGAATTGTCAATTTTTTCTTCAATTTGTTTTATATATTGTCCATGTAGAGGCTTGTTTTTCCAACTTTCAAATCGTTGTCTTATGGTTTCTCTTTTATAATCCAATTTAGTCCCGATAACTTTCAAGATGTTTTCCTTACAGGCTTCAATCAGCAGTTTTTCCTTGCTTCTTTTTATGTAATCATTTAATCCTCGTTTTTCCTCTTCCACAGTTTGCTTAACTTGAAGAAGTCCTCTGCCTCCTTCCTTCCTTGGAAGATATAAACGATCAACATCACTTCGAGAGTGTAGTGCATGATGCATGGTCATTAATTTTCGAGTTCTCCTGTCTAAAGTATCCAGGTCAGCTTGTGACCAATCAATGATTCCTGCAGTGTATCTAATAACAGGAACTGCCCAGGTGTTAATAGCTTTTATAGTATTACCACCATTCAGCTTTGATTTTAAAACTTTGCGTACTCGTTTTGTGTATTCACAGCTTGTTTTCTTTTTAACTTGAGCATTTAGTATTTCATTTGATTCCAGTATTCCAAGATATTTGTAGGAATCTTCAAAGTTAAGGGACTTGATGATGTTCCCATTTTCAGATATTATCCCATCAGATTTTTGAGGTTTTCCTCGTTTCATGTTAAGTGTAGCACACTTGTCTAGTCCAAATTCCATTGTGATATCTTTATTAAAAATCTGAACTGTGTTGACAAGGGATGTAATTTCCTTTTCAGATTTCCCATACAATTTCAGATCATCCATGTAGAATAAATGAGAAATTTTTCCAGTTTCTTTTGAGACTTCATATCCGAAGGATGTTTTCTTCAAAATTGATGTTAGGGGAATGAGTGCAATAGTAAATAATAATGGTGATAATACATCACCTTGAAATATTCCCCGCCTTATGTTCACTTCACCAAGTTCTTGTCCATTTGATAATAAGGTTGTTTTCCAAAATTTCATAGCTTCTTTTAAGAGATTTCTGATGTTTTCACTGATTCCAAAAATTTCTAAGGATTTTTGAATCCAACTGTGTGGCAGGGAATCAAAAGCCTTCTTGTAATCAATCCAAGCCATACAAAGATTAGTTTTACGTTTTTTTGAATTTAGAAGAATCATTTTGTCAATCAGTAACTGATCTTTAGTTCCACGTGAAGTTTTAAAATTTCCTTTTTGTTCAATCGGATACAAAGAATTTCTTGACATATAGTCATAAATTGAATTTGCCAATATTCCTGTTAATAATTTAAACATTGTTGGTAGACATGTAATAGGGCGAAAATTGCTGGGAACTGCCCCTTTTGTCTTGTCTTTCATTATTAAGAATGTCTTTCCACATGTCATCCATTCTTCAATTGATGAGGATTGTAGAATGTGATTGAAATGATCTGTAAGTCTGTCATGTAGGCTGATTAGATGCTTTAGCCCAAATCCATGTAATTCATCTTTACCAGGAGCGGACCAGTTTTTTGACTTTTTTGATTTGCTTAACAACCATTTCTTTTGTAATAATCAAGTTTTCCATTTGTTTCTTCTTTGTTTCTCTAAAAGTGTCTTGAATCCATGTTGCGTTTTCATTGTGTTTTACTGGGTTATCCCATATATTCTTCCAAAATTCCAAAGTTTCATCTTTATCTAGAAAGTATTGAAATTGCTTTTGTAGCTCCCATTAAATTTCTATAGAACATGTGTTGATTTGTTCTAAATTGTGAGTTTTGCTGATACTGGATAACACGTCCTTCATATCTAACGATCTTTTTTGAAGTTGCAACAACCCTTTGTTTCAATTCTTCATAAACTTCTGCAATAGTTTTGGTGTTCAAGTAATATTTTTTCACTAGATTTTCTTTAATTCTTTCAATTTTTCAATATTATTATTATTATTATTATTATTAAAAAAATGATGAGCTACAATATTCAAACAAGCAAAAACCAAAAATAAAAATTGCAAAAATTGACCGCTAATTCGAAATATCAAAAGTTAGCAGTGAGTGAAATAATAAATTATTAAAGGTTGAGATCAAGTGTTTACTAGATGACATCCCAGAACAGCTGTTTCTCGCTTAATTGGGGAAAGGATCAGCAGGGAGTAGTCACCAATAAACAGCAAGATCTCAATACGGAGGTGAATGAAAATATTCGTAAGAAAAAATAATTAAACAATCTTTAAGGTGTTTATATTATATGTATTTTAGGAGCCTTTTTTATTATTATTTAATTGTGCATAGAAAATTCAATGAGGCTGCTGGAAGCCAGCACATAAATTTCTTTATTCTTAGTGTGTTTTTTTTTTTGTTTTTTTTTTGCGATAAAATTTGGGAGATACCCTATTTTTTCTTACGGATAATAAATTATTGTGTAGAGAAGAGTGGGATAAGATTAAAGCGAAAAAAAAAAAAAAAAAAAAAAAAAAAAAAAAAAAAAAAATTTTAGGAAAAAATTGAAAAAAAAAAAAAAAAATCCAAAAAAAAAAAAAAAAAAAAAAAACCTTCGAATCCAATTCTACGGATTAGGTCTATAAAAAGAAAATTATCTCGCCGTAACACATAATTCACTCGCTATTTATATTTTCTAAAGGAAACTATGCATGTGACAATATTTAAAAAAAATAAAAAATATTCCCGTGAACGAAACAAATGTTACTAAAGCAGTTAAGTACTAAAGTATAATATACTTTTGGACTTCGTTTCGTATTGTTTTAAATATGGAATATATTATGAATTTCTAAATATGCTATTTATTTTGTTAATTAAGTAAATCGTTGAATTATAGTAAAAAATTTTGAGTTTTTTTTTTCCTTGCTTGTGTTTTGGCCTGCAGCAAAAAAAAAAGAAAAAGAGAATAAAATAATTAAAACTAAAATAAAATATTTAAGTCAAGCACACGTGACTACAAATTTAACCTCAGAATAAATTTAATCTCATCTGATACTTTTTTACTTAATTTTTATTCAAATTAACATTTTTATTAAATTTTTAAGGCACAGATTACAGGATTTATATATAGGAAGGCTGATGATAATACATGTATATATAAATTATATTTCTATAGAAAATATTTTATAAATCAGTATATACATGTATATTCCGCTACAAAAACAAAGGATAAAATTAACACGATTTGATTTGGGTACAGTGACTAGAATTGCATTTGAAAACATTACATCTTTCTACAAACAATTACAAAAATTATCAAAAAACAAAAAAAAAAAAGTTCTAACAGAATCTACCAAATGTGAAATACAAGCCTTCTGGAAAGGGAACAGTTTACAGAATGTTCTAGAAATAAGTAGAAATACGT
Organism: Thereuonema tuberculata; assembly: GCA_023159025.1. Taxonomy (NCBI): domain Eukaryota; kingdom Metazoa; phylum Arthropoda; class Chilopoda; order Scutigeromorpha; family Scutigeridae; genus Thereuonema; species Thereuonema tuberculata. Next base: position 20,361,054 of record JAFIDM010006943.1, read on the forward strand.
TGGCATTTATTTGTTCATTTTTGCAGATTATATTTGGCTTTCAAGATTTTAATGGATTATATAATTTTTTCTTTGTTTTTTACTTAAACTAAAGTTTATATATTTCATTAATTATACTGGGCACGTAAAAAAAAAAGTTCGTATTTTGTTTTGAAGTGCTTATTAATGAATATTTCGTTATAGTCGCCATTTGGAATCTCATTTTCGATCATTCTTATTATGGCAAGTTAATTGTTGCAGTATAATCTATATTTATAAAACAATTTTAAATTATTATTGGAGACGAAGACTTTTATTTAAAAATTTTGGAAGAACTTTATAGTTTTATAATAAATGTAATTTCCACTGTAAATAATATAATCAGAAAACCGTAAAAAATAAGAAATGAAACAAAAGTACATAAATTTCGTATGAGGATGTTAGCATCATATCTCTGGCTGTCTGAATCACATGGACAGCTTCTTAATACAAGGATAAACGTAATTAAGCTTTATTATTTTTTTTCCGTAATGAATTAACTTGTAGAATTCATTAAACTATTGGTATTCAATTCTTATTTATTATTTCTATAATGATTGAAGAAGTAAACTCAAAATGGCGGATTAACAGAACTTATTTTACAGTACTAACCTTGCTATACTTTTTGTAATATCTCATGTTTCTCTTTTATTATGTTTCATATACGCATGTATTTCTTCTCTTTATTTTGCAACGAAAGTTTGTGTGATACAACTTTTTTTAGTTTAGAATTATAAAGTGTTTGACAAAGAATAAAATTTCACTTCAACATTCCATATCCAACCGCAGTTAATATAATCATAATAAAGTCTAAAATCATTAACAGAATCATATAAAATTAATATCAATGCTACATCTACTAGGTTATTTACCATTATACCCAATTATTTTTATTTTATTAGAGAATATATTAGCTGCCATGCTGACGAGGCCTAAAGTTTGTAAAGATAATAATTGCCCAGGAATAAACTTGGAAATCCAGTTACCATATACAATTCTAATAAAATACGAAAGGAAATTAATGGTAAATATTATTTTTTTAATGTTATTTTTATACGTAATGCATAACATTGAGGAAAAAAACTGTATGAATACTACCTAAAATCCATATATTTATATATATAATAAATGTACTGTAATACTTACATCTTTTGATAGTTTCTAGCATAAAAATTTTCAATTTTTTTGCTGTAAATGAAAATCACAGTACAGATTTCTCAAATTGAAACTTTAATATTGGTTAATTTTTCGCCATTAAAAAATTCCAGTATTTTTGAGCATTTCTTTCGTGTTATGAATCTCCATTTAGGAATTTGGTATTTATTTGAAAATAAACTGATTGAAATCGGCGAATAAGTTGAAATAATTATTTACATTTAACCAAACAAAAACTATGTTGAAGGTTAATCTTTAGACTAATGTTAGACTAATTTTATTTTACTTAACCGACTGTGTTACCAAACAAGTTGTTTTCTAAAAGTAAAATAAAATTACATGACATTTTTGTAATTGGTTAAATTTTTAATGTAATCTGTAATTGACAATTTCAGATTCTTTTTCTATAAATTTTTACAATAAACACATTTACATTATCACCACTTCCTTATGTAAAGAACATAAATATATAAAAGGATTCTTAAAAATACATTTCGTAAAGGCACTGCCATCTCTTTAAGAAGATATTGGGGCCCTCAGAGCCCTATAAAAATTCCAAAATTTGCATAGGTTCATTACAAGAAATAAGGGCTAATAAAATAAATTCAAAAAAGTTTTATAATTTGAGCAAAATATGGGTCAATCTAAGAATTCTTGGCACTGTGTGAAACATATTTTTTCATTAATATAAAATTACATTAGTCAATTATATTCCTCTTCCAATACTATAACCAAAACTGTATAACCGTTTTATATTTTAAATTGATTCATCGATTATCTTTTAAATTAGTTTTTAGTTATATCGATTTGTATATATATAATATACATATATATATAGTCTATATTTCAGTTATTCGTCTTAAATTTGAACTAAAATTTAAAACGTTTGCAGTTCTACTAAATAACATTTTTGTTTTCCAGTTAGAATTTTTACAAATTATAATTTCTTTATAGTTATAGATATAAAAAAAAAAATAGTTAAAAAAATAACTGAAAAAAAAAAACCAGAAGTTGGCTTTTCTAAAAATTTTATAACATATCTTGGCCTTAAGATTAAGATAATGTCCTTAACAGGACATTGTATTTTATTTTCGAAACTGAAAAGTTATTTATAATTTACAAATCTATGAATTTGGGCCAGTAATTTGATCGAAATCTTAAAAAGAAAAAAAAAAAAAAAAAACCTCCCATGTATTATTGAAATAGCAAGAATATAGAGAGAAGATAGCGATCAGGTATCTTGGCTTCAGTATAGACACATCAGAAACTCGTTGTTTGTTTTATTATTATAATATGCATTGTATCAAAAGTATTTTAGATTGATATGTTAATTTTCCAATAAGACAACGTACAGTTGTTGTTATTTAGTTATTTAGTGTTATAATTAATTTATGTTAATAACTTCTATTTCAGCCAAGTTGTGGTATAAAACTGTAAAAAAATGTGTGAAATGTGTGATTTGTTTCATTGAGGCAACTTGTGTATGTTAGGGATGTAATGGTATAAAAATAAATACAGATGTTCATTCTGTAAAAATAATTCGTTTTAGTTTGGTTGGTCCTTTCCTTACAGACTATTCATGATTATACTAATTGTTAGGTTTTGTGTGGATAATTCTTTGATCCTCTGCTATTAAACCCTTAATAGACTTCCATTCAAATGAAGATGATCTGTGAAAAAAGTATGAGATTCTTATGTTTTGATTTTCATTATTTTTTTTTTACCTGGAGAGACAGAGGAAGCGATTGGTTTTTGTGTAAATCTAAACTGCTGAGGTGTCTAAGCTGTTTTGTTTGTTTGTTAATAAAAGAGTGTTATTGAATCAAGCGTTATCTCTGAAGGGGAAAAAGAAAAGTCCTATTAACAAGGTAGGGATGACCACTGCTAGGAGATTCGGGGACATTGGGTTGACACCGTTGCATTCATCATCGAAACACTGGCAGACTGTGGTCTTGATGGTTTCTGTGCTACTTGTATAGTAGCAGTTCCAAGTCTTATTCAGCACTTCCCAGCCACAATAGCGAAATATACGTATATCACCACGAACTATGGGAGAGAAAAATAAAACATAGTATGATTATAAAGCCAAAACATATAAATTCCTACATACATATATATATATATACACACACACACACACACAGGGGGATTCATAAAGTACTGAAGTACTCCAGGAGCTCCTTTGTGTTTGAAATAAACCCAATGGAGTCAATACTCCATTTAACTTAGCCTATTCTAATCTCGCTTCCCTTTCCTTGCTCTTCCCGGTGGTGAAGGGTGCTAACTAGACCATTTTTTTTTTTCGTAGGGGCAGAAAAAAGGCTAAAATGGGAACCCCCATCATCCGACTCAGAATCGCATGTTCGATCCGGAAATCCATGCCCTATTTTACTTTTTTTTACACTGAATTTGACAGAAAAATATTTCGATGTTCGTTCTTTATAGGCCTATTTTTCCAGTACTTTATGAATCACCCTGTATATATATATAAGAGAATCGTTAGGAATCTTCACATACCATTTCAGTGCTGTACGTGCATTCAAAAATAATGAATATACAAGGCATCGATTGATTTGGAGAAATGGTCACATGTACTAGTTAGGCCTACATGAAATTTTAAACTGTTTCTGGAGAATGTAAGGGACTAAGTAAAATTTACCACTTTATTATTTAGCATTTTAACCATGTAGAACAACAGTAAGTCAACCATGTCTCAATGGTTATCGCTGTCAAACATCTTTCAGAAAGGGCCTTGGCCGACCTGAATTTTTTTTTTCTACTGATGACGTCACCATTAAGTAAAGTTAGTGGAAAGATATATCTTTGTACCATTCATTAAACCCTGTTGATGAGACATGCCTCCACAAAAGGGGCATTCTGGATTCCTAGGCTTGACTTATTCAGGAGTAATAGAAAATAGCTGGAGCTGTAAGATAAGGCCCACATTGAACTCTGCTAAAAATCACAGTAGACACATTTTATATCTAATAATTTGTACATTACTGTGGTAATACCTTGAGTCCGATTTAATTTCAGAATTCTATAACCAATAAGTTATATGGACTATAGCCAATGAGTTAAAGTGTCCCACAACAGGCCTGTGTGGCACTTGGGGTAAGGCTCCCGGCATTTTGTGACCAACGGCACTAAGTTGAGGTCAAGAGGTCAGCCCGACGTCCTCTCGCCTTTAACCCTCTGGAAAGAAACCCTCCACATTCTCCAGAAGGCTGGGTAGACCCTAGGACCCGGTAAGACTATGGAGCGTGGAAAAATCTCCGTCGAGGCCGGAGATCGAACACACGACCTCCAACCCGCAACGAAGCGCCCTTCCCATTCGGCTACCGAACCCACAATTATAACCAATATGGCTGATTAATTAATTTGATGAATGCATTGAAGAGGAATTAATTTCTAAAACATTTTTTAAAGTATCATATTTTAATGAAACAATTTACAAACAAATAATTTACTCTTTATTTATTATTTTTTTTCAAAAATAACAGACCTTTCCTTACAAATAAATTATTTAAGTGAATAATTATTATTGAAATTCCTAATTATTTCAATAATTTTAAATAATCTTCTACTACTTAATATACACATTAAAACTTTTTATTTTTTTTTATTTTTGGTGCAAAGTTTATTCTACTTAATTTTGAACTATATAATTATAATGCAATCATATAGTTTTAAATTGAAATGAAATTACTTGCTGCATTTAAAAGATTGAGAAAGCAGCTGACATTATAGTCTTTGTTACAATGATGCTCGTGATTGATTTGTGTATTCGTTTCATGCAAATAACGAGAATACTTCATTATAAATGTTATATCTGAAAGATGATTGTTTACTTGAAAATCGCTTTTCAATTTTTTGATTTGAGTTTACTTGGTTCTATGGTGTATTTTTATTTCACTTGCAGCCGTTAATAAAAAAAAAGATTAACATGGCCGTCACTAGCTTTGATATTAATCGTCTCGGGATTATTCAAATTAAAAAAAAAGAAAAATCTCCAAATTGAAAATGTCAACGGCTGTGCCAAGTTCAAGTTGTGATGCATGGCGCCATCTACAATCCTCAAAATGAAACACACAAAGATTTATAACTCGAGGTAGTAGTAGACGGACTGTTAATATTATTCAGATGCAGAAAGCAGTAAGACATTTTCTCCAGTAGCAACAAATACAGTTTTTCAAGAAGATTTCGCCATTCACGTTGCTTAGATATCAAATAAATAAATAAAACTTACCATCCTGATATATCTTTCTGCAAAGTGGCCTTGCTGTATCGTTAGGGATAAAATTGTCACAATCTTGCAAATAATATTCTTTGGCCTCAAAGGGGTCATCACAGTTTTCGTCATGGGTGGAATTGCAAACGTAACATCTTATAGCATTCCCTAATAAATAAATAAATAGATAAATAAATAAATAAATAAATAAATAAATAAATAAATAAATAAAAGTGTTATCTTCATTTTAAATGTGATGAGGATTGGTATAAAGCAGCACATATTAACAATAATTGTTTTTAAATGTTTATATTTATTAAATATATGCTACCATGTTATAACAATTAACTAGCTAACTAAATAAATATCCGTGTTTTTTAATGCAAGCAGATGCAGAATTTTTCAGGAGGTTGAGACTATCAACTAAGTCAGTAACTTAAATTTTCCTCTACTAATTTAATCCAAACTTACTGGATTAAAGAGACTGGATTAAGTCGTTACTGGATTAAGAGATGAGAATTACATACCCCAAAATATTCTCAAATATGATCTTACACATTCCCTTAAAAATTGCGTTTATATACAGTTACAAAAAAAAAGAAATAATCTTAAATTTCGTGATGTTGTTTAATTTATGTAAAAAGTTTACTTATTAATGCTAAATTGTAGTAAAATAAAGGGTTGGCAACTAAAAAAAAAAAAAAAAAAAAATTGATCGTCTCAAACCAGCCAACCAAAAAAAAAATTATATGCATTGCTGTAGTTTTCCAAATTCATTGATTGCAAAGCCAAATCTTTCCCAACCATGAAAACGCATTCAAATGCTTTCGTGTATAGGCTCATACGTGTCGAATATTTCCTATTCTTTCAAATATAGCCTTAAATCCCTAATAAGATAATCGGATATGCTCAAATCAAGTCAGAATTACCCAAGTTTCTCGATGAATAATTTCTTGTTTTTTTGTTTTTGTTTTTCTGTAATGCTATAATAGGTCCGGCAAATCTTTTCATTTTTTTTTTTATTTAAAAAAAAAATAGAAACATTGAATTTTTTTAGGACAGCCTACTTTTTAGAATAGAATGTTTCTAGCTTAGGAAATGTATGTAATTAAAATATGCATTTAGTTTTTGAAAGAAATCGAAGTTACTGAATTTTGCGTAATACTGTTGTTTTTGATTTGTTTTTTATCCTCTTTCTTTTTTTCTTCTTTTATTAATTGCAAAAAGTAATTTATTTATTTTAAAATTGTAATATCTCCAGAATACAGACAGTATAAGATGTAGGAATTTAACGTGTGTGAAATTAATGGTGTTGTTTTTTAAAAAAGGTCAGACATACAATAATTAAAAAACATAAAAACACAGTAAAATCTCAACCAGGTTTCGATCGGATCTGCCGATCTTTTTCAAATGCTTTTTTTTTAAAAAAAAAAAAAAAACTCGTTTCCCTAGCAGAGTAGATGAATATTAGAACATAAAATTTAAAGTGTTAAATTAAAAAAAAAGGATAACTTTTATGACAATAGGTTGTTTTGATTCTTAAAACAAGTTGTGTGAAGCATGATTGTAATGTCGTCGATTAAAAAGCTCTTACACAGTAGAAGTTAATGTTATTACTTGACCACAAGAGTAAAAGCAAACTGGTAAAATGTTGGTGTAGATGCATCAATAAGATTGGTAGTTATGTAAAGAAAATGGAAAAAATAAGTAAATTCACAGTTTTGTAGTAAACAGAAAACCAAGCGACAATTTGCAATCTTTCAGTCTTAAAAGTGATTGACTGATGCGCAAAACTCATTTTTTCAAGCCGTTGTAATTAAGAGTCAAGTGTGATTTCGAGCGATGTCCACAATTGAGTTCATTTAGTTTATCTAGATCCCTAGGAACTGGAAGTATCGTATTCTTTCTCGGTGTAATCGATATAGTACAGACAGATCTCCCATTTTTGTCCAGTTACCACTATTTTTCCTGAGCCGGTCAGTGGTTATCCAAAACCGGAAGTCGGATTTTTGCGCAAACCTCCAGACCATGGGGAATCAAACGAGAATGACTCAAGGGGCTACGACTTCTGGCATAGTTTAGCAAACACAGACAGACACGGGAATCCTAACAGCTCCTCCGATTGATGAAATGAAAATGTTACTTTTCTTTCCCAATAAAAAATAGAGGTAACAATTCGTGGATATGCCTTCATAGATTATAAATTGATAAATAAAATTATATATAATATTCTTACTTTCCATTTATTGCAGTTGCCATTGTTTTGTCTATGGTTAGTACAAAGTCTTAATGAATACCAAATGTAAAGACTTGGAAAATAAAAATAGATAAGGAAAGGAAATTCTAAAGAATACATAAGAGGTAACAGATTTTCTAAATGGAATAAATTTGTGAAGTTATTGAATTGATTATTAGTGTGAGTTTATAGTGAATTTTGTGGTATTCTTTTCATAATATTTTCTGTGTTTGTGGTTTCAGCACATCTTCTTAGTTTAAAAGGTTATATTATCTGGTAATCAAATATTTTCTTTTTCTTAATAATTTATAATAAACTTTAACGTCTGCGAATTCGATAATCATCAAAGAAGATGTTATCAAATAAAACAACTAGCCTACAATCTAAAAATGTTTTCACACATATTAAGGCCCTAGGCGACTGCAAACCTTTTATTTTTTTATATTTTTTTTTTTCCAATGCACCTAAAATTCTGAAAATTTAAATATGAACTTGTGAAGCATCTGGGATTTCTATTTTCTTGTTTTTAATTTTCAAAATATTCTGCAATTAATTAAATTAAGATTCAAAAACAATAAGTTTTTTTGGTATTTTCGGGTTATTACTTGGTATTTTCAATTTAAAAACTTGACAAAATCTTGAAATGATGATAAATTTGTAAAATTATTTGTAAAATATTATTAGTGCAACATTTAATTTTTTTAAAAAAATAATTTAATCTCTCACAATTTCTTTAAAATTAGGAGAGATTAAATTATTTTTTTAAAATTAACTATTGTCCAAATCATTAATACAAATCATTATTTTTATCAATTTTTTTTTATCTTTTCTGATATTCGTCAAGTTTTTGAGTTGAAAATACCGAGTACTACTCAAAAATAAATCCAAAAAATTGACTGTTATTGAATTTTAATTTAATTAATTGCAGAAAGTTTTGAAAATTAAAAACAAGAAAATAGAAATCCCAGATGCTTTACAAGTTCATATTTAAATTTTCAGAATTTTAGGTGTATTAGAAATGCATAAAATTAAAAAAAAAAAAAAATACTTATCAGACAAGGATAGTTTCAACCCGCACAACGCTGGGCCATCTTCACCTTCAGTTTAAGTTGAAGATGACCCAGCGTTATGCGGGTTGAAACTGTCCTTGTCTTCTAAGTATTTTTTTTTGTTTTTAATTTTCTCTTTTTTTTTTTTTGACAGTTTCTCTTATTGGTATCACTGAGTTTTATTATGAGTGAAAATAATTTTAGATTGTGGACGTTTTATCAAATAATATTTTATAATGTTAACCTTAGTTCAAGGAATAATACGTTTCTAATATTAAATATATAGTAATAGGCTTTTAGCCAAAGTGCTTCATAGGTCTCAGCATTTATCGGTTTAGTCCCATTCACTTCATTGATTTCTAGTGCTACCCAGAGAAGTTCACGACGTCATGTTTAAATTTAATAGATTTATGGCCAAGTGCACTAAACTTCAATTAACTTTGATGGCTGCATTGTGGACGTAGCTCAAATTAGTAGGGGGTGCTGCTCCCAAAAAATTTTAGCCTTTGTTTTAAAATTGTGTGAAAGGAAACAAACATGTATAAAAAGAAATTTATCAAGTTTCTGAATAAATTTTCTTTTTATACATGTTTGTTACCTTTCACACAATTTTAAAACAAAGGCTAAAGTTTTTCTCGAGCAGCCACCCCCCACTAATTTTAGCTACGTCCACAATGCAGCCATCAAAGTTAATTGAAGTTTGGTGCACTCGGCCATTAAACACACAATGATAATAAAAACATTAAGAACTAAGTTAAAATATATTGCTACTTTCGTGACGTCAGTTGCAATCACATTTTTACATTAAAAAAAAATTAAACCAGCACTTTGCTAGTTTTAGACTGTATTAGCATCTAAATACGCTGTTATATTTCAATATTGCTTTATGTAAATTCCATTATATAAAAATGACTTTGTGAGAATGTGCTTTAATTATTTTTACTTATTTATTTTTCATTTTAACGGCTGAGATACTTTTCCGTGCAGAATTGAAATTTCTGAAAAATAATTTTTCATCTTTTATATAATTTTAGGGTAAAGGGATTTGGTAGTTTAATTTAAATTCCATTGCTTCCAAATGAAAGCATTGTTTTTCTCGCGCTCTTATATTAAAAAAAAATATGATTATTGGATAATGAAAAAATTCTTTTGGAGATCATAATTGCGTGAAAGCTGCATTATTATTTAATGAATCGTTGCATCATTTGACATTTAATGCGCTCGAGATCCGAGGTTAATCTGCCACTTGATATAATGGAGTTGCACGTGATTTATCTGTTATTTTTTTGTGCACTGCTAGTTTTATTTCTTTTCCAAAAAAGATACAAACGAAGTCGGTAGGGGAGGGAGCTATTCGTTCGCTGTAGGAATCTCCGCATCACCACTTTAAAACTGTCGCATTCAGGTGCTGGAGGCTTTGCAACGCCAGGCGGTACCATCAGCTCTGTAACTCCGGGAATTTATTTTTAGCAACGCGAAGACGTCAGGCGGCCCTGCGATGACGTCACCGCCATTACGTAACGTCGCAGGGCTCACGTACGAAGGCATCATGGGAGTGCGGCGTGTACCATCTTTTCTTTTTTTTTTTTTTCTCCGGAAAGGAGAGGGAGACGAAAAAAAAGAGCAAGGTTTAGAAATAAAGGAATGATTACGGAAGAAGAAGATGTAAGATTTGAGGAAGGGGTAGGGGTGTGGGGTGCTAAGAAAAATGGAAGCTCTCCTCCAGTGTTCCCGAGTTCTGCGGACGAGTTTATTGGAAATTCCATTTCCCCAAAAGGGGAGGGACGGTGACCGAAATGAGGGGCTCAAGTCGATATTATCATCGCACAAAAGGAGGTCAGACTGAAAATGCTAAAGTTGACGAAGTATGGAGTCAGTCTCTCTCTCTCTCTCGCTGAATTATCGGTCACAAATGGCGCTGTTTCACACTTCCAGAGACGATGTTCAAGAAAATTAAAATCCACGCCAATAAACGCCAAAGCTTCCTCAATCTGGAACGCATTTATTCATTCCACGAGATTCAAATCCAAGGCAGTATTAAAACTATTGAAATTTGCTTCACAATCCTTAAATACAATGCATTCAGTTGCAAATGATAAAACATTGTAACTGCGCTTGCTTCGTTATTACAGGATTCCTATTGAAACGAAGGTTATTTAGCTTTTTTTTTCTTTAACCAGGAAATAGGCAGAGAAAAAAAAAGAAATTGAATCGTCAGAAAAGCATTTTTAGCCTCATGGGAAGGCGAGATCTGTACGCTCATCAGTGTGTGCGCGTTTACCCCTAATCATTTCTGAACCGCTAGATGGATCTTCTTGGAACTTGGTATGAATATTCGGGGACTAGGGACGATCTAACTGTTATACTTGAAATCTTTTCCAAAGGGGTCCATGTCTAGAAATTAGCACGAGAAGGCGACAGAAATTCCCATACAAAAGCATTGGAATTTAAATAATGGATTTCTTTCCTATATCTGCTAATCCCTCATTGTCTTAAACACTGAATATTAAATCCTTATGCTGGTTTGATAGGATTGAAATGAATCCGATTTAGGCAATTTAAGTAATTAAATAATGAAGATTTAATTCAGTTGGTTTTTTTTTTCCAGGAAGTTTGTATTCAATATACATTTTAATTGGAATAGAAAATATAGGCTATTCTTTTTCTTTTTTTAATGTATATTTTAGAAACAACATTTTTAGGAAAGTAAATTTTTTTTTTTTTTTTTTTGTATAAAGTCTCAAATTTTATTTCTTTCCACTTCACTTAACCTCTGCAAAAAAGCAAATTAATATCTCCTCGATTGTTATCCGGGGAAGTTTGCGACCTGCTCTACAGAAAAACAAAATACCCTTTTTTCCAACTAAAAAATACCGGCTACAATTCCAGAAAATATGAATTTGAGGATAACGACTTTCAGGAATCCTCTGCGACATCTATTGCAATTACTTTGTGAATCTTAATTACTTTCCACATCCTACAAATCAAACTAAAAATAACAAGATCATCGATTTTTTTTTAATCTTTTCATCTTATATCTACCTTTTAGGCTTCTGATACAAGTATCAGATGCCTTACATTCCCGGTTTGTCCGTCCGTCTGTGGACAATTATCAATAAAATCTCATTAAATTATCATTAAGCACAACAATGGATTCGCAACAATCACATTTTTTAATACAGCTCAGCAACAATCACAATAATCGCAACAATTGCGCCTTTTGCATTCGCAACAATCACATTTATAATGCAGCTCAGCAACAATCACAATAATCGCAACAATTG
>JAFIDM010006943.1:20373036-20391842 GCA_023159025.1 Thereuonema tuberculata
ACATTTATAATGCAGCTCAGCAACAATCACAATAATCGCAACAATTGTGCCGTTTGCATTCGTAGCAATCACATTTATAATAAGAAGGAAATTAAAGCAATAATTCAACATAAATTACGTATCAGAAGTCGTTGCGAAGCATTGTAATTGGTTTACTAATCGCTATCCCTACCTTGTTTAGTGTTGTTATTATTATTATTAAATTATTCACTTTTTTCTTTTTTAAATTTTATGTTATTCCAATTGAGAACGGTACAAAAGCATGGCGTTAGTTTCTATTTCCCACGTGCCACCGCATTCATCACTGTGCCATTGTTTTTCTTTGCCTGTTTGAGCATTTACTCAAGTCTATTTATCTCAATAGAGATAATCGAGCATCTTCCTTTCCCAATGTTATCTAATGTACCTTAAATTAGCTGCGTGGATGGACTACAACAAAATTTCCTCAATTCCACGCCGCCATATTACTCTGAGCAATCCGTTCCAGGATCACCTAAGTAATCAGGATTTTTTTTTTTTCCTATTTGATAGTTTTTTTTGTTTGAGGCTACTACAGTCTTAATTAATGTGTCGAACCATGGATACAATATAAAGAACTATGATTGTAAAGGAATCCATGGATAGGATAATGACTTTGCTTTATTTATTTATTTATTTATTTATTTACTTTCAATTTTTAAACAAAATAAGTTATTTTAAGAAATCGCGAAGGAAAGAAAACATTTCTGCAATGGATAATTTTGTCTCCTTTCACCCGCACCCTACAGTTTAGGAACTACTGAATTGTAAAGTTTTTCAATTGTAAATGTTTTGTCTCATCCCCAATTACTTGGGATATTTTTCATGACTTCTTCCTGGCTTCTGCAATTAAGAAGATTGAAGTGCTTTGAGAATCAATGCTTATGATTCATCTCTTCATTACATAAATACATACTCCTTTATAAATTTTTAATATTGCAAAAGGGGAAAAAAAAATCATTAAGCAACACGAAACGATAGTCTTTTTACACAGTATTCGAATATGTCGATTTATATACCCACTTGATAACGTATTCTTATTTTTATTATTATTATTGATTTTCTCAAGTGTTTTTATTACCCTTAAATAAACAATGGAAGGAAAACACGTCAATGCTCAGTTTTTAGTGACGCCTTACAATTTGCAATCTGTCAAACGTTTGCTTTGTTAAAAGTGACACTAATATTGATTGAAACTCTTTTATTCAAACCGTTGCAATTCCAGGTCAAATGTATCTTCCTTCACGGCCTCCTCGGTGCTAATGAAGTTCGCAGGAGAGTTGTTGCCGCTCAAGCATTCCTCAAAGAATTGGAACTGTTGAATTTCTTTTGTGAGAAATGGCAGTGAAGATAGCAGTCGAATAAATACGATGATAAATATAGTTTAACTTACAATACAAGGATATTACAATCCTGCTGCTTATTTACACATGAATGACACATGTTCGAAAATGTCTATTAACTGAATCTTCGAGTTCCGTGAGTCCGGTAATCTGCTGGAATATCTGGATAAATCGCTCAGATTGTTTCCTATTGATTCTAGTTATTTCCCAACACTCAATTTTGATTATTCATTTGATAGGAATCATTCACTGAATCAGTCAATTCTTTACATTTCAATTATGTTTTTAAAGTGGATGTTACGGATCGGACATATTTTGTGGAGCTTTACTTATCGTCCGTCTGTCTTATAATTATTTTATACTCTTCTTTTTTTTACCCACGATCGACAACCTAATCGTTGTGGCAACCCTAACAATACTTCGGCGACATCTTGCACATTAACATGCCTTGTAGACTCGTGTTATCACAGTTGACACAGCGCTATTAAATAAAGTAGACAATTATTATTGTATTGATATAAGTCGTATACCCACAATTCGTATACCACAATTCGTCGTATACTACTAGGACCCGGAACTGGAAGTGTCGACATTGGGTCGAAGATGTATTATTCGTTGTCAGCAAAGTGGCTTGGACAGGAGATCGGATTTTTTTCCTCCAATCTCCAGGCCGTGGGGAATCTAGTGAGATGTGACTCATAGGATACCGACTCCCGGTTTGGTCTATGAAGGGTGTTCTCAGCAAAGTGGCCTGGACAGGAAGTCCGATTTATTTTTTCCTTAGGTCTCTGTAGGCCATGGGAAATCTAGTGAGATATGACTCATGGGATACCGACTCCCGGTTCGTTCTGTGAAGGGCGTTACGTTCATACACAGATATTGGATTCTATCATGTAAGGTTCGGTGATAAAAAACGTTGAGGTGGGAAAAAAAAAATAACTGGAAAGCGATTTTACATTGAAATTTTACGTCTTTTCATCTGTATTTCACAGATTGAATTGGAACTGAACCCGTTCTACGTAAAAGGAATGTGATTCATTTTTTTGGAAGAAAATGTTGACTAGGACTGATTTGGCATGCCAAAAGGCCCTCTATACACATTCACAGAATTTTCAAACAGCCGTCGATGTACAGGGTGTCCTAGGAAGAAAGGCCATTCTTCTGGGAAGTCATAATGTCAATCATACTAAGAGAAATAGTTAATATGAACATATAATCCTTTTCCGAACGATTAGAGCTATTCGATTGTACAATTACAAAATAACTATTAGAAAAAGGTCTTACGAACAGTTTCTAATATTTATTGTTCAAGTAACAAACTTGTTGCAACTTACAATAAGTTTTTTAAAAAAATCCACCGTCGACATCAATGCATTTTTCAATTCGTATAAGAACTTGGAGTGCTGCTCGTCTAACCTATCAGAATATTGACATTTCTTCTGGGACATCCTGTGTATTAGAAGCTAAGATTTATTTTAACATCTGACGAGTCCTCTGTCTTTCACTGAGATAAATATCGTAGTAGTTAATCAATCCTGTGCTCCAAGCCTGGGTGAAAATCTTAAGCTTTTGTGAAATTAAAAATATCGTAGGGGCAAGCATTAAACAGGGGTGAAAAATAAATATTTATAGACCCTGTCCCGTCAAGTTTCTGCAAGCGGCTTACGAAAGGACCTATAGGATAACACATTTACCATATTTCGGATTGAAATTCGACAGAGATGACAGTAATAACATTGTAACTAACTTCAAGGGTCCGATGGTAAGGCACTGGCCTGCATGCTGGAGGAGCCCGATTATACTCCCGGTAATTTTTGGTTTCTCTTTCCACTTGTTCATCCAGGCCTCTGTAAAAGGGGACTGGGGTTCTTTCCGTGCAGAAGTTAAGGCGGGCGGGCGTTAGACTGATCACCAACCTCAACTTTGTCCCGTTGGCCACGGAAGGTCGAGGCCTTAACCTCCCTTGACCCGAAGGACCACAGAGGCCTGTAATAGGACACTTTTAACTAAAGTAACTTAATAGAACTGAATAAACGTTTATTTTAATACCGTGTTGACCGCCGATCCTGAATTCGTTAACCTTACCACCCCTTAGAGTTAACTTTAAATCAATACAATTATCAAAATTCTGTGACTTTGTTGTGTGCTGTTTTTTTTTTTTTATATTTCTTAAACAGGCAAACCTATCATTTTTTTTTCTTTTGTAATCCCAGCTTTTTCCTTGTTTTTGCTAAATAAAACCTAAACTAAAGACAATCAATGCATTGATTTTTTAGAATGGTTTCTTTCACTTGCTTTTTTATTGATGGATGTGGGTTCAGATACGGTACAGCCGTAGAGATATCCTGGAGATTGATGAAAGACAAGTAAGAAATGTTCCCATCCATCCAAAGGGTCCTTTCTCACATCGCTTTGCTACACCCACCCGTTGGAACATCTGAACTGAAAATTTTCTCTCTGACAAACGTCGTAAATCTTTAGGAAATGCTCGAGTTAGGCTTATGATCGATCTCAAACGCCCTTGTGAGCCGCTTTCGTTAGATCATTTGGCAGGTCAGAGTTCAAGTGTTCTCTCATTTTTCTTGCGTGGAAACGAAGTTAATGGACAAAAATAAAGGAAATTTTATACACTCAAAACCGCTTTTCTCTTCAAATGCACACGAATATGTGCTTCTATTTATATCCTAATCTTAAATAAAGCCATTCTGGCGTTATCCATTTTGCGCTGAATGTGCATTTTTCCTCGTAGTTTCCAAGGAACATAATTAATATTTATTACTTTCAAGGTTCACGTAAATAATCAAAGGCTCTCAAATTACTGTTCGTTTTCGAAAGGCAGACTCACCACTGGCAGACGATTTTACTCCGCAGAGGGGTGATACGCTGAGATGGGCACTTTCCTAAGAAATTCTTTTGGACATTTACGCTTTTAAGAAAAAAATAACGAAGGAGCATTTTTGCAATAGTATTTAGTCTTTCCATAATTCTTTCCCGAAAAGCGCAAATAGAACGCAGCTACTAACACTGATAAAAAGTAAACATCCCCTCTTTATTTCTGATCGCCCCTATTTTGATGAAATCGAAGGAGACCTGACGCATGCGCAAAAGCGCTGAATTTCTCGTAACCAAAAACGAACAGTATGAGCTATCATGTCAGGAATCTGGGACAGCTGTTTCAGTTTATTAAGCTTCTTCAGTTATATTTACCCTTGATGATAACTCAAGAGTGCGAGACTCGTTAAGGTTAACCCGGAACTACCTTTGCCTCGCACTCTGGGCTATCATCGAGGATAAATCTGGCAGAAGAAGCCTGATAAGACTGAAACAGCTGTCCCAGATTCTCGATATAATAGCTCAGGATGTGAGAACCTGTTTATTTTTGTGTATTTCTAATGTTTTTGTTTTTTTTTTTCCTTAATCATTATGGATGCACGTTAACTTTTTTTTTTTTTAATAACTGCTGGATGAATCTTCTTAAAACTTGGTATGCATATTCGAAGACTTAGGGACGATCTTACTTTTATATTCGAAATCGAAAAAGTGGGTCCTTACCGCGAAATTAACATGACAAAAAAAAAATTCCCAGAGAAGAAAAGCATTGGAATCTAAACAATGGATTTCTCTCCTATTTCTGTTAATCTCTCATTACCATAAACAACGAATATTAATCTTAGCTAATCCATTGCGCGCAGTTTGATCCGATTTAAATCAATTAAATACAATTCACGTAAATGTAATGTGAATTTAATTCATTTCTTTTTATTTTTTAATTCATTGAAAATTTGTACTGTTTGCATTCAGTAGATGTGATAATTAGAATGTACAGTAAGTGCACGGATCACGAACGTCCGACTTACGAACATCCCTAGTTACGAACCGACTGCCATACGCGTTCCTATTTGTATTGTGTGTGTCATTAGTGTTATTTAGCTTAAGTTTTTCTTGTGTTCACCTCTCCTAACCATACCGTCGTAACCATCTAAGTGTAAATCTGATGCAAGTGATGCATCAAGGAAAAGTAAATGCTCACGTCTAAAAATAACGAGGGAATACTAAAGCGATCGGAAAGAGGTGGAACGCCAACGAACATTGGAAAAGCGTTAAGCTACAGTCGGTCAAAGATCGCGATAAATTTAAAGGACAAAGTGAGAGTAATGGAGCCCGTAAAAGTCTCTTCCCTTGATGAAAGCTGCAATTATCACTAAGCAACGCAGTGGTTTAATTACTGAAATGGAGAGGCTATTGATAATTTGGTTAGACATCAGTGAAAATGATGTCGTACAATTACTTGACTCTCATTCCGAACAACCAACCAATGAGGACCTTGTGGAGGCGGATCAGCAGATGATAGCGTTTGAGGAAGAAGACCCGAGAAACCCCGGAAACCCAGGAAGTTTTTGACGAAGGACTTAGCTGAAGCCTTCGTCTCATTTAGACAGAATGACAAAGTTAGAGGAGCAAGATTCTAAGACAGAGAGTTTCACCAAAATTTACCAAATAGTTATCGACGGCTACAAGACCATTTATGATAAGAAAACAAACAACAACAAAAACAAAGCTCTGTTCCTTGTTGTCTACTTCCAGATATTGATTTCAGAAGTAAATCCTACTCTCCAGCATAGGTCCATCATCTTCAAAGTTAGCCATCGTTCCATCTTCTTCTCCAGCATCATCCCGTTAATGTCATCTGTTTAAGAAGGGTTTCTGTGATGTTTTTTTATGCTTAGAAAGATAGAATATGTTCTATGTATCAAGACAAACGTTTGGCTAACTAAAGCTAGATACGAGCAGTACTTAAGTATTCCGACTTACGTACAAAATTCTTACAGACAGACGTAAGAATGGAACTCGTTCGTAAATCGGGGTCTGCCTGTAAATATAGGCTTTTCATTACTTTTTATTTTTTTTTTACGAAGAAAAAGAAAAAAAATAAGAAATTACATTACAAGAAAAATAAGCTCTAAGTTCTATTGAACTTCTTGTCTCATTGCCTTTTGCAACCCTTAAGAAAATAAAAGCAGAACTATCCGGAAAATGTAATAGAAGAACCATTTAGCAGTGTTTCTTATTTATGTACAAACAAATAAACTTGCAAATGTAAAAAGAATCTATTGATTCTTATTGTATTAAGCTAAAATAATGAGAAGATGTAATGTTTAAATCAGTGGTTCCTAATGTTGGCCTTTACCTCTTTGGTTCTATTAAAAATTGCTGAAGTAGAGCAACTATTGAAACTTAAGATACGAACATAAAAGGAGAGACAAAAAGATTCCAAATCTATTTCAACGCTGTCACAAAATTAAGGTTGAATATAAAAATTTGGAAGATTTCTTTTAAAATCGATCCCAGATAAGAAATACACTTAGATGTAAACAAAATCATTTAGTATCCTTCCGCCTAGCTGATTGTGATAGGTTATAAGAAACTACCGTCCTTTCACAGCTATATTATTACCGATTCACTGATGGACGTAAAAGGCGTAAAATATTGTACAAAACATTTTATCTCTTTCTTAAGAAGATCAGAAATTTGTACTTTACCGACAAAGGAAATAGATCGAATTTCGTGAAATATTTGTTAAGGGGGAATTAAAAGTTTGTAAAAACTATTGATTTGGTTATTAGAAAGCGGGAGACACTAAGTTTTCGGAATGTCATTTAATGCCAAAGCGGCCCCTAGAGTACCGGCTGACTTCGCCGTATAAGCGCAACCTCTCACATTACTCTTCGAGCAAACAATCTGCCATGATCTTTTGTTTACAAGATACAACATAGTCATAAATGTTATACTCGATAGTCGTCGATTCTTTGTAACCCATGCAAAGCATGAATTTTACGTGCAGGAGTTACGTCACAGCCATCATTTGCATACGGCACATAAAGGCGTATGCTCGCGACATCTCCCGCCTTCTATTTGCACGATTCTTTTCTGTAAAACGTCATTTTCTACTAATTCGATGAAGCTCTACCTTCTTATTTATTTTTTCTCTTGCAGTTTCCGAGGTAGGGTTACGAACTTCCACATTTTAACACTAGGGTCGCTGTCGTCAATCTCATCTGATAGCGCATGATCGCGTTCTTATACCAATAACTAACTTCCCTAACTCTAGCTAACTTCGTTCAAAAGCTAAATGGGTGAATTAGGACTTGCCCGTGCACCCTGTATATTCGGACTACAGTAAAACTCCGATTATCCGTGAGGTGGGATTAATCATGACCCTCTGTTGTACACACAAATTTCATTTTAGTCTTCTGATACAAGTATCAGAAGACCACTATTCCCGCTTTGCCTGTCCGTCTGTGGACAGGTATCATTAGCGCAACAATCACAATAATCGCAACAACTGCGGCCTTTTGCATTCCCAACAATCACATTTAAAATAATAAGGAAATTACAGCAATATCAATTATATTTTCTTATACGTAATCAGAAGACGTCGCGAAGCATTGTGATTGATTTACTAATCGCTATCACTACCTTATTTATTTTTGAAATTCTCTATGTTTCAACGAACAGAATGCACGGACTTCCAAGAGAAGTTTAAAAACATTCAGCTTTATATTTACATACTACAGGAATGCTTATCTTATGTTTTTATGGGTGTTTATAAATGTATTTCACGCAATAATAAATAAATCAACAATCGTAATTTGGATTAACCGTATTTTTCAAATTTCTGGTCTCTAGCGTCTCCTAGTTACCACGGATAATTGACGTTGTACCGCACTTACTGAAAAATTACTTAAATAAGATTACTTTTAAGCATTCCAAAGCATAAAAATTTGTGGATTGATATTTATTGTTAAGTATGTTTTCTTAAGTATGTTATCTATGGGAATTTTAGTTACTCTACTTTCTCGGTAAGTATCCATACAGACAAAATTTTAAGTTAAATATGTATGCCAAATTTCATGAAGATTTATCCAGAGGTTCAGAAGTTCTTAGTGAACGGACACACCCCGACCGTCAATTTGACTGAGCGTCACTTCCAAGCTATAAAAATTTGTCATGCTAAATGTCACATTAAAACAGGGTGGATACAAGACAGTATTCAATCTAATGAATGATTAAATTTGTTTTTTAATTATTAAATTACAATGAAATTATAATTTTTTTAGTGATTTTTTTGTTATAATTTAATTATTAAGTTAGTAAATTTTATGCTTACTTTCTCTAGCTCTCTTTAAAAATAAAGTTTAGATACATCTTCTTGAGCAGTATATGACAGTTATCATCTTGTGTCGGCCTCTAGCGGATGTAATTTTAACTCGCGAAATTCTTGAGGATTTTTGCCCACGGCCTACTTTGATAAGAAGACAGGCTATGTTTTCTTATCGGAATAGTGTGATAGTGTGACCAGCAACACAGTCAAATGCTCTTGTCTCCTAGAAAATCAGGGCAAGCGAATCCAAGTTAGCACTGTTTGTTAATTTTTTATTAATTAATTAATTATTAAAATTAAATTTCTTCTATGTGAATAGCTGATGAGAAAAATAACTTTCTTTTATAATCGCTTTTATAATGTAATACATAATTTCTTTCTTTCTTCTTCTCTGTTTTTCTTTTGTGAATCATTGTTCAGTGTCTCTTTGTATTTCCCTCAATAACGTTTGAACCAGACAACCGATCTTTCTGAAACTTGTCAATAATAGAGACGATCTATCCTTTGTATCTATCCATGAGGGAATCCGTTTCACAAATGGAGGAAGATGTAATATGAGTTACATTTTCAGAGACTTTTTTCCTGCTAAACTTCACCACATTAAAATTCAAAGAAGAAAAAAAATCCAAAAATTACCATACTATTCAGTTTTCCGTAATGGATATTGTGATAATTTTTATAGCTCTATTTTATTTATTCTATTTTACTGTTCTGATTGGATTAAAGATTAACGTGCATGTGTATGAAGTCAAAAACTGATTTCTTTTTATTATTATGTTTTTTTTGGTTGGGAACCACTTTCGGTAGCTGAGGTGGGATCCTTAATCTTTGCACGCACTCGGAGCTTATCATCGAGAGTAAATCTGACTGAGGACGCCTAAAAAGGCAGAAACAGCCGTCCCAGATCCCCGCTGGTGATATTTGAGAGTTCAAATCCTTTATTATGGTGCATTTTGATTTAAGTTTTTAAAAAAATTAAAAGTAGTTTAAAATTGAAAATAAAAGATCTAATTTATCTAATAAAGATCTGTTCTAAAACGCAGGAGCATGGATACACCCGCAGATTATATATATTTTACCTACAAATTATATTGATTTTATGAGCCTCGTTTTGGATCAAAATAGACTTGAAACAAACAAAAATTCTTGACTGATTTGTTTTCTCACAGATTTCCGAAGATACTCTTAATATTTGTAGATTTTTGATTAAGATATATTGCTTAAAAAGCAAGACTTTAGCATTCGTTGAAGAGACTTAACAGTATATAATTAATACTGAATAAAGACTGTATTTTTATGCGACAGTCCAATGCCCAACACGCCTTTAGTTCGTTTGAGAGAAATAATATTTCGGTATTAGAGAGCTTCCAAGAGATACAGAAGATTTCCAACGATGGGAGTTGCTGGGCATTGATTTTGAAAATGCCAATAACTGACAGCGATTTAAACTAGACGTAAATGGAGGTGAAAACTCTGTAATTAGATCGATAAGACCGCAAATCATTGGCCGTTTTAAAAGGCCATTACTTTCTTGCTGAAATTAGAAACACATGATATGGATATGAGGGACAATTCTTATATTTAAAATTTATTTGTGTTTTTTTTTTTTGGGGGGGGGGGTATTCAGTTTCTATAAGATGAACTCTAATAATTTGCACGTGCTTGTGTGCGTATTTCTGCAACATTGAAGTTCGCACGCGCGTTGCCAGGCAACTGGAGTATTGTTGCGTAGCTAACTCCATTTGCAACAATGTAATGTAGCTCGCGCGTTGCCAGGCAACAAGTGTATTGCGGCATGATCAACTTACTTGCGCACTGTTAGAAATTTCCGACTGTTACTGATGGATTTCCACATTATATTGCATGTATTCTTTAGAATTTAAGCTTTAATCTGTTTTTTTCTTTTAGTTTTTAGTTTCCTTGATGTAATTTTTGTGCTTTTGAATAAATGAAATGTTGTTTTCCGTTACGTATGCGTGGCTTCCGAAACGAGGCGACATACAGCGGTCTAATGCAAAATTAATTCCCTGTGCTTTGACTATGTCCTTTACCAAAGTTTCTGTTGGTGACAAAAGTTTTCAATTGCATATCATCAAATACGATTCAATATCCATAGCGGAGATATTTAGTTACATTGAGCATTTCGTGAATGGCGTTAATCGTCAGATTAATTTGTAATGTATTGATTCTTTTCCGAGTTTATCTTTAGTATGATAGTATATTATGTGTTTAAAAAGATAAACAAATCACAACTTCCATTTTTAATTGGAAAATACTGTGTTATTTTACCAATACTTTGCTACAATAGGATTCGTATGAATGCTTCAGCAGTTGGGACAGAATAAAAGATTATAATTTTGTTGAAGTTGTCTTTTCTAAATACAATGAAAAAGTATCATTACATTGTAGATTCTTTAAAAATTTGGTAAACTAAAACTGTATTATTTGTGTTTATCTAATATTAAGGTGCTGCCAGACGTAGTCGAGCGATTTCGAACCTCTGCGCTCAGATCTAATTTCGATTAGCGGAGATGGTTGTTCTCTTTCGTTTTTCTGTGTTTGTCTCTTCTCAAGAGTGCCTATTCGTGGCGTATTCAGGACAACAATTTTCGGGGGAAGATCCGTAAAACCACCAACCCCTTATACTCAGCATGCTTCTGATCGTGCACATGCAATTAAAAACGAGAGAGATTTTGCAAAATATTCATTCATTGACAATACCAAAAACTTTTTTGGCACTGGCGCGTCGCGTCGTGCGGGCGCGGTGAGGATGAGAAATGCCAAAAATGTTAACTTTTTTATTATTGAGCTTAAAGAATAATGCAAATACGATGAAGGCATTTCAATCTCATTTTTGACGTCGAAATAGTGTATACACGACTTAGACTCAATAGGATTTAGATAAGAAAGCTACCACGAGTTTAAGAGTCTTTTCACACGACACGACCATGGCAGCGCGGCCACGATCGCGCGTCCAGGCCATTCTATAGATTTCAGTGAAGCCTTTCACTCGTGGCCGCTTGTTCGCTTCTGCCCGTGCGGCCAGAATTCTGGTCGCGACATGACACGCAAGCACCGTTGTTGTATAGATTTCAATGGAGCCTTTCACACGAGACGCGATTTTTTGTTGCGGCCAAAAATTATGGCCGCGCGACCATGGTCGCTTCGTGTGAAAAGACCCTACAGTTCGAACAGTTCGAACTTTTGAGAAAATTAAAATGGTCGCGTAAATCATAGTTTTAGCTTTATGCAAATTCAATCAAAATAAGGTCTCGAAATGGGTTCTTTGGCTATTTTATATAAGATCTCAATTGTCTTGCACAGGTTACTCGTGTAATACAAAGCTTCCCAAACTTCCTCAGTTTATGGCGCCCGTAGGCCAAAAGAAACATCTGACAGTTAAGGCTGGAGGACTTAATAGCATTATTTCCTAACAACTTAGCAGCCGTTTGAAGAATAATATATGAGAATTGAAGGAAAAAACGATATTTTCTTTTCATTTCGTATGAAAATGAATTGTGGCGCCCTCGTGAGTTCGCTAAGACCTACAGTTTGGGAACCGCTATTATAAATATAATTAATAAATTTTATAATTTACTAGATTATATCTCCTCCAGATAAAAGGCGGGGAGTATTAGTTTTATTGTAAATGTCTACCAATTTCTTCAATATTTTAATTCTTTGTAATTAAATTTTAATATTTTTCTTGTAAGCATGAGAGGCATGTAAAATTCGATACGAATTTGAAAATTAATAAAACTCGTGAAATTACCTTCTCTTCAGCAGGGTTGAGGAGAAATGATTGCTCACCCTTTTTTCCAAAAAATGTGAGATCACATTTGACTGACCAAACTGTAAGCTACGCTGTTAGGTTTATTAGTATAAATACAGCTCTCTAACTAAACTATACATCAAGAACTTGTTTTGTTTATTATTACTATATTGCTTACTATACAACTATATATATATATATTTTGCTTAAGTCGTACCCAAGTCTCGGCGATTTTATGGGTAAACCCATAGAATTTTCTTGGGAAAGATACTGAGGTGGTTCCCGTTGCCTTCCTCAGGAAGACATTATGGAATGGCTTCAGACCCGAAGAGAAAGTGAAGAAGAGGCTGCAAATACAGGAAAGGAAATTAAAACATCCATGTCGGTGCTGGATTCGAACCCAGGTTCCGACACTTCTGCCTAGCGGGAGGCAGTCGTCTAGTCCACTAGGCTGTGTCAGAATGGTAGTTAATACAATAACTCAATTACCAAATTTAATTTTGATCATTTCAAATATCTAATAACTAATTTCGGGCAACCTTAACAGGTTCGGTTATAGAGTTCTCTTGTCTGCCGCTCAGTATATGATTGCTGCCAAAGTGACAATAGACCTGAAAACAACAACATTGGGAGCAACAATAACATATTTACTATTAACATAAAAGAAAGTTTTCTACGCTAACAGGTCTACAACGAAGAAGTTCGAAATTGCTGTGGCGAATTTAGAGAGAATGTAAAGTGTTGACGAATAGAACGTTGAAGATTGTCTACAAAGTCTGTAAACTATAAAAATTCTTAAATAAAACAAACAAAAAAACACGGGAATATACCAGTCTCTCAAAATAGAGCTAGACGAACACCAACCAACGTTTATTGTGCAGTTGCGTCGATCATGCTTGACGGAACCTGATGCATACGACGAGGATGATAGAACACTATCGAACATGCTTGTCGCGAATCCAACCAATTAGATTGAAACATGTCGCTTGTGACATCATTCTTATTACGCTGCTTTTGCTCCTCTGATAGTTCTCAATACAACTCCACTGAAAATCACCAAAAATTTGTTATTGCAACCATTAGATAATCATTCGAAAGGAAACAATCTGTACACTGAAACATATTATATTCCAGAAACATTTTGAAGAAAGAGTTTCGAACGAACTTGAGTAATGTAGTGCCTGTTTCAATTCTGTGAATCAATAAGCGAAAGGATAATTATATTAAAAGTTTCTAATGACAAAATACACATTCAGAGAAATTTAGCAAGATCCATCCTGAGGCATTTTAATTTTAATTTCTCCATTTGAAGAATAATTCTTCAATTCTTTACTAGCGAGCGATCAGCGATCCCAGAATTCCATGCGAACAAGAAAACTTTTGATCCTTTCAAATTTTGATTTTTTTTTTTAATACTTTCTTTTAAATTAAAAATATTACATTTAACTGTAAACTTCCTTTCCTTTCGAAAGATAATCTCAATACTGTGATAATAATTTTGTAATTGTTCTCCGTTCAGCTGAATTGAAGACAAAGAGCGCTACGAAAGTGCATGACGTCACGACTGACGTGTTCCAAAGCTTCACTACAATTGGTTGTCGGAGTTGGTCGAGACCAGTTTGCCAGTTACAAATAGAACAGCTTTATTGCCTAAAGATCAGTTGTAATCGACAGAAAGACATTTGTCTCGCCGGTCTGTCGCTTGCGACCAATGTTGGCGCGATTAGTGTGTTTTGTCTTATCGTGTGCGCTGACCTTAACAGGTCTTTTATAATTACTATAAATTAAGGATATTTTATAATATCTTGCATTAATAGTATTTCATGCAAATAAACTTTCAGATTTAAATGTAAAGTCAGGATCATATCTCTGTCAAACTATACTAACTATGTACGTAATTATGTGATAATTTGAACTGGAATCTGAAATATTTATTTCAAGTATTCGTTTTGCTAAACTTTAGTCGTTCGTCTTTTACAGGAAGTGAGTTGATGACCGGAAGATTTCATTAACGACATCAAAGACCTCGTTTTGTGGCAGAGGCCAAAGCATTTCCCACCGAGAATGAGCGTTCAAACTATTGGAACAGTGCAATTCGAACGCAGGTAAAGACGTAATGAATTGTTCATTCCACTCGAGGGATTTTCTCAGACTTTAAAAATACTGGACATTGGGAAGTTAAGTGCTTTTGGTAATTGCTAAACCAGTGCTTTCAAAGTTTTTATTATCAGTTCCTCCGTATCTACCAGCCATGAAATGACTTCCCTTTTCAACTTTAATGTGTTGTTGGATCTTAGGGCCCGTCGACATGTGCTTGACGTTCGTACTTACTCACGTAGCATTGATAATTACTCTAAAGTAATTTTGAAAAATGTGCTACATAACAACATTAAAATAAGTATTAAAGTATTTTTAAAATTCAATGAATAATTAATGAAAGGCAAAAATACAGTGACACTTTTTTGTTACAGTTACCCACGAAAAGATAGGCGGACCTGGTGGCTCAAGTGGTAGGGCGGTTGTCTAAAGAAGCCGGGTTGAATCTCCGGCAGAGATGATTCTCTGGTTATTTCTTCTCTAGACGGTTCCCAAGGTTCATCCAGTCTTTTATCAAATGGTTGCCGGATTATAATTCTTTCACGGAATTAAGAAAGACGAGCGTGGGACCGGATACCCGACCTCAGCCAATTTCTTCGTTGGCTGCTGATCGTAGGAGCTCTCTACTCTTAAAAGAGGATACAGGCTCGATCCTGTATGAAGGATGTACAAAAGAAACCAAATGTGTCATTATAACAAAAGATTTAATGATGTCGAAATTTGTGTTGTATTGAGACAATATTGAGGTAGAGTGATTAATTTTTCAATCTTATTTTTTAACACAGGCCTTCCCGCATATTCTAATATGTTAGATTCCAGATGGTTGTCGTAAATCGAATATCATCGAATTGCAAAGCACTGCTTTTTTTTTTCCTTTTTTATTTATTGATGAATCCAATCTTAATATACGTGCAAAATTGACATGAAGAAAGCAATTTACAATTAAAATAAACACTGTACTCATACAATTTCGTACTACCTAGTCTTAAAATTCATCTTCAACTCATTTAGTGAAAAAAGTAATCACAAGAAAGAAAGGAAAGTGAAAATTCTCAACAATCAATATCCGCTTAACAAGATCATAACACAGAACGATGCAGCGCCATTTGGACATCTAAGCGATAGCGTCATGTCTCAAAAGCGTCTTACTGCCGAATAACCAGTCTTAAAATTGGGGAAATGGTGGCAATTGAAAACTGTCGCATGAGGAGCTTCGGAAGCGAATTGCACCAATGCTAGTTATGACTGTACGGTAATTTTTTTGTGTAATTCATTTCTGTACTCTGCAATATACAAAGCGTAACACCCGTAAGATATGTTTTGTGAGTGTTACGAAGTTCACGTGTTATTTATCATAGAATACGTACGATGCTACAATCTCTGCTGGATGTTATACATCAAATTTGAAACTAATTTTCTAACATTATTTATTAAAAAAAATGCCTATATTCTCATATGGCTATCGTATTCTCATATGATAGTTTAAGTATTGTTGATCGCTGAAGAAACTAATGCAAGCATCGTCAAACATTATTTTAATTAAAATTTAGGAATGCGAATAAGAAGCCATCAAAAACTATAATTTAGCAGGTGTACAGTACATCCTTTTGAAGCCTTGTGGCAGTATTAGTTAGTTCTGAGTAGCAATCCCATAAAATGCTTATTTCGAAGGATGTCAACACAGGAAATCGAGGAGGAGATCCATTGATGACCTTTTGAGAAAAAGGTGGAAACCAGAATATTGAGGTTCCGTGGTTGTTTGTCAAACATCTAGCCTTCCATAACAATTTACAAGTTAGTACATTTGCTAGTGTTGCTTTTTCCATCTAGTGTTCCGTTCGTGCCGTTTGAGTCCCAAACAAATTATTTACTGTAAGATGAATAAATTCACTTTGAAATAGCAAACGTGGCTACATCGTTGGCAAACTCCTGAATTAATCCACAGTAGACTCCGTAAGACGGATAAGACGATTCGTCTTAACCGGTCTCGGTTTCGGAAGAGACGGATGCCTTATTTCAGTTATAGACTGTTACAGACCGTTTAAGTGGTTACCTCCAATACGTCTGCTTTCTGTCCATTTCTTTTTTAAAATATTGCATTAATGTTCCTTATTCTGTAATGAAAAATATTACCAAACCAATATTTTTAAATGTACTATAACATCATTACCTGTAAATATCTCCTTTACTACTCTTAAACAATGTTTCTCTTATGAGAAAGAAACTTCTTCAAGTTTCTGTCGAGGAAAAAAAAAATTTTTCTCTTTCCTCTAACATTTCATAATTCGTTATGAATACAACTTTAAAAATTTACAAAAATACATACATTTTAAAAGTTGTATTCATAACGAATTATAAAATATTAGAAAAAAGAGAAAGATTTTCTTTTCCTCGACTGAAACCTGAAGAAGTTTCTTGCTCCTAAGAAACGAAATATTGTTTAAGAGTAGTAAAGAAGATATTTATAGGTAATGGTGTTATAGTATATTTAAAACATCTGTATAGGATTTGAGAGAAACCAATATTTATTCATTTTTTTTATTCAATTTACAGCCCTGAAATAGCATTTTCTGTTTTTTCGAAAAAACCCGCCATACTCGGTCCCACAGTGGCCATATAAGATTGAGTCTACTGTAATACTTTTTCAAATGTCAATTCAGTAATGCTTATTAAGGCCAGTAATGTAATATGAAGTTTGAATATCTACATAAATAATTTTTCATTCCTTTATTTATTCTCTTTTTGTAATATCCTTAGATTTTGGTGAGCAGTGTAATGTACTTAACTGTACATCTTAACATTTTTTTCAATAAACATATATTTATATTACACTAAAGACTCGTTTATCCGAATTTGAAGAGACCGCGCCCGTTTCGGATAAACGAAATTCCGGAATATATTGTGTTAAACTTATACTACCATATAATTAACATTAATTACTGTACATTAATGTTATTAATAGTTACAGTTACATAATCGCTATTATGTGTAACTTGTGTACGCTTGTACGCTTGTGTACGCTATTAAATATTGATTAGAGCGACGGAAAAATATTTTTGTGTATTTTAAAATATTCTAAAAATCGTTTCGGATAAACCAGATTTTCGGATAAACGCGATTCGGATAGTTTTTAGTGTTTGACAGTTTTTAGTGTATGACAAATGCAACAAGACTTGTGTGGGCGGAGACAGCAAAGACATCAACCAAAGATATTCTTCTGCTTAATCGTTTTATAAAGAAACTGTAGTCCAATGTCTTAATACAAGAGTCTGCTTTTGGAAACTGAAGAAATGTTTCTCTGTCTTTGCAATCGTCGACTTCAGCTAGGAATAGTCGTGGAATTTGTCTTTCATTTTTTTTCCCTGCATCTAATTGCGAAGACTTTTATGTCAGAGGTTAAATACCATTCTATAATTTGCAATTTGTAACGGATGTCATTACTCTGCTTCTAAAATAACAAATCTTAACAAAGGAGATATTTCTAAGGGAGGAAAAACGATTTTACAGTTTGACTTTGTTGTTGTAAGGACCTTAATATATTAGATGGGTATTTGTTTAAAAAAAAAGGCAGAAAATTTTGCATCTGCAATTTACTGTAGAGACAGTCATTAGTCTTTAGGCTCATAAAATGAGTGTCTTTGCCTCCAAATAATATTTGGATCAGCTTACGAGTCTGCTTGAAAGTTATCGTACATATTTACGGTCAAATGACGATACCTCTTTTGTACTCGAAAGCTTCACCGTGTGAATATCTGCAGAGAAATGTGCATCTGAAGGTGATAAAACATTGCCTAGAATAGCATTTAGAAGAGTAATAGTTGCATGCACTGAATTTCTTACATGTAACAATGCTGCTTAAATCCTTTTCAATGTGTTATGATTAATCGGATTTAACATTTGCGAGTTAATTTTGGCAAGCGAAAATTTTGACGTTAAGTTGAATTCTGTGATAATTTACAGATACGAAGACTTTTTCTCTTTGTACAGAATTTCGCGAAAAACTTTAGAAAACAAAGAGTAGATAGTGTTTTAGAGAAAGTAGGCTTTGAATTCTTTCAGAAATTTCTTATTTTGGATGTCTTGAATCTATATTACTAAAATCTTTTATTTCTGTCTGTCTGTGTGTCTGTCCGGCGCAATTTTCTGTGAGAATGGAAAATAGAAATAATTTTTACGATGAAACATCCGCGACAGGAATCGAACCTGCAACCTTCTGATCTGAAGTCAGACGCCTTATCCATTAGGCCATGGGAACTACAACTATCTTCAAATTGTTTTTTTGACTTATCTGTCAAAACTGAACTGACTTTGACTGAAAAGTAACAATCTATATTACTAAAATCTTTTATTTTTCTGTCTGTCTGTCTGGCGCAGTTTTCTGTGAGAATGAAAAATAGAAAGAATTTTTACAATG
>JAFIDM010006943.1:20391852-20405263 GCA_023159025.1 Thereuonema tuberculata
TGTTTTTTTGACTTATCTGTCAAAACTGAAAGTGACTGACTGAAAAGGAACAATCTATATTACTAAAATCTTTTATTTCTCTGTCTGTGTGTCTGTCTGTCCGGCGCAATTTTCTGTGAGAATGGAAAATAGAAATAATTTTTACGATGAAACATCCGCGACAGGAATCGAACCTGCAACCTTCTGATCTGAAGTCAGACGCCTTATCCATTAGGCCATGGGAACTACAACTGTCTTCAAATTGTTTTTTTGACTTATCTGTCAAAACTGAACTGACTTTGACTGAAAAGTAACAATTGTAATAAAAAAGAAAGTCAAAAAAGAAAGAAGCAGTATTTCTATAAACTAGAATACTGAAAAATCACTATTTGTAACTCAAAAAGCTAGGATCACATCAAAGTCAAAAAACTAACGATAAATTTGCGGCTCATCAACCAAAATGAATGAGTGTCGATAACATCAATCGAATGATAAGTCTAAGAATACAAGGAGAGACTACAGAGCATACAAGTGCGAATAAAATTGATACTTCTGATAATCCAGCACACGAACATCTCTATCTGTTCGAATATCTGAATGAATTGAATCTCAGCGGTATTCCTCAACATCGTTTGTCATTGAAGAGTGGATCTCCAATAATATTGTTGCGAAACATCAATCCCAAGTTTGAATACTGCAATGGAACTCAACTTAAATGCCGTTCATTCGATAATGATATCTGAGAAACCGAAATTATAACAGGAACTCACAAAGGAGATTCTGTTTTCATCCATAGGATGTCTATGCAACCATGCGATAATCTACTTCCATTCACTTTCACAAGAAAACAATTTCCGATCAGACCTTCTTATGCGATGTTTATCAATAAAGCTCAAGGGCAAACTCTAAATAAAGTTGCCATATATTTGGAAAATGTTATCTTCACTCACGTACAACTTTATGTCTTTGAGTCACAATTCAACAGAATATGGTTATCTTCACTCTAAAGAATAGTCAAATTGAATTTGTCGCGAAGAATTTCGTATACAAGCTATGATCTTCATTTATCATCTATATCAATCAACGTCCATCTGAACATCTCTTCTTCAAATATCTATATCGAACAATCTGATGGCCTAGATTAGTAGATAATTTTCACTATTTGTAACTCAAAAACCACTGAAAAGTATCAATTTGAATTGTATAAAAAAGAAAAGAAAAAAAAAAAGAATCACTATTTCTATTAGGTAGAATACTGAAAAATCACTATTTGTTACTCAAAAACAATCACTATTTGTAACTCAAAAACCACTGTAAAGTATCAATAGAAATAAAAAAAAAAAGAGTCAAGAAAGAAAGAAGCACTATTTCTATTAGGTAGAATACTGAAAAATCACTATTTGAAACTCAAATACCATCACTATTTCTAACTCGAAAACCACTGAAAAGTATCAATAGGAATAAAAAAAGGGAGAATCAAGAAAGAAAGATGCACTATTTCAATTAGGTAGAATACTGCTCAGAAGTTTGATGTTTTAGCTATTAGACCCCGAGGCCTACATTCTAATCTCTATAAAAAATAAAAATATATCATAGATATATGATTTACACTCTGGTTCTAAATGCAGTCGTAGATTGAGAGAATATAGACATCAAAAATTAAATTAAAATTTTTTTTTTAATTTTAGTTTTAGTTTCCTTGATGTAATTTGTGTGTGTGTGTTTTTTAATAAATAAAAAGTTGTTTTCCGTTACATAAGCGAGGCTTCCGGAGCGAAGCGACGGGTAGCCGACTAGTATAACATATATTCAACGTGCGCCAAATTTGGAACCATTGAAATGAACCAAATGAACATTGGAGTGTGCATTTAACAGACCAAACATAAATAATAAACAGATTTCTTAAAATTAATAAGTGAAATTGTAGAGTTGTAGGAGAGATCTGTCATACCTCCATGAAATTGTTTATTCACGAGATCTTTAATGACACCTTGGAAGTCTTGGCAGACAACTGTCTTTGGATGGACTTCAAGATGAAATGAGGTGTAAGGTCTGGTTACCTCAAAGGATCTCAGTCTATCGTGCAAATGAACAAATTTTATTAAAATCTCGATCTACCGTATGAGAGCCGCCGTTCTACATCTAAGGAACATGAAAGGGTTCGACCTGAAACTTGTTCACTTAATAATCAACACTTGGCTGTAGCTGTGTTATGTTGTTTGGTTGTTGTTTGGTTTCCACTTACATTTCATTCATACACTTTTTATCACAAATAAATGTTTGTCTTTTATGGGCAGGACTTGGCCAATCGATTAAGCCTGGACTGCAACATCCCATTTTGATAAACATTTGAATTGTTTTCGATCGTGGAGGATCAAAATTTCTATGCACAATTCAAAAAGAAAAGAAAGAAAGACTAGAAACAAGGAACACAAAGTAAACGCTGTAATTTTATAAATAAAGTTAATAGTTACAATAACACAATGTGCAATGGATGGCATTCAGGAAATTGCCATGTGTAACTGATTAACCAATCTTTTCTTGCTATTCTTCAAAATTATAGGAGAATG
The DNA here is from genome assembly GCA_023159025.1 of Thereuonema tuberculata. Lineage (NCBI taxonomy): Eukaryota > Metazoa > Arthropoda > Chilopoda > Scutigeromorpha > Scutigeridae > Thereuonema > Thereuonema tuberculata. The sequence goes on from JAFIDM010006943.1 coordinate 20,394,402, forward strand.
ATCTCACAGTTTCAGCTGATATGGACAAGATAACAGACCTATCCAATGGTAGATACATTTTAATTTTGAAGGTTACTACACCCTGTTTACATCCCAAATGAAAAGAAACATAATAAAATGTTCAAGTAAAGTCTTATAATGATTTTTGGAAGAATATAGAATAGCTCATGTTCTTTGTACGCTATTATTATAAATTATTATTGTGATTATTTACAAATCTCCCGATTCTTAAGACTCTCCAAGATGGCTTTATAAATTTCCTAATTTTAAAAATTTAAAATATTCAAAGTAAAAAAAAAAAATAATAATAATAAATTGGTCTGTCTGATTCTGTAGACAAACTTTTAAATTAATAAAAGCATTTGCAAATTAATTAAAATTTGTAACTTATTAATTGCTCAAAACTGAAGATTTATAGTTTTGTAATGAGTAATAAAAAAATTTTTAGTAATTTTTTTTTTGTGTTTATTTTAAAACAAACTAGTCGGCTACCCGTCGCTCCGCTCCGGAAGCCTCCCTTATGTAACGGAAAACAATTTTTTATTTATTAAAAAAAAACACACACACACACAAACACACACACAAATTACATCAAGGAAACTGAAACTAAAATTTTTTAAAAGCTTTTCTTTTAATTTAATTTTTGATGTCTATATTCTCTCAATCTACGACTGCTTTTAGAACAACCTTGTAAATCATATATCTATGATATATTTTTATTTTTTACAGAGATTAGAATGTAGGCCTAGTGGTTTAATGGCTAAGACGTCTAACTTCTGAGCAGTATTCTACCTAATAGGAATAGTGCATCTTTCTTTCTAGACTATCTTTTTTTTTTATTCCTATTGATACTTTTCAGTGGTTTTCGAGTTAGAAATACTGATGGTTTTTGAGTTACAAATAGGGATTTTTCAGTATTCTACCTAATGAAATACTGCTTCTTATTTCTTGACTCTTTTTATTTTATTTTTTTCCAAATGATACTTTTCAGTGGTTTCTGAGTTACAATAGTGTTCAGTATTCTATCTAATACAAATACTGCTTCTTTCTTTTTTGAGTCTCTTTTTTTATTCAAAGTGGCACTTTTCAGTGGCTTTTGTGTTTCAAATATTGATGGTTTCTGAGTTACAGATAGTGATTTTTCAGTATTCTATCTAATAGAAGTATCTCTTTATTCTTTTTTGACTCTCATTTTAATTATAATTGTCACTTTTCAGTGACGTTTGAGTTACATTTACTGATGGTTTTTGAGTTGCAAATAGTGATTTTTTCGGTATTCCACCTCAAAAAAAGAGTGCTTCTCTCTTTCTTGACTCTGTTTTCTTTACTCCAACATCTGGCGTGTACACCCACATATTTTTCAATATCACATAGGATTTGGTAAAGTAAGAATATTTAAAATATTGCAACGTTTCGGCAATTATCGTTCTAATTGTCAGTTTCGAATTACAAATAAACTGACTGATGTGAAATAAATAAACAATTTTGAGATTCAAAAAAAACGATTAAATACATTCCTTATTGATGGGGGAAAGGAAAGGAGATATAAGCTAAAAAACCTTATGAAGAGAGTTGTAGTCCCTATGGCCTAATGGATAAGGCATCTGACTTCGGATCAGAAGGTTGCAGGTTCGATTCCTGTCGCGGATGTTTCATTGTAAAAATTATTTCTATTTTCCATTCTCTCAGAAAATTGCGCCGGACAGACAGACAGAAAGACAGACAGACAGACAGAGAAATAAAAGATTTTAGTAATATAGATTAAACTGAAACATTTAAAAAAAAATCAGCAAATTTAATAGGTTGAGGTATCTTTTTTCTAGCTACGTTTTCTTCAACTCTTTCTTGAAATTTGGATGGAATTCTTGTTTTTTTTCAACAGAAACTTTTTTTTTTCAAGTGCGTTCAATTTTGCCGTCAGTGTAGAGATTTCGCTCTTATCTGTTTAATTATGAGTTTGTCCATTACGAAACTGCTTTGGCCGCACTCAGCGCTTTCAATTTGCGGAATGAATGGAACTTGTAAGTCATGTTTTGTACAGAACCATATTTCGCTGTTGGAAAGAACACGACGACTGGCGAACTTTTAGGCGATAGATTCACAGAATTGCTTCAGACTGAATGCACCTGTCAGCGAATGGAATTAAACTAATAGTAATAATAATAAAGCCACATTCTTACAAATCAATTTGATAGTTATATTTAAGTTTTTTGTTGTTATTGTTGTTGTTGGTGGTGGGTTTTTTTTAAATAGTGAAAACAACTTCAAGGGAATCTCGATGAATTTTAAATTAGTGTTCTTACAGAAGACAACTTACTTTCAAATGTTCAGTTTACTGTAAAGAAAAAGGATTTAAAAAAATCAATAGTAATGTCTTAAACTTCAATTAAAATTATCGACATTCTATTTTTATGTTAAACTGACCTGACATGCTTCTTATAGTATTTTTTTTGCTCTAATTTCAAATCTGTTTGCAAAATTCAGGAGGAAGCAGGGTTTTTTTGAGTAACTGTATTTGATTTTTTTTTTTTTTTTTTTTTTAATACATGTTCACTTAACTCACCAAAAATGCACTTTTGTTGATTTTCTGCTGTAGCCTATTTAGCTTGAAGATCGTCTCTTTTCAGTGTATAGCAGTAATCTGCAAGCATTTTTAGTTTCCATTTTCCTCGGTAGTAAGTTACCATCGTTGATATATCCTGATGGAAGCGTTCACCATTTTCGTCACTTATATGTCCAGGATTTTGTGGAAAAAAGTCCAAACGTGAATTCAAAGAAGGGGTTATTCAAAGACAAAGGTTATTCATTCCAGAGCTCTATAATTTTCAATAATTTCTCTAAGCAGCTCTTGTAGTTCTCGGTTTGCTTATTTCCCAGGAAGTTTCTCTCGACATTTTTAAATGACTGCCATGCAGCTGCCTCAGACTCATTCAAGCTTAGCTCACAATCTGTATCCTTCATGAGCTCCCTTATTTGCGGTCCTACTAATATAGGCCTATCCTCTTTGATTTTTGCATCACTGATTATAGGAAATTTCCTCTTTAGAAAAAGAAAACCTTTGCCATTAAGATCAGAAAGTATAATTTCTTAGGGTTCACGAGAGGCTGACAAATGATATTTTTCTTTCCAGATGTTAGATTATTTTTCTCTTTGGCCACTGCTTCTTGAGAAAGTAGTTTTTCCTGTCCCTATTGTCCCACTTATACAAAAAGCAACAGAACTTTGTATATACAAGCTTAAATCCTAATGCGCCTAATGCTCCATAAATGTGCTTAAAATATTTCCTACACTACATCATTGTTAGTAGAAATTTCGTATTGTCATAGGACTCCTTCATGTCCTGCTGCATAAACAGGAAATGCAGTATTGATAGATTAACATTTCCAAACTTTCAAACTTGTTTTTGACGAATCTATGAAAAGCCTCCATTCCCCAGGATTGTGTTACTGTCCTCATGCATCTAATAAAGAGTAAACATCATTGCAGAGTACTAAGTCATCTTGCATTTAGAACAGATGTTCTAATTACTGCTGCCTTTGACGAAACACATTTTATTTCCTTTTTCAATGAGATTCTAACCTTTCAATCTGGAAGCCAATAATTCTGTCTGCATTTAGACATTCAGATCATGAACCAGATCTTTAATTTCTGCCTGATTGATTTTGTGAGATTCCATTGTCTTTCTTAGGAAATGTGGGTCCTTTTCTCCTTGGAGTCTGGAACTCTGCATCGCCAACGTCTTCTTTTGAATCGAAACTCCAACCTGCTTCACTGGAATTGTTAGCTGTGTGCTGTGAAGAACAGCCCTGATGGCTGAAGGAATAATAGGATATTTAACTAAATTCTTAATCTTACTTCTGATTTCTCTGATTTTGTGACACAAAAATAGCAATCCGTGCAGTGGTCCTTTGGGTCTCTCCATACATACAATAGAAACTGCAAATGGCCGAGATTTCCTATTCAGCCAAGTAAAGTAAGCACAACAGATATGAGGGGTCCATTATAAGAGGCTTGAAACAAATATAAATAATTTTAAAAAATAAAGAAAACGAACCATAAAAAAAAGGGTTGTTTTGAGCAAAGAATATGTTTGTTTTTTTTTTTTAATTAAGTATGTCGGTTACAAAAAAGTGGAGCCTAGGACAAATTTTGATCTCATTTTTGGAATTGTCATCATAAGATATATAAATCACCCAAAGTTATCCACTTAACAACATTGTCTACAGGTGTTAATCAGAGGGCATTGAAGACAATCGTCGCTATCTTCTTCTGAATGTTGACAGAATAATTAAAATTATCGATTCAGCTATAAGTTAAGTAAAAGTGAAGCAAGCATCACAATAAATAATAGCAAATCCCAGCGCCATCGAACTATTATTGTCCGATAGCATAATACGACTGTTTACCGTAAATAAGAATTAATTGTTTCACTTGTAAATTTCTCCATACTGTACACTCAACTTCATCCCTGACTATTTCCTACATATGGGCAGACACGTATGTTAGCTTACCATATACTAAGATATAAAACTCATTTTACATAATTATTTAAGAGTTACGTCATTTAGCGGTAGAAATTTTCTAACATTAAAATTAGAACCACAAATTATGAGCTTATAAACTTGTCGAAATTTGTCAGTATGTTTTGATTACTAGTACAAGCTTTACAGCAATAAGTATACTTTCATTTACAGAAATTAGTATAATAATTAATTCTTGCATATAAATTCATTCTGATTTTGATACAACAGTATGCATTATTAAAGAGCAAACAATAGCAAAGCAATAGTAGTTTGAAAACTATGTTAAACCTAACTATTTATCCGCGTTTGCAATAAGGCTGCGGTAGGTTGACACATCTGAAAGGTTTTTACATAATACTGATGCCACAATATGTTTCTGAAATAAGACAAAAATAAATAGGCTTAATAAAGACTGCAACTAGCCTTGAAAGTGAATTAAAATTCAGCCAGCTACTCTACGTTGAAGCTGATTACGATAAAATCAAAGGAAAATAAAAAGAAAAAGAATAAACGCACAACAGAGATGTACTATATCTCTACAATACATTATTACCATAAAAATAATGCTACCAAATAGGGCTAATAGACACAGCTTGTACAATAAACTTATATCTGTGTGTAACTTATCCTTATGAACAGATTAATAACAAATACGTCTGTAACAATTTCTCATAATACTTTAGTAGAATAAAATAGATAAAAAGACCAACATACAAGTTTAAAAAACACTTAAAATTAAAAAAATATAAAAAATCTAGACGTGCTTCATCCCGTGCCACGGGTCTTTTTCAATGGGACATGGCACGGGATGAAAATGTCTGAATTTTTTAAATTTTTAGTGTTTTTTAAACTTGTCTGTTGGTCTTTTTATTTATTTTAATGAAACTTTTTAAGAACACGTTAAAGTGAATTTAATATTTCAGTAGAAGTTTGCGCACTTCTTCAGTTCTAGTGAAATACAACAGGAGTTTGATAGTTTGAAAATAATTTATAAATTAGACAGTCTCAATCGTTATTTTGTAAACTTTTGTTGTAATTATTTTTATTAGACTATAATTATGGTATTTATTCAAAGATCTTTTATATTCATCTTTCAAAAAATAGCATATTTTTGATGCTCTTTTATCACTCTTTTGGACCGCCGATCCCTTTTTCGATAATTCCCAAATTAGGGACCCACCATCCACTTGTTTTTGAAAAAATTTTGAAAAAAAAAATGGAAATACATACATCGTAACATTATTTATACTTTTCTTTTATCAGAACTTGAGCAACTAAGTTAGAAAAAAACCTGTTCTATCTATTACGAAATTTAATAAAAAGTTATTCAATTTGTATAAAAGGTGTTATCTTTTAAATTCGGACCTGTTTTTAATTATTAATAGTTGAAATATGATATTTTTTTTTAAATCTTAGATTTTGTCAATTGATAAAAAATTTTGTAGATATAAAATTTCATCAAAATCTATCCAACAACTTTGGATAGTCAGACAGACAACTCACATTCTTAACTAACGAAAACTAAAAATAAATACGCTCATAATGTTTCTGATTTTCAGTACTTAACTGAATGCAGTTTGATTGTTCTGGGAATTTTTTAATAAATAAACCTTTTCATATTAAAGAAAGATAGAATCAGGTTAGGACGACTAGTGCATAACCTTAATATCCTTTCAGCTAAGCGGAAGTTTGAAACAGTCCTCACAAAAAAAGTATTCCTTTAACGTGCATATCTAATGAGGAAAGACCTCATAACTCAGCTACACAAACGGATGCCAACATCCCGTGTGTAATCCTACATCAGCTGTCGGCAATTAGAGGAGGGCAAAGTACAGCAACTCTTCACAGTCATGTAAACCCCTTAAAAGTTACAGTTTCTTGCACTGCATTAAGAATTTATGGTAATGAAAAAGTTAGACTTGTCATGTAATCGAGAAGCGCATTATCTTATCATAATATCCTGAAGATTCCTGAAGGTTCTGTTTTTTTTACCACTTATTTATTTATTTATTTAATTATTTTGTTAAAATAGATATTGCTTTGTTCATTGTGATATTTGTGCCTTGAATTTAACCTTTCTTTTTTAATAAGGGGCTGCGTCATCTTGTTCGCTTCCAAGCAATCTGTAAGAGATTTTTCGATGTGCTAAATCCTTAAATTTGGTAGTATGTAATTATCTGATTGCTCGTCCCACCATTCTTTCTTTCTTTCTTTTTGGTTGTAAGGTAATGCTCTTTCTTTAGATTAAGTTTAGCTCTCAGCTTTGCGAGATAACCTAATCCCGAGGTCTGCGGATGCTTCGCAGATCATTTAACTGATTAGCATTTTAATCTGTGTTAAGCTAATAGACTTAGCAATCAGTAGATATGAGTGAGCCTTTTGTGCATACTGTTGGTTCTGCGTAAAGTTTCTTACTGTTGGCGTAGGCGGAATTGGGGGGGGGGGGGACAGTTTTTGATGATAATTAGTAGCATTTCTGTATTTTATTTTATTTAAAAATAGAAAGAACTAATGAATATACCTTTACCTGAATAGAGTTGTGAGATACTTTCTAGGCTTATTATATTTTAATAGACATTTATTAAGCTTTTTTTTATAATGTTTAATATATATGTCGTTAAGCTCGTGGGCGTAACTAAGACCCACGAGTACCTAAATTCGAAAATAGGACTAATTTATAAGTAATTTATAAATATATATATATATATATAAAAGTCGATGTTTAATTATTGATTAACTTTAAATATACATATATTAAATTGCGGTATTTCTTTTTTGTTCAGCTGATTTCTTACTTCTTCTAGTTGTTTCCATTATTTTTATTTTTTTCTTCATTCTTTTGTTGTTTTATTTGCTTTTTACAGTATTTTTTTACTGTACTTTCTTTTCTGCTAAATTTATATATATCTATATTTATTATTGTTTTTATTGCAAATCTTGTGAAGCTAGAATAATGACATTTCTTTTTACATCTTAAAAGAGCAGTTTCAAAAATTGAAAAAATAAATAAATAAAAAATGGATAATTGAGAATATTCACCAACTTTTTCTAGTTGTAATAAAAACACACCATAATTTCTCTTCTACAAAAATCCTTTTTTTTTTATTGCGATATTTAGGTTTATTTTGAATTTAGATTGCTCGAAGTAAAGGCGTTTCTTACAAAAAATATTGCCCTAGAAAAAATGAATTGTTTGGGTTTTATAAATGAAGTAATATTCTCATTGATGTTAGTTGGTCTTGTAGATTTCAGTTTAACGATGTTATTGATTTACCATGTCACAATGGGAGATTGATTAGGTTCTATAAATCATATTCTCCATTAGAGTCATGTTTCGCTGTAATTGTATCTTTCTTATTATAGAAATGTAGAGGAAATTTAGAAACATCAACGCGTTGAGAAGTTCCAAGAATAAGAAACAAAAAGCCTAACAAGAAAGGCTAAAATAGGGTAGAGTTTATCCAATAACCTACCAACAAGATCAGCCAAATGCTGAATGTCTAAAAAATTATGTTTCTTAAGATGTTTTTGATATGACAGAAAATTCATATATATATATTACGTAGAGAGACTGTAAATAACAAGTATAAAAGTTTTTTGAAAATGTATAACAGTTTCCAGTAAATATAACTTATATCTCTTAGAAAGCGGTCATTTTTGGCAAATTATCAGGCTTTCATCTAATAGAAAAAAGTATCCAAGTTTCAATAATTTTCTTGTAGGTCTATCCTAAGTTTTGTATTGTTTAGCCACTTTGATTTCATTTTATTAAAATAGTATTTGTATACTTCGTAAGTAAAAAAAAAAAAAAGGAATGATTATAATATTTACTTTGTGACATTTATGGTTTGATAAAGTCTTAAGAAAATGTGGAATAATTTTAAAATTAACATTTTAAAATTGAAATTAACACGTTGTGTTTTATATCCCACGTTATATACATTTAAAATTTGATAATCATTATCAGCCCTTGTTTAAATTACATAAAGACTGGATGTTTTTGATGCAATTATAAAACACTTTTTCTGATACAAGAAGCTGAACCAGATGAACCAGATTTTCTCATTGTTGATCGTCCATGTCTGTTTTCGAAATTGAATATCCTTTTTAATGGAACAGATTGTTCACGACATTTACTGCTAAGGTACATTGTACAGGAACGTAGAAGGAATTGGATACCTTTACTAGCGAAGCAGGTGTTTATAGTTAATTTTTCATAACTGCTTCATTAACTGAATGTCTTTGTAATCACATTTCTTTTGAATATTTCAAAAGAAAGATGATATTACGAAATATGTTATTGCGTTCTTATTAAGTTCTTCCAAATTTCATAAATAAAATATTATAAATATTGGAACGAATAGAACATAGCTGATTTTTTTTTTTCTGTGATATTTTAAAAAAAATCAGATATATTAATTTTTGTATTGGGTTGTTCTTTGCAACTTAACGATCGAATGTTAACCTTATTGTTGTCTGTTTTTTACGTTAAATATAATTAAATACCACAATTAATATGGCATGTTGCAGGCTTCGGAGATGGAGCAATAAATTTTCTGATCTATTATAACACAGATTTCTGAGAGTTGATTTTTATCTTTTAAACACTGATAGTATTATTTACAGTAATATTTTTGTATTTCTTTAACCCAATCTAAAGCTGCAGACTTGGGAATTCGAATATATTGATTTTTGCTTCGTCGAAAGTAGACTAATTAACTAACAGGGATAAGAAGTAGAAGAAAAAAAAAACTGAAACGTTGATATCAAATGTCTAACTCCGTTGGAAAACGATCAGGGATCAAAGTTCGAATGAGCTGTCACTTCTCAGTCCTATATTTCCTCCAATGACAACCTCCATTGGAGGCGGATACAATCTTTTGCTGCTTTTGGATACAGGGTTTATTCTTACAAATCTGAAATATTCCTATTCTCATTGCAATTTTCGAGAGGCATTTATTAATAATTCTGTATTTATTTTTTTAACGAATCCATCACTTTTATCCGTAAGTCCAATTCCATGATTTACGAAGATGCGTTTGATTCTTTAACTACTTTTTATCGGCTTGAGAATCAAATAGGGACCCTAAGCAAAAGGTGAGGAGGTATCAATTATAAGTTGAATATATTATTTGCTTCTTGCAGATACAAAGAAAGAGGTGAAGAAAAAACTCTAAGAAATTATTAAAATTATTGGCTGCGAAGAAGTTATTTTTTGTAACTCTTTTTGTACTATAAGCCATCACTGTTATGACACTTTATATCTATTCACTTAAATCAATACACTTTAGATCTATTTAAAGTTATCTTAAAGCTTGTAATCTATCTCATATACGTATATGATGCAGTTCTAAGACCGCTATAGTTCATCCAGTTCAGATATAGTTCATCAGATGATTCATCCAGTACTGGAGTCATTATATAACCTGGCACAGAGGCTTAACTCAGCCTTTGGGGCCTGACATTGAATATATGAATAATTTTTTGTGTCAGTTGTATTTCCACCAGAAGTGGTTTCAATCAGAAAAAGATGGGCTTAAAAGAAAACTCATTCATCAGAGATGTATGATATATCACAAGCTGTAGAAGAAAAAATATAACAAATGAATAGAAAAATATAGCAACTACTAGATTAACAATCATCTTCCTTTACTAATATCCTGTACTGTTGTAAAAAAACTGATTCACAGTTGGAGTTTAATATTTACGTTTCTGGCCATAAATAAACTGTCTATTTTTATAAATTACTTGTGTAAATTTTAAAAGAAGTTGTTTTAAGAAGTATCTACTGCCTTAAATTTCAATGTTTTCTACAGCAGATCAGTATTTGCTGCTTCTGGGATACTACTTCTATGACTTACAGAACTTTCTGTATAGGATACATATATCGCATGAGAAATAAAAGAAAAACGCACCAGACTAAGAGTTCACTTATCTGTTTTTTGAAATTGTGATACCGGGAATCCAAGATGGACCATTTCTGGTTTCCTGACCATCGTCAGTTGGATCCGCCCACTAACTTACCTCTTACCAGAAATGGTCCATCTTGGATTCCCGGTATCACAATTTCAAAAAACAGATCAGTGAACTCTTAGTCTGGTGCGTTTTTTTTTTTTTATTTCTCATGTAATTGTTTGTACGCACGTTAAACTTAAGCATTGATACATATATCACTTGCAAGTTTTATCTACTGTTCTAATACGAGGTCATCTATACCATTGCCAGTTTCTGAAATGGTAAAACTACATCTGTATCATGTGATTAGTTACGCAGAGTAGAAGATGCTAAATAAGATATGAGATATATATATATATATATATATATATATATATATATATA
>JAFIDM010006943.1:20415439-20449796 GCA_023159025.1 Thereuonema tuberculata
AATTAAATACATTATTCTTAATGTATTTAATTTTGTATTCTTTTTTAAGAAATAAGCAATACCATGTAAACAAATAAAAAGTATCGTAAGCATTTAAAAATAACAAAAAACATATTACTACGAAACAGGACGTTTCGACCTGCGTTAAACTTTAAGGTCATCTTCATCAGAAAAAGCGCAGGTCGAGACATCTTGTTTTGTGTTAATGTTTTTTGTTATTTTTCATATACGCGAGATATTTTTTATTTGTTTATACGGTTTTTGATAAATATTTATTCCACACGTTAAAGTTTAATTTAAATACGCAAATACATAAAAAAAAAAAAAAATCAAGTGTTGTTTAAATGTTTTTGATAAATATTTATTCCACTCGTTAAAGTTTAATTTAAATAAGCAAATACATAAAAAAAAAAAAAAAAAAAAAAATTCAAGGGGTTGTTCAAATGCAGAATTTAAAGTTGGGATAAGTAGAAAGAAAAATAACAATTTTATCTTTTTGTGTTTTATCTGAAGTAATATATCGGGAATGCAATACATTTACAATTAATTTGAAGTAAATTAAGAAATTAAAAATGAATTTAAGAGCAGACAAACATGAATGAATAGTAAATATATATATATATATACTTAACGAATGCGCTCGAAATTGAAGAATTTCAATCGAATAAGATTGCGGACTGTAGCACCGGAAATGACGTAAGCGGATTGACATCCGGGGCCTGCACTATCTGTCCATCATTCCCTCAGAACAGAAATCGATTGAATCGTTCACTCCTCGTCACCACAAAAGGACCACCACCGAGTATTCCAAGAAGAAAGGTTTCTCTCCTCCCACCCCTTACAAGAACCACATGGAAGAGTAACCGATAATGGACCTCATCATCTCCCTAGCCCCTTCTTCTTTCCATTATCCCCCATCTTCGGATTAACAACTGCGCCAAGAATCTTTTTATTAGCCTCGAAATTGCTTCTTTCTTGACTTGGTCAAAATCACAAAGTTATTTTCATCATAATATTATCTTTTGATTAAATATTTTTCTCTTGATTTATTATTGGAATTTAAAAAAAAAAAAAGGGAGAAATCCTAGGATTTTTTTAATTGATTATATTTAATTTAATAATGGTTATAACTCCTCAAGTAATAATATATTCTACTAGCATAATATACAGAAATAATATAATAGCATAATTGTAAAATAATCATTTATGTCTGTTTACTGTAATAATTATTATAAAAAAGATTCCCTCAGAACCTAATTCAAGGATCTCGTAGGACTGTAATTGTAAAAATATAAAAAAATTAAAAATTAATAACAGACCATTTAATAATAATTTTGTTAATTATCAACTCGCCTGAAGACCCCAAGTGATATTGTATCTTTTACAGCATTAAAATCTGATCGTTTATTTTGTATTATTACCAGCAAACCTGTGATCACGTGATTTTGGATTCTGAAATAATTTTCTCACCACCCGTGACCGCGTCTTGGAGACTTCATGTTTGATCGTAAGTCACGGGACTTCCGGGTTGACTACGTAGATAACAATGAGCATCTCGGAGACTGTCACGAAGATCCGAGATGTCTCGGGACGTCCCGGAACGTCCGGTTGACCCAAGTAGATAAAAATGAGATTGTGAGCATTCTCAATACTATACCTACCATTTTATACCTTATTTGTATTTCTGTGTCTTGTGTCTTTCGGAGGAGATAGGGCCAGAAAAAAATCAACTTTTCTTTTAATAATAGAGATTAACAAAAAAACAGAATTTAATAATTAATACATAATTAATTTTTACTGTAATTACCTAATAAGTTGTACACAATTGCATAATGTAAAGACATAAATAATACATAATTAGCTTTATTTGAATTATGTAATAAACTACACACAATTGCATCATATAAAAACATTAAATAACTATAATCCCATAGCTAATAAACTTAATAACTCAATCTTAAGAAATACTTTATTTTTAAAAAAAAATCTGTTTAAAATTATTATGTATTTTCTTTAAGAAATTCAACATTTATAGGCCTGATAGGTTACATTTTAATTTTTCTGTTTTCTTTTTCTCTAAAATAACACACAACTTCGTAAATTAATTTGATGAGAGCAATCAAATGTAAGATCTTAGACAGTTAATACTGTGTCATTAAATTTTTATTATATTGTAAATTTAGGCAAAAAAATTTTTTATTTAATAAACGCCACTTAACAAAGAACAAAACAAGCAAAAGTGATTAATTTTAAATAATTTGTGATAAGCATTAAAATTAAAAGCTCAATAATAATATTAACAACTGAACAATTGTCGCAACGGGAAAAACTAATTATTCAATAATTATAAATAATTAGCAATAAAATAATTAAGATAATTACTGTAATTATGTCCTTAATTAGCAGTGATGAAATGTAGTATACAATAAAAAAAATCAAATGTCCCGGAATACCGAACACCATTTTTGTATTTTAAAAAAACTTTTCTTTTTAAAAGCCTCAAAAAATGCTTATTGCCTTTAATCTAAAGCTTCCTCAAAAAACGATTTAGAATTAAAATTAATTTTAAGTTTTATTAAACTGCCTAATAACATATTACTAATAACTGCGTAATAACAATAAATGTAGGCATATTTTCATATAAACCCCTTATATTTCTTACAATTTGTACCGTTTCTGTTATTTCTTAATTACTCATTAATGTAAATTATAAATTTGTATTTTTCCTTCCGAAAATTAGAAAATATTTCCAAAACAGCCATTTAAGACGCTGTTCATTTAAGAGACATCCAAAGCATTATGGGAAATAATGGCTAGTGCCATCTGTCGGTCTTTTTGAAAACTAACATAAAAAATTCGGAAATTCACATAACCTCCTTGTAAGATTACATACGAACGAATTCATTAATTTTTAATTCAAGACTTTGTTATGTCAATAATTACCTTTTTTATTGAAAATGTATTTATTCTTAAACAATCAGAAATTATTTTTTATGCATATAATTATTTTTGCTACCTTAGCATATAACAACTAAATAAATTACGGAAATATCGAAGGTTTAGATCATTTTGAAACTTATTATTTTATTTTTACTAGATTTTTACGAGATCTAGAAGATTTTAATGATGTTTTGCTACTGAAATATAAAAATTTACTTCGATATAAAAGAATCTTATAAATTAATTCAGTTTATATTTTATCCATAAAAAGAAAAACTCTATGTAAAATCTTAATAACCTAGAGAAAATTATAAATGTAGTGAACCTTTACCGTTATCTGACAATTTAAAATATCATAAATAAGAAATTTAAAATTATAATCTAAATAAATTTTAACGAAACACCACCCAGCGGTAACCAGAGGAATACATTCAACTCCTATAACATTTTGACAGTAAGAGTTTTTGGCCCACCAGGGAGCGATAACTTGCATGTCGTCATCAGTGAGATGAAATTAATTATTTTATTATTTTTTAATTATTTTAAACATCCTGTTATTAAATGTGAAGCGGGTAATTATTCGTTAATTATATTTTAATAAAACTTATTATTATTATTAACAAAATATTTTAAATAATTAATCATAAGCGTTAAAAGCACAACAATGTAACTATTAATAAACGAAACAATGTAATTATTAATATTAGTAAAGTAATTAAAATGATCATTATAATTATAGCCGCAGTGGTTAAATAAAGTTTACAACAGAAAAAAAAAAACTGCAATTGTTAGAAATATTAAAAATATTTTATAGTTAATAAATATACATATGTTTGTTGTTGTTGTAGTTTTTTTTTAAATCCTAAACAAAAATACGCAAATTGCTTAGAAATTATAACATTAGACTACTTATAAATCATTCACTTATGAATATTTATAAATAATTGTATTTACTAATAACAACAAAGAATTATTGTTATATCAATAATCCCATAAAAATTGTAATAAATGTAAGTGATTTGGATTTATCTTTTTTTTATTTAAATTGCACAAAATAGTATGAAACTGTACGTAATAAAATAATTAAGAAGAAATACTTTAATATGTAATTAAAATTTTAATTCAGTGTGAAAATTGTACTATTTTTTTTTTTTTTTTTTGAATTTCTAATTTGATGATGAGAACCTTTCAAATTTTGAAAATGCCTAACTGCTGTTTAACTAAAAACAACGTTTTTCTTTTTTGTTCTTAGATCTTTATTCATCATATCAAGCTTCATCCCTACTCCCTCTCCTATCCTTTGGTGAGTATTTCCTTTTTATTTTATTCTTCTCTTGTCTTCTATAATTTTTTTATTATATATATATATTTAATGAACAATTTGTTTTGAAGATACCGTCTCAATTTCTTTGACAATAAATAAATTCGAATTAATTTCCATTTTTTATCTTTACAGATTCAGCAATTTCAGTCCAAATATGAGATAGTGATAGCAGTATGGACTACTGTAGAAAATGCAGATCTACATTTAGGCACCATTTAGACAGGTAAGATATGGCAAATGTTACAAGGGAATTCCAGAGTTTTAGGACATTTGTAGATATATGAGTTTCAAAAATCAACCCTATCCATTATAAAGGACTTTTGGCAAATCACTGAAAGCTTACTGAAGCTGTCCTCAACACTACACAAACATATGTTTTATAGTTACAATATAACAATTGCCATCTAATTATATCAAGTTATGTAAATTTGCACATCATGTTGCATTAATTAAGTTACATTGTTTATTGTGGCAAAAAAATAATAAGAAAATCAATAAGAATAAATTTATATAAGCGTCTTTAATATATCTTGTAAATAATTTACTCCTAGAAATCCTATTAATGTAACAACACTCCTTTAATTCCCACAATATTTCATCCTTCTTTGCAAAAGGACTTCTTCAGGTGGTTCCAGAGAACAAGAAACTATTCTTCTTCCTCTGCATTTTAAGAAACTTATTCTTATTAAAAAAATTTTTGCTAATGATCAAACATGAATCGATTATGAGTCTCTCCTTTTCTTCAGAAATTTCGCATTCAATTTTGATAGTTGGATCTGGGTTGTGTCCTTCTTCCTCACAGTGATCTGCCCAGTCAGAAATTCTACTTTTTTTATTCCTAAAATCTCTAATATATTTAGCCAATCTCTCCCTAAATAGGAAAAATTGTATTAATAAGAATAAGTTTCTTAAAATGAGTAGTATATCATTTGAATATGCTAAAGAATTAATGAAAAAATAAGTTTTTAGATGTTAATGATGTAATGCGAGTAATGTTACAATTGTTATTTATGAAGCATCATTATTATTAATGTGTTAATTGTTATCATTATTAATAACTGTGCTATTGAATACGATAATTTTTATTTGTTAACTTATAAACGACAAAGTTTTAGTTTTAGTTCTTATTTGTAATCCTTATGAAATGTAGAGGAAGAGAATAGTTTCTGGTACCACCTAAAGAAGTTCTTTGCAAAGAAAAATGAAATATTGTGGGAATTAAAGGAGTGTTATTATATTAATAGGATTTCTAGAAAAATAGATTTAATTTCGATTCTAAATTATCAGATCTGCATCATCTTCATTAATAAGAGAATATATGAGGATAAGGCTTGTTTTGGTACCACTACTACTTAACATCTAATGTACATTTTACGGAATATAGCATATTTCGGAACCAAACTAGTCTCGCAGATAAACATGTATCTGGAACCAAAACACTGGGGGATGGATTATTTTGGAATCAAATTCATTTTTCACTGCTAGGTTTTACAGGGATGTTTTTTTTTGGAATAAAATAATGTCACAACATGATTCAAAGCTGCTACCTGAATAGATATCCACCATTAACTTTTTTTTGGAATTGGTGGGGACATTAAGCTGGTTCTGGAACTCAGTGCCTCATACATAGACTAATTTTTTTACTTATTACTTTTTTTAAGAAAAGTTTAATATGAAACATTGCTTTTATTCTCTCTTTATGTAACAAGATGTTCAATCGAACATAAGAAGTGATTTTTATCAAATTGACTATTTGTTTATATTGATTGGTGATTATATTATACATTGCATTACATTTCTGATTTAGACCTATTCATTACGTATTGACAAAAAAAAAAAAAAAAAAAAAATTATACTGTTAATATCCCTTAAACATTATTTTTATTACTAACAACTGTTCAGTTTTAATAAAACTTAGTTGTTCATTTAAAAAAAAAAATGCATAAGCATTGATTTACGTAATTAATTTGTGGTAACTATTTATTATAGTTATATCCTTAAGTATAAAAAAAAAAATCAAAAATCAGAAATGCAAGGCTGAAAGATTTGCACTCTTAGCTATCACTTATGGGAAATTGGGACGGCCGTTACAGCCTTATTAAGCGTCCTCAGCCAGTTTTACCCTCCATGGTAAGCCTAGAGTGCGTGCAACGGTTAAGGATCCAGTTTCCCGTCCATGATAGCTAAATCTTTTAGTCTTGTGCGTTTCTGATTTTTAATTTTTTTTTAATTAATATTAAGCACGTTAAACTTTATTTCTATTGATATTCTTAATTATTGTTTGTTGTTTTTTTTCTTTCGTAATTTCTTGTATTTTAATTTGATTCATATCAAAATCTTACTTCATTTTCTTCCATTCTGTTGTTCTTTGCAGATGTAGAATCTTAACTGTTTCTTAAAACTTCCAACAAATATCTAAAGAAAGTCGATGAATTTGTTTCAGAGTTTCGTTCTTATTTCAGTCCAGAATATTGAGGGAACTCTTATTGGCTGAGTTTTAATTTCTCTATTTAGTAGCGATCGAAAGAAATGGTAAGATGAAGTCCACAATGTTTTGGTTTTGTTCTAAAGCAGACATTGTTGGATTAATTCTGATTCCAAACTAAGGTTTTTAGTTAGAAATATAAACTTATAAGTTTTAGTTGAGCAATTCAATTCCTGTGAGAAGAAGTTGGCAAAGGTTGCTTTCAGGCGACAGCTGCCACAGGCTCTTAGCGCACAAAACTAATTGTCTAAACCTTGTGCCAAACTTAAGGAAATAGGCTTCTGAGTGTTAAAAAACGAAGAAAACCTGGGATGTTCTGAATTGCAGTGAGAAGTACTATGCGATTTATGAAATACTGACTTTAGTTAGATAATGTGATCTGGTGTAATAACCCTGCCTAGTTAACACTGTAATCCATAAAGGTTATTTAATATAAGGTTGTGAATTATGAAAAATAAAATATAATTATAAATACATATGAGATTACGAATTATGAAAATATTATGAAGTATGGTTGTGAATCGTGATAGATATGAATATGAATAGTATTGAAGCAGTGGAAAAATAAAATAGCTGTTGTGTAATGGTGTATTTGTAGGCCTAACACACAAAAGGGGCACAGAAGAATTGGTTCAAATGAAAACATTTTAATTCTTCTTTTAATATAAATACACAAAAAAAAAGTGATCAGTAATCACTGATTTAAATTAAACAATAAAACAACAGTTAAGTGAATTCTTCATAGCTTCGAAAAACATATTTATAACAGCAAACAACTTCCTAGTATAATCCAAAAACATCTTCTTCCTTCTTCACAATATTTCATTTCTCTTAGCGAGAATTTTCCTCAGGTGCCAGAAAACTGATTTTATTCTCCTCTATACCTCCATCGATTAGGATTACATATGATTATTTATTCATTAAGATCGATGGAGTTATAGAGAAGAAATCAGTTTTCTTTCCTCAAATATTATCACCTGAGGAAGTTTCTCGCTAAGAGAAATGAAATATTGTCAGGAATAAAGTAGATGTTATGGATTGTACTAGGAAGTTGTTTTGTTTTACAAACGGTTAAGTGATTTTACAGTTGCAGAAATTAAATCATTTAAGAATTTAACTGCTAAAATTTGAATTCAGGAGGTTAACAGACAATTTATTATTTTATTATATTATTTTAATTGTTCACAAACATGATAGAGAATATTCTATTTAAATAGGAAATGTTAATAGTTGATCATTGTAACGTTTATCATTACTATCTTGAGAGTATTTAGGGCTAATTACGTTGCAGTGCAATAGTAGACATAGCGTTAGTCTACCAGCGTATTACAAGAATACAAACCTATATGGGGACCAACCAGAGAATGACTTTGACCTTCATAGAGGACAATGATCTCTTAATCATTCCAGGACTTAAGAGAATTATTGACAAAGGTTTGCCTCGCTTGAGAGTCGCCAATCAGAAGCCATAAACTTTCCCGCCATAAACACTGACATTAACAATCGATTCAAATTCTACCATCGCGCCATCTGGTGCCCACGGTCGTTCTCTGATTTGCTCCACTATAAAATTTACTCCCAATTTCTTCTGGAGTTTATCGTAAGTAGACGGGGAAAAAAGTGATGCTTAGCAGGAATAAGTACAGTTAATATTTTCTACTTTTCTCTCAGAAATACTTGTGTTTTTAGATGCCGTATCCCTCATCTAATAACTGTGATTTGCAAAGAACAGTTGTTTGTTATTAACTGCTGTATAAGGTGCAACCTTTAAAAAAGCTCTGGTCTTCACAATGAATAATTGTGAACGCCCCTTTATTCGATTCTGGCACGTTCTTGTCAATCAAATCATAAACTAATTAAGTCTTAACAACACGCCAGTATTTTGCTTAATTGCAACGCTCAATGCAGTCATTTTTTATTATTATTAACTAACTTTTAATTGTGTTAGTTAAAATAGCTTTCTTTTCCGTTTGTATGCTTTCCGCCCCCCCCCGCCCCCCCCGGCCCCTTTCGCAAATTCCTCAAATCATTACAATCCTCTTTTCCCTCCCCCGATATTTTAGGAAAAACCCCACTTTTAATTATTTCCTTAAGACATGGTCAGTAATTCTTGAAGTTAAGAGATCCTTGTTTCTGAAGCTAACCAAGTTAATGTTGAAAATCGAAGAAAGTTAAATCCACTGACAGCAGCTTTTTTAATTACTAGTCCTTCAGAAGTTGTGGAAGGTATTGTCTGAAGTGTGTTGCAGGCTACGATGTCACCTTGGTATGTGAATGAGCGAAAACATTAATTTCA
Organism: Thereuonema tuberculata; assembly: GCA_023159025.1. Classification (NCBI taxonomy): domain Eukaryota; kingdom Metazoa; phylum Arthropoda; class Chilopoda; order Scutigeromorpha; family Scutigeridae; genus Thereuonema; species Thereuonema tuberculata. The sequence goes on from JAFIDM010006943.1 coordinate 20,424,485, forward strand.
GCAAAAAAGTTCTCTGGGAACATTCTCAGGAAGCTTTCTTCCAAAAACATAAACAAAATCTGTTACCTTCGTCCTGTCTGCTGTCTCCTCTGTGCGATGAAATTTGCATTTGAGTGGAAATTATTGAAGAAAAATCAAATTTAGTTTAATTCCTTCAGTGATTTCCAATTTTCTAATGAAAACATGCTATCATTCGGTCGGCCAAAAAGTTCGTTCGGTTTTAAAGTAAAAATAAAAGACACATTTTTCATTGTCAACAATTCTTTTATTGAATAACGTCTTCAACGGTTTGTTCCACTGCCTTCTGTTATCTTACAGGCAACGTCGTAATTCCATCTTCTCACAACTTTTTATCTTTTAGAACAAAAGAATGTTCCAGGTGCCTTTAGTGTCTTCAAGGGATTTGATTTTTTTTCCATTAAGAGAATTTTGTAAGTAAAGGGAAATCCGAAGGTGCAATGTCTGGCGAATAGGGTGGATGAATTAGAACTTCCCAGCCAAGCTATAACAGTTTTTGCCTGGTCATCCAAGGAACATGCGGTGTTGCGTGCTTGTCTTCCATCTTCAATATTAAATTGGCGACATAAAATTCATCAATTTTGATCAGTTTTTGTTTTAAATGCATGTTGATATGACAGCTGTCACCAATACAATCTAACAAAGTGGTGTCGAATAACGTTAAAGACACCTAAGCGATATCTTATACTCCCGACACCTTCCGTGGATAAAAAAAACGGCTAACCGCTCGCTGCTCAACGTTCGTTGCTTCAATCATGACTGTTTGGACGGTACAGTAACAAGATTTACTGAACAAAAGCTCAATGCCACTGTCGTCACATGATCGCAGCGCCATCTGTCACTGCGTCGTAACACTACAGTGGCGCCACCTACGTTCGGATTCCAAAATCACGCAATAAACCCATTGGACATTTTATTCTCCTTTGGCTCGCTTTCATTTGAGTAACACTTATGTACAGTAAGAGAGAAAAAAGGGTTGGAATAAAAAGTTTTTTAAAATTTAATTGGAAATACGCATGCCCGTCTGTCCATTGTGGTAACTCCAAACCTAACGTAATCAGTATTGTACATTAATGAATTACTATTAATCCAGGAGCCTATTCAACCAATACGAAACAGATAAAGAGAAAGAAAAAATTGCTTAAGTACATTATCCTTAACTTGTATTAATCTCAGAATTCGTAAACATTTGTCTTGCAGTGATGAAATTTTGAAGGTAATGTTAATGAATATAATCTCCCAATTGATTTTGACCGACTTTGGACCTCCTGGAGTCCCAGATCACCACTTTATGAATCTCCTTAAAAATATGGTTACCATTACAATTAAACAATATAGAGTAGCTGAAAACTGACTGAATGGCTGTCTTTTGGAAGTACTTGTGGATTGTAACATATCGATATTTACTCGCCAACTACACCCTGCTTATTTTTTTAATGATATTTTAGAACATTTAAGATTCGTCTAAATCAGGATGGATACCACATCTCTACTGTCAAAAGTTTCCAAATACCCGGGTTGACTGTAACACTGCGAAGGGGAAGGAATTTTAACTTCGTGCTCCCACGATGTATTGTGAGTGGCATTCCCAATGTCACATTGCGAAGTAGTGCTTTCCTGCATTGCTTTCCTTAAACCAGACTTCGAGCGGAGAGTTTGAGGCATGCGGGGAAGCATCGGGCAGCTAAGCTAATGTGACATTGGGAATGCCACCCATAGTACTTTTCAGCTTTTAATTGAACAAAATTCAAAGAAAAAAATATTTTTTTTAAAAAAAAGACCAATTATTTGAGTTATCATCGAAGGCAATCTAGGACAGCTGTTTCGTCGTTATTAGGATTCAAAAGCCAGATTTACTAAATAATGATCAAATGAGAAAAACATGAAAAAGAGCTTCTCGTTCTCATCCCCGGGCGTGGGACCTCCCAAAAACAAACAATAAGAAAAATCACTATAACTGATACAGTATCATTGGCCAACTAAATGCTAGACACCAAAAGCATTAAACGGTCTTAAATAGAAACATAAACATAAATAGGTATATTTGCTTATTTGTTTTTTTTTCATGTTTCTTTTCATAAACGTTAAAACTTCCCTACTTCAGTAACATTTTCCGTATTTTAGTTTGTGTAGGTGCGGACAAGGTTCACTGGCATCCATACATTGGTGGTATACGAAAGGCATTAACGCAGGCTTTTATCTACCAAAGAAAGCATTTTTTAGGTTAACTATGTGCTGGTCATTACGAAAAGGGGGACTGCGTGCTGACTCTATTTGTACTTGGTGAAATTCTCTCGCCAAGGAGGAAGGCAAAAACAAAATCGATGTCATCGTCGAGACTTAGTGGCGGTGAGGACGAACGCATTTCTATGACAGCTTCCGATTGGCTGTTTACTTCACAGCCAAACACTAATGGAACGCTTTTTTTAACTCGCAGTTTTTTTTGGGGGGGGGGCTAGATTTGATCTGGAATCTTAATTACGGGCTCAATGTTAATGTACTTCCCTCAATTTAATCAAAACTTCGGCTCATCAAATAATACAATAAAATTATGCAAAACAATGAAAAAAAAAAACATGCCCTAGAAGTAGAACATGGGAGCTTTTTTGTAATTATTGTATTGATATTTTTTTGTGAGGGGGGGTCTTTCTGATAGGATGAAAAGAAAGTATAATTGAATTGCGAAGAATATTTATTTTTTTTTACATTTTTCACAGAACCTAGTATTTAGGAGTTGTGTTTTTTTTCGAAGAACTTTCGTCAGTTTTTTGACAGCCCATCTTCCGAAAAAACAGAATTAGTGATTTTTTTTTTTTTAACGAAATCCAGAATAGATTCAATTTACTCGTCAAGGGCGAAATGACTTCTAACCCGATTACAATGAACAGTGAAGCTAGCTTTTTATCAAATCTTTCGTTCTTATTTCCTTTTTCTTTTTTTTTTTTTTGTAATGGTAATGAGCCATTTTCTTTTTAAAAATGTGATTCGCTTTTAATTGATTTTCCGTTCTGATATTTCGCTTTTTATTTTGTTTTATTACATTGAAGGGACTTCTTGGCATCTTTGATTCATAGACGAATCAGGGGTCGAGAACCTTTTGTTCTCATGGAAGGACACTTTACAGTGCGAAGACCCTTTCAGACGACTATCAGTAGAGCATCGTAAATATACATGCGTATATCGTCCGTCCGTCGGTCTACTGGTATCAAGAGAATTCCAAAACTATACACTACTATTCAGATACTAAAATAGTGTCCGTCGTATATTATGATGGATAGAAAATTAAAAATGCATGCATTGCTAGGAATGTAAATGAATTTGTTTATTGGAAGGCTTGATGCGGGCATTACTGGGAACTGATGGCGCTTCAACTTGAATGGCAAATTGACGTCACTCTCGGTTGAAAATCGATCCCGGGAATAGTGACGATATCACCTCTGTTGCGTCCCGAAAGAACTTCTGCCGTGATGCGATAATATTCCTTAACGACCAATCGCGTGCCATTACAGAATCCTTCCTTCGATAGAGTTTTCGAAGGAGACACACTTTTCTGTTCAAATTGATCTTTTCTTGAGGCTCAGCTGATGAGTTGGCTTGCCGGAAAGTGTGAGTGTGACGACTAGTTTCGTTCATTACTTGGACAACACTGCTACATCTGCGCTGCAGCAGATGTGAGACTTGCCGGGCATCTTTCTGATCTGTTGCATTACACACAGATAAATGTGAGACTTGCCGGGCAGCTTTCTTATCTATTGTGTTACACACAGATGGATACCACAAAGAATTGGAAAACTATATACTGTATATACGTATATACGTAACCAATATGTAACAGATAAGGAAAGATAAAAAAAAGTGCTTAAATATATTACTCTTAATCGTGAAAATTCGTACGTATTATCTTACAATAATGAAATTGTAATAGTATGTTAATGAATATAGCTCTATCGATTTTGAGTAAGTCCCTTGGAACCTTAAAACATCAGTTTACGAATCTCCTAAAAAATATCCTTATCATTACAATTAAACATGGACTATTAGAAAACCTAAAAAAATGACTATCAAATTTTGTCTTTGAGCCAGGGATTTTGTCATTAGAAGACCACGCATTACGTTTGCAGAGACTTAATCAGGCCCAAACTGTGTTTCGTGCTACACTAATTCACGTATCTCAATATCGAAATTTTAAAGCATTGTATATACAAGGTCATTCAAAAGTTGGATCAAAAATGTAGCCTTAGGTTCTCCTCATGAAACCAAACAAAAAAGTTCCTGTAAGCATGGGTCCGGAAATGAATAGTTTTCGAGAATAAGGTAAAAATATATTACAAAACGCAAACCGGATAACAAATGTCATGACTGAAAACAGATATGATAATTATACCTTTACCTTATTTACTGAAACTTCCTAATGTGAACTGAGCTTTCTTTGATTAGGAACCATTCCCAAAGCATTCATTTCCTAACTCTAAAAATACGGCCAGCACAACAAAATGTCGTAGCACATTTTCGACTCAAAATAACTTTCGGAACCCGTATCTCTTCGCCTTGTCTACCATTTCCAAAACACCCTGTAAACAGGAGGGATGCGTAAAACACGTAATATATTGTTTTTATTTAATTAAATCATGTTAATGTGAGTTTTTAAGATTAAAATTAATGTAAAACATTTGAAGCGTTGACATGGGAAAGATAGTAAGTCATGAAAAGCAAATTTTCCAGGGGAAGCAAAAAACAGTTTTGCTAGCTCATGTATGCTTACCAGAGGTGATATCTTGTATCGTTCGTAGGAACTACACCATTCAAAATTTTGACTTACTGCCATTGCCACGCCATAGGCACCGTGCACAGATGGCCGATTTCGACTACAGCTCCATTGGCGGCTATTGCAGTCCCAACTGTTGGGACGCGGCAGCCATATTTCCTTTTCTAAAATATAGCTTGTTGTTACCCTTCTACTTTTACAAATCTTTTTCAAAGTAATTTATAGCCGAAAAGATTCTCAAGAATGGCACTTGTTTTCGTTTATATACATTGGGAAAAATAGTTGGTAAATAACTTGGACGAAGTAGATGCATTGACTTTTCATTACCAATGAAGTGCTGACTGCATAATTTTGAATTTTTAGTTGGTTCCCAGGTGGAACCATTTGGCCTAAAATACAATTTGAGAGAGATATAATGGTAATTATATAAAATTTTGTTTCTGTAAAGATGTAATTATACAAAAAGTTAGATTATTTACAAATAATAAAAATAAAAAATTCAAATGGTCTTGCAGGAAAAGAATAAAAGTGAACGTTTTCTGTATTTTATAAGTACTATTGCATCCAACAACGCAGCAATTAATGCTGCCTTTGCCCATTATTGAAATTTTTTGCAAGAATGGGCATGCAACCTTTCGTAAGCAAGTTATTGTTAGAAGCTGTCCTTACAATATTTCCAATTTCTGCCGCCACTGGCAGCACCAGTCACATGCACGGTCCCTATTGGCGATATGTCTTACTACCTTTTTAATGAAAAATCTGAATAATGATTTTTTTTTTACTTACTACCTTTCCCATGTCAATGCCTCATTTATGTACGTTTATAAACCTACTAAATTAATAAAAAATAATAAGTAATAATTTAATTATTACATGCATACAGTATAAAGTGTGTCATGGCACATTCTATTTACCAGACTTGGGCACGTTTATTTTTAAAAACTTTTATAACTATGTAATATGTATTTATCACAGCAATTCACAGGCAATCAACGCTGGATAACTGAAGAGGGGAGGAGCCACGTGGAACTCAGTAGTGGGTGGAGCCTAAGCACAGATATTAAAGTTGACTGCATTCACTGTTTATGCCTACATTTTTGCTCAAGAAATTATAATTTTTCTTTTTTCGCATTTTTAATTTTTTTGTAATATATTTTTCCTCACTTTTACCTAACTTCTAAATCGGCGTAAATCTGAATCGTCGTAAATTGAACCGTCGTAAAACGAGGGCTGCTTTGTTCTTCTTTTCTTTTTGTTATATGTTCTTACGTTATTCTTTTAATGTACTTCCATAGTAGGTCTCTCCACAGTCTCTGCATTTCAAACTGTAGACTACATCCATTTTCTTCATTATGTCATCTTTGTCATCTTTTTTGCCTTTTAATTAATTTATTACCTTCATAAAAGATTAATTTCATACCATTATCTTTACATTAACTTCTTTATCTATTATCATTCTATCGTTAATTTTATAGTTTTGTTATAAATTATTTTATCTTTATTGCTGAATTTCTTCCTGTTTCTAAAAAATGTATTAATAACTTTGTTAATGAAATCACTTGGAGATTAAAGATGTTTTGTTTCGATTAATAGAGATTTATGAATTTCATATAGTTAGAAATTGTCATTGACATTGTAATATTTTTTAAAATCAGAAGAATTGCGATAAGAACTCTTTTATGTTAGACATTTCCTGTTATGCTTTAAATCAATTTACATCAATTAACTGAAATGAAGTAACTTTGGCGGCTTTTTTTTATTATTATTATTAGTATTCTTTACATTAAAACACAGTTTAGTAATTGTGCAGAATGAATTGAAAATTTAATCACAAGACGACGTCGTATGCTAATGCAATTGCCCTAACGAGTACTTGCTTTGTTTTCAAATTACCTTCCATGGATACTTTGTAAGTTTAGATGAAAACCACTCTCTGAGACTCCTCCTAACACAAGCGTAATGCAACGTCTTCCACGTAATAAGATCCTGTTATGTTTTTCCCTAACATTTCTAGACGAAAAATGCGCCGATGTAGTACAGTATAGTAATATCATCTCAAGTCGTGTTTCTTGTTTTTGCTTTTTTTCAAATCTTTAATAAACTATTTCTTGAATCATTGTTTGAATCATTGGATTTTCTATCATTTTCAGGCTCTCATTTGTAATTCTTTCAATTTGGCTGATTACTGAGCTCTTATGAGATTTTATAGTAATTGAGAGATTTTAAAAGCTCCTCAAAATCCCCTTTTAACAAACATTAGAAGTTGTTTTGAGGCTCTTCATTAAATTTTCTTAAATTTTCCATGTATGCTAATTATCATTTTTAAAAATAGAAACAAAAGACATCGAAAAAAATGTGTTTCAAACATTCGCTTCTACATATTGCTTTATCTTTAGGCAGCTCCCTCTCCTCCCTACAACCAATCACATCTCTGGAATATTTTTAAATAATAAAAGATTTCTAATTAATTGGTTATTGTTTTATAATTTTTTTAAATTCTATTACCCTACTTCAGTCGGATATAAATTGTGGGTCCGGTTGCCAACTGGTGTTTCTTCATTTCCTTATCCTAAAGCAGACTTTCCAACGATATAGCTTACTGTCTCAGGAAAAAACCGAATCAAATAAAATTTTCATATTTATAATTTTGTCAGAAGTTTTATAGCTTGTCTCCGAAAGTGGCGAGTAAAAGCTTTTAAACTAAGTTGTCTGGTTCTTTGGTCGAGAAGATTGTTATCTACACCACCAAAGAACCAGACAACGTTTCTGTTATACCAAATAAATGGTTGTCAGTTTGCTGGACAGTTCTTTTGTAAATTACACTCGTATGTTTAAAAATGTATTAGGAGCCCAGCACAGACTAACAACAAACAAATTGCCTTTTTGTGATTCATTTATCGGGGAGGCCATCCACGTTCACTTTGTAACCTGTAAATGAACTACTAACTTCTGTGGAACCTGTAAGTGTACACCTTACTATTATAAGTAGAGTGCTAATAAACATATTGTCTACCTTATTTTACTGTCTTTTATTTTTGAAACTTAGTGTATCTTCTAGCACATTCAGGTGGCATTCGCGGACATAAGTTTCTTTATGAATACGCTTTGTTTTTGTATTCCTGACCTATCTTTAAACATTGTACAGGAAATTTTCAATTACCATATATATATATATATATATATATATATATATATGAGAAACAAAAGACAAGAAACAAAAGAGCAGCACTTAAATTAATTGGAAATTGCCTTTCCGATTCAATTATTTTATCGGGAGAGGCAGGGTTGGGCTGACGAGTCCGCAGAAGGACGAAACGGCCGTACCCAACTCCTCTCCTAATAATTGAATCGGAAAGGCAATTTCCAATTAATTTAAGTGCTGCTCTTTTGTTTCTTGTCTTTTGTTTCTCAAATACTTTGCACAGCACGTTAAATTTTTGGCTTCTTTTCTGCCTTATTTCTTATATATATATATATATATATATTTATTTATTTGAAATGATAGTTTCTAGAAATTGTTGCGAAGATTGTAAAATTGTTGCTTTTTTTTCTTTTTTTTTTACGCTTATCGATGCATGAACTGCACTGCAGTTGTCATATATTAGGGTGACCAAAAAGTTCTTCAGTTTTTATACGTACGTGCACTCTAGTAACGTCATTCGAAACCATTTTGTTAGATAGTCTTGTGACAGCTGTCATATCAGCGGGCATTTAAATCCAAAACTGGTCAAAATTGATGAATTTCCTGCAGGCAATTTAATATTGAAGATGGAAGAAAATAAGCACGCAAGACCTCATGTTACTTTGATGACCAGGCAAAAACTGTTACAGCTTGGCTGAGAAGTTCTGATTCATCCATCGTATTCACCAGACATTGCACCTCGGATTTCCATTGATTTCGGTCAAAAGTCTCTTAATGGAAAAAAAAAAAAATTCAATTCCCTGAAATGCATCTGGAACATTTTTTTGCCCAAAAAAGAATGTGTGGGAAGACGAAATTATGAAGTTGCCCGAAAGATGGCAGAAGATAGTGGAACAAACCGTTTCAATAAAATTATTGGTGAGAATGAAAAATGGGTCTTTAGTTTTTACTTAAAAACCGAACGAACTTTTTGGCCAACACAATACTTTCAGTCCATGTTTCGATAATATGTTTAGTTAGTATCGTTCGGACACAGCCGAGTTCTCAAGACGACTGATATACCTGAAACTGGGTTCAAATCCCGTAATGGGTTTGGATGTTTCCTTCTTTCTTCTGTAGGTGTTAATCTTCCGTTCAACGATTTGTTCTCAATTTCATATCTTGTTCCTGGCGCAGCATAGCCTACATCGCTCTTGCGCAATGAGAAATCGCTCACTGGAATAGCATACGATAAAAAAACAAACAAACAAACAAACATATTTAGACAATCGTCGTATTAACTGACGTAAATAACGCAATTTATAACTGAAATAAAGCCTATACTCATGCAATTTGCCATATTCTAATCTTAAATTCATCTTTCAACTAGTTTGCGAAAAGGAAGATCCATTAATTACGAACCATTAAGCGTTTCTTCATATCAAACTATCCCTTTTCCTGTAAATTCATTGGAGTAGAACGTTCACTTCGGCCAGAAGTTTTGTTTGTCTTTAATATTCTATTCTCTGTTTCGACAGAGAGGCCTTCTCATATGGCGAAATCTGATCACTTACGTTCTCCTGGAAATCACGACATCAACTTAGAAATGGTGTCTTTGCAAAATTCATCCAAAGTAAAAAAACCTTTTCAGGATCAGTAATTATACGAAAGAGAACTAATTTACTTCAAATTGTAAAAAGTAAAATAAAGTAGAAACACATTCAACTCCGTTTTATTTTTAAAATACACAAAAAAAATGACAATTAATAAAAACATTTCCAATAAAATAGCCTTAAAAATTTTAAAAATATATTCGTAACTTTACAAAAAATAACTTCAAATATTTATAAGGTATTGCTAAGAATTCTAGCAGTAGATGTCGCTATTTACGTCCTGAAAACATCAATCCAAAACAAAAGTCTTTCTTTTGGGAAACGGATAGTAATTAATAAAAGTAGTTCGATGCAAGCTTACCTTTCATGCTATCTTCTGTATACTAAGATATTGTTAATGACGGAATATCATCACTAAGCTTGATGATTTTATTTCATCTTGCTATTACTTTTCAACGGAAAAAGACTGTTTTTCTCTATTAATCATGGATAAGAGTTTTCTTTCTTCCTTTTTTGTTCTTTTTTGGTTGTTCATGTCTAATGGCATGCCGAACAATATAACTTGCTGTAATTTTTTCGCCTTATTTTTTTTGCCATATTCTTGTAACATATGTTGAGATGGTTTTCCGTTGGCTTCCTCAGTAAATCATTATGGTTTGATTACAAACCTAAAGAGAAAGAGGAGAAGAAGCAGAAAACACACACAAAATTATGAAGGAGACATCCATGCCGGTTTCGGGAATCGAACTCAGGTTCAGACATATTAACCTCATGGCAGGCCTTCGCTTTGACCATAAGACTGCTTGAACGGCGTATGACAGTTCAGTTATAAAAGGCAATTTATGAATAAAATTACAGCGCTCTTGAGGCTTTCTTTTCTTGTTAAGAACTTTATAAAGCTTTTAAGCTCTGACTACAGTAAAAATCATTGATTTTATTCTATTTTATTTTATTTTATTCATTTATTTATTTAGATATTTTATTTTTTTGAGTGTGGCCAACTTTTATACGTAAATCGTACTCATACCTAAAACTTTTCTTCTTTATATTTTGGCTTATGTACAGGGTGTCTCAAAATAATATACTAACACTTCGATAGTTGGTACATCAAAGTGTTAGTATATTTTTTTGAGACACCCTATATAGAAGTATTGACAGCATGTCTCCTTATGAATAAAAATTCTTACCCAAATCTTTGGACTTTACAATTACTTATTTACTAGGCCAACCCGTGAAATATTCACGGAAGTAAAACACATACCATATTTTTGAAAACAGAGAAAAACAAAAAAGAAAGTAAAAAAATAAATAAAATGAAATTTAAAAAAAAATACACGGGATTCGAACTCCGGACCTTTCGATTTGCAGACCAATAACATGCCATTACACTACAGTAACAATTGCTTTCTCGTGATAGCAGTGAGCTAATAAGACCCTCTCCGCTCTCTCCACATTGATGACAAACAAACGTCCGGACAAACGTTTTTTTTTTCCTATTAATAGTATGATTTAAAGCTGAAAGTAAATGTTAAAGTTTCGTTAAATTTTTAGAATGTTAAAAATGTTTCAAATACGCATTTGGCAATCATTTTTCCGTTGCATAATTGTATTATTATTCAAACAAATATTTTATCATTGATTTATTGATTTAATTTTGATGGAAATAAATGTTTTATTGTAGGAATCATATTATCGAGCTAGTCAAACAATAAAGATAATTGCAATTACAACAATGTGAAAACAGTCATAGATAGTTATGTAGAATTGCACCACAGAATTTACTTCAATAAGTATCTGCGTTTAGTTAGTTAAGGCTATCGCTAACTAAAGAGAAAAAAATATGATTTTTTTTTATTTTTTTTTTTGTTTTATCTTCAAAATCTAAAATGTATTTTTTTTAAGGATTTCTATTAGCATTTAATATCTTGCAGTACAAAAATAAAAATCACTAAATAAAAGAAATTTAAATAAACAAAATTAATAGAATAAAACATCGGAAGCGCAGTGGTGCCTCAAGGAATAAATTACACAAAGAAAAACTCAGTAATGGAAAAAAATGAGTGAGAAAATTCATGTGTCACGATGAGCGGTCTCAATGAATTTTTTAAAGTATAAGACTTCAAACTGCGTATTTGAAACGTTAAAAAACAACAATGGATGAGACCAAGTTATTCACAAGTGACATCCTGGTACAGCTGTTTCACGTTCGTTGGCGATCATCAGCCAGGAAGTGACTTCTCCTGGCTGATGATTGCCAACGAGCGTGAAACAGCTGTTCCAGGATGTCACTTGTGAATAACTTGGTCTCATCCATTGTTGAAAATTAATAAAATGTTTTTAATACAATGATTATAATTGCCTTTTTTTTTTAATGAAATCTTTTAAAATACATATGCCTTACAAATATGTATCATTCACTGTTTTCTTTATTTCATATAATCTCTAACTTAATTATTTAATTTTTTAACCCAACTTTTTTTTAAAAACCTTACGTAATTGGGTCACAGGAAATATAAAAAGGTGTGTATTTTTTCGTAATTTTCAGTTCTTCATAATTTTTCCTTAACTTGAACTAATTGATATTTGATCAATAGAAAATAGAAATGAAAAAGTAGTTTAAAACTTGGTCAAATAAATGAAAAGTTTCAATTATTGTTTTTTTTTAAAAAAATAAATAAATAAATAGGCCTACATATAAAACTATAACAACTAACAATCAGCCATTGTATTAATGTTTTATTTAATAACACATTCAACATTCTTGATTAGGGTGAAGAGGAAATTATGTAATAGTGACAAGCTATTTAATTATTCCAATTATCGATTTCCGCTTCTTGTTGCCGTAACAACCGATTGTTGTGTTGAATTCAAAGAGAAACAAATGTCTAAACTATTAATGATGGAGCAAATTCTTATTGAAAGAAAATCGCTTCTTAAAGAGTTTTAATTTGTGAAAGTATCAGCGGCTGTCTCTACATGCTGTAGTTTTCTGACTTATGTCCAGTTACAAAGAAGGTCACAAGCTTTGCTTCTGTCATTGATTGAATTATTTAGCACTGAAAGGGAAGTTAAAATGAAAACGGCCGATCATAAGAAATCAATTTTTTTTTCGTCCTTCCCTTGAACAAGAGCAAGCGTTTTTTGGTATATCAGTCGATGATTTTTCTGGCATTTTTGCGAGAGTGTATTTTAGGAATTATTAAAAATGAATTAAGATGAAAAACAAAGATTTTTATTAATCATAAATTGTCATAGGATAAAATAACTTGTATTAGAAATCTTATTTTGCTGATACATATTAAGATTTATTTCATTTATTACTTATTATGAGCATTTCCTGTTGGCCCGGTAATGCACTAGGCAATGGGCCGAATGAGCTGGCTTTAATCCCTTGCCGTGATCGGGATTTTTCCTATGTTATTTTCTTCTCCGAACGGCTTTAGGGTTTATCCAGCCTTCTGTAAAATGGGAACCGGGTCTTCGGGTCAACGTGCGATCATTGGTCTGATTGTTCAATCTCGATGGGTATTGAAAACGTCGGAGCCTATGCTTTCGGCTTCCCACGAGCCATGAAGCCTGGTAAAGCATTTATACAGTTGAGCATCCGTAATCCGGAATTCCAAAATCCGTAATATCCCGAAATCGGAACTTTTTCAAGATAATGTCCTGTCTATGTGGTGAATGCCTATGTTCCCATTTATTCTCTTTGTGTTGAGAGACACGTTGCGTTGGTCATCCAAGAAACATTAGAAAGATAAACTGATGCTAATTGCTTGGGATCATAAAGCCAAAGAATTTCTCTGGGTTCTCTATGAGTGAGGAATCCAGGATACTCACTCATTTTTGTCGTTAGATAAACCTAATGCTGTTGGCTAATGTTGTTTACAATCTTTCTTTGTTTGTTTCATTTGTTGCCATGTTTTTTAGCGGTCCCATGTTACAGTTAACATAGGGAACCGCTATTGCTTTGGTGTTGTCTGTTTTTCACACTGTATGTCACACTCTGAGCGGCCAAACGGTTAGAGATATTAGAATGAAATCTTCACCATTGTGTTCAGCATCAAAAAGTAGGTGACCATGTACAAAAAAATCAGACCACTCCCGACCCCCCAAATTAACGTTTTCCGTAGCAGTAATAGTGATAATGATAACGATTATCACAATTATAATACTGATACTTCATACATAACAATACTAACAATTTCTAGCAGCACATCAAAATTAAAATGTAAACTACATTTAATATCAAAAAAGCAAATTTAAAAGCCTTAAATAACTTATTAATTTGTTCATCATAATAACTTCATATATCTAAAATAACGAAACAAACCCACTTTTCTTCATTTCTTCAAAACTCTATATTTCATCCCAATTAAGGGACTTCATCAGGATTAAAAGAAAATACAAATAAAAAAGAGAAAATCCTTCTCTTTCTCTTCAAATCATAATCGAAATGTTACAAAGAAAAATTTCAATAATCATAAGTTATTACATTAAATAATTAACATAACATATAACATCCAATAATCAGTAATAAACATTATATTCTAATACAAAATAACATAATTGACAACAAATGAATTGTAATGAATAGTAAATTAATTGTAATGAATAGAAATGTGGTTATTTTAAAATTAAAAAATCTTTAATCTTCTTATTCTTTATTAAAGATTAAATGAAGAAAAGTGGGTTTGTTTCGTTATTAACTTGTTCTTCAACTTATTATTATTTAAGGCTTGAAAAAGAGAAGACGTTTTCTTCTCGAAAATTTGCTTTTTTGATATTAAATATAGTTTACATTTTAATTTTGGTGTGATGTTAGAAATATTTAATAGTAGAGGCTGTAGGAGAAAGGATCTACTAAAGAAATATGGGAACTTTACATATAATACTAACAATTGCCAACAGGACGTCATTGTTAATATTTACAAACGTATTATTTCATAAATTGTTTAATATATCCAAATGATGCACTAAGCATTGTATTAGCGGCCCCTAGGTTACAGCTTGCCTGTAAAACATAAAGGAACGGTCTTGCATTTATATGCTCTTGCTTTTAATTATTTTGTTTATGCAATTTTGCATATTATGGGTCCGCTTTGCTTTTGACACTGTATAAAAGCATTAATTACCTTGTTTTTGTGTTGAATTTTATGAAAGCAAATATTTTTCACTTCTCTGCAACGCCAACACACCATACGCCAGAATCCGGAAAAATCTAAAATCCGAAATATTCTAAGTCCCAAACATTCCGGATTAGAGATACTGTACAATATCTTAAATTTATTTCCTATTTTAATCTTTACTTAGGTATTCCTTTAATTAAAAAAAAATCCCATCGAATTTTCTAACTGAAATATTAGAATAATGTAATTAATTCTATTTATAATTTGAAGCATTTCTAGCAGAAAAGTTGAGATAAAAGTTGACAACCCTCTGATCTTTTGTAAACTTAGCTGTGTTAAGTCGGATGTCTTAAAGAAAATATTTACCGTGGTTACTTGTTTATGGAGTAAACAGTGACGTTTGCACAGCTTAACTAACAGTAATGTAGAACCATTGGGAGCTGACATTAATGAATTACAGCGTTTACTCGTGGTCTGATTTACAGTTGTTTATTTATTTTTTTTTATTATTATTTAAATAAAACAGTCAAATAGTATTACATGATTATAAATAGAATTTATGATATAACGCTAATATTAAATCTAAAACACAAGCAAATAAAATTACATGTGATTTTTACACATAAGCGGAAATAGTTTTTATGCAGTATTTTAAGTCATTGTAATTCTTTATATTAAAGTACTACGATATAATGTCTAACAGATGGATGTTGAAGATCACGTTTGCGCGAGAATTACGAAAAACACGAGATCTCGCCATTAGCCTCTTCAGCAGGTCTCAAGGAATTTAGTATTTTTAATGTCTGTCACTAGGAAAATGCTACATAATAAATTTATTGTTTGTTTATTGACTGTTTTCAATTTATTAAAACTATATTAAACTGTAGTAAAAGTCTCATGCATTTCCCCGTATTCATTTAAATATTTCAATATTTTTGTGAGAAGACATGGATAGAGACTATTCTTGCGTAAATTACGTGAAATCACGAAAATACGGGATCGTCAACATCCATCTGTTAGACATTAGGCATAGGCAGGCCCTTTGGACTGGGGAACGTTAGACTTCCGGCGTTAAGTGACCAATGGGATTAAGTTGAGGTCGGGTGGTCAGCCCGACGCCCGTTCGCCTTTCAACACCAGGGAAACATGTACAATTGGGATGGATGAACCTAGTACCCGTCTGGAGGAGAATTCAGCGTCGGAAAATCCCCGGCGGAGAACCCGTTTCCCAAGCGCCTTACCATTTGACTAGCGGGCCCATCTTTGTATTACTTTACAAATGTAATAATAATTTCAATATTTTCCAAATCAGGAATCAAAGATTTCAGTTCAGTTCTTTCACTCTCTAGGGTTGAGATGGGTTACAGTATGGGAACATAGACGAATATAGATTTGTAAGATTTATTGAAGGTGGATTTAATTGTAATATAGAATTATCTATTTTATATGGAAAAGTACTAATATATGCACACATCGCCCGTCACTCTCATTCCAGTTGAGTTAAGTCGTAACAAAGTAGATGTATTGGAAAATATGCCTGGAAAGATGGAGTTAGGAATAATATTTTATTTATAATAAGAATGGTACCTATGTAACCCAAGTCATCTTCACAATTAGAGTAATAGGGTAAAGTCTCCTAATTTGTACCGGTCCCTAAATTGTACCGCTATGATATCTTGTAATTTGGTATGTCTTGTGGCGTCGGCACACGGCTAGTATCTTCACTGCGATGTACTGGCACTATTCTACTAGCCACATCTTTCTATGACCTGTTGTTTTATCACAGTCGACGTTTTCATGTTCTCTCTGTTTTTGAAGTTATTTTGATAAGGAAAACCTAAGACCCCACACAACACAAATTATGTACAAGAACTAATTTTTACATAGTCTAAGATTCTCAACTTAGTTGGCATTAAAATTGCATGTTTGTATTAAAAATTAGATTCTTCAGTAATGAAGGAATACATGTAGAGTTCAAGATGGCGATGTCTCCTAAATTGTACCAACCAAGTTATCTTAAATTGTACCGGTACAATTTAAGATAATATTTTCCAAAAAACGTTAAAATTTATGTTTTCATTTGCACCAAGGCTTAAAAATGCATTATGTGTATTATGTTAAGGCTTAAAATTAAAATGTGCATTATGTTACTCAATTTTTTCAATTTCGGTACATTACTGACCGAATTTAAATTTTTATTCGAATTTTTAATAGGTTTTGAGTTAGAGTTGGGGTAGTTTTTTTAAGTAAGAAATATGAAGATTTCTGTTCAATAGAAAATAAATCTACATTTAAAAGTACTTTATATGAGGAAATTTTAACTGAAAAAATTAAATGGCCTTCTTAATTATCATTCTAACTAACTTAACAATATGCTCAATTCTCATGTAATTTAAATAGCCTATTTTTTTTATTATTATTATTATGGATGCACAATTTGGTCCCTCAACGTTTAAACATCAAGTAGGAGCCATTACCAATCTTTTTGAGTCTTAAAAGTCTAAATAAATTAGAGTAAATAAATATTTTTTTGAAAAAAAAAAAAAATTATAATATTCACCCCCCCCCCCGAAATTTCAGCTGTTTCTAATCAAGTACTACTTAAATGTTGTTGGCAAAATAATAATAATAAAACAATATTAATAAAACATAAGCCGTCTTTGTACAAACTCATCTTTTACAGAAATTATGTGCCTGGTACATTTTAGGGGAAGGGTGGTACAATTTAGGGAACGGTTTGACATATTTTTTCTTTTTGTTGAAAACTATGTATGAAACGCCGTGCTGGCGTGGCTGTGCGGTCTCGGCGGCGGTCTGCCGTGGCGGCCAGTGCGCCAGTATCTGGGTTCGAATCCCGGCAGTGCCAGGCTGTTTCAATTTCCTTTCCTGTGTTGTCCAGCCTCTTCTTCACTTTCTCTTCGGTCTGA
Organism: Thereuonema tuberculata; assembly: GCA_023159025.1. Lineage (NCBI taxonomy): Eukaryota > Metazoa > Arthropoda > Chilopoda > Scutigeromorpha > Scutigeridae > Thereuonema > Thereuonema tuberculata. The sequence goes on from JAFIDM010006943.1 coordinate 20,442,055, forward strand.
CGTTATTCCAAAGAACTAATTTATTGTTACATTTCGCTTGAAGAAGGGATGACGTATTATCATTCCGAAAAGTTTTAAATAAACTACATGTTATGGAGATATGGTGTTTTTTTGTTTGCTAAACAAAGATGAAAAGGAAGAAGCTAAAAGAAGAATTTGGAAATAAGTTATTCGCCTGTTTTTCAAAAACATAGTTTCTTGTTTTAAACTACAGTGTATTTACAAATAAAGAAACAATGAACAGATGTTTGTCGATCTCCACCACATCCACACCTAGACGAATCACTAACATGAAAACGAATCCGAATGCACCATGTCCAGTAAAAACATTTGTATTGACAAAATCCGTAGTAAATGCATCTTCTATATGCATCATTAAAAATAACTTCGTAACATCTTCATTATTAGACTCAGTAAGTCTTTAGTTTCAGTTACTAATATACTTTTATTATTAATAAGCACAATGGGTACAATAATACATGCAATATCTTGTAGTTTTGACTGCGGATTTCGCAATTCCTATCTGTCACTTCGTTACCTGTAATCACACCTCTGTACGGTTTGTTTAAAACTCTTAAGTAATTCCCAACTCACTACAAGATACAGTCGGACCTCTATTTAACGAACCTCTATTTTGCGAATTTCTCTATTTAGCGAACTTTACTTTGGAACCAAGAACATTTTGCTAATTTCTTCGTAAAATAACCTCCAAATAGCGAAGTGCATTTTCTATTTAACGAACTTTTTCGTGGTATTTTCTTTTTTTTTTTCCTCCTTGAAATGTTTTTACAAGGCGCCAATCGCTGTAATTCTTTGCATTTCAACCAATGATAATTCGGCAAGTACGGAGGACGAAGACGGAGACGATGTTCCCTTAGAGGAAATAAAAGAAATGTGGATACAGCTGAGGGAAAAAGAAGAAATTAACGATGATGTGCTGATTGATGGTTATCTTTCACTTGATTTTGAAGTTGAGACCTCGGAAAAACTAACTGAATCGGATATTTTGGACAGTGTGAAAAATAAAAACAATACAGCAATGAATTGCGATGAAGATGATGAAAATGGAAATGATCATGATGCAGAAATCAAAAAAACCTTCATATGATGAAATGCTAAAATTGAAACAATTTGAAACATTTGAAACAATCCGACGCGGATTAGAATTTGAAGAAAATAAGCCTGAAGGGGTTTTTTGGTGCATTGCAAAGATGCGAGACGTACTAAGAGCGAAAACACTTTTTCAAAAAAAAACTCAAAAATTTTAACAAAATTTTACTAATAAAGTCTGTTAAAGTAAGTAATTAACTTTCTAAGTAAATAATTTCAGTAAGCATGTGGTAATGTATGCTTTATGTCATTAAAATTATAACTTTTTTTAATAATATTTATTGTTTAAATATTTTAAATGTGTTCTATGTAGTCTAAAGTAATTTTAAAAGATACACTCTATTTAACGAATTTTCCATCTAACGAACTTTTTTTCGGGATTTAGCGACTTCGTTAAATAGAGGTCCGACTGTATGTAACTATATAGTACTGAAAAACATTGGAAAAGAAAGAGGAAAGTTCTGAAAAGCAAGTGAAATTAGAAGAAATATAGTAAAAAGTTTTATTTAAACTGTTATTTGGTAAATATTGGCATAAGTAGGTAAAATAGATCTAAGCAGGTTTTCGCTTTACGTCTGAGAAGTACTTTCTTATTTAGTCTTGAAGATACAGTATGACTAGACTTGAAATTAAAACTAAACAACAGTAATAATGCGGAAATCGTGCGTTGAAAATCTGATACTAATCGTAGCGCCACATAGCGGCAGTAGGGTAACTTCGCGTAGCAACGATCCGGGAAATTTGAAATCTCGTTACATTAGATCGATTTACATTTGGAACCGGAGCAGTGATTAATGGATTACTGATGGTTAATCTAAGATGTCGTTAAATTGGCTTAGTTTAACGACATCTTAGATTAACCATGTTGATAAATACGAAGTTCGGATTTTATTAAAAGAGAAACTATAAATAAATAAAATAAAATGCAATAAAAAAATAGGGTTATTTAGGCTAGAATCAGTTCTTTGTTTCATTTTAAAAATATTTCAAAATATCATTAACAAAGCATGTTTCCTTGGACGCTTTTTTTCCGAACTTTAAGATGCCCTGCACTTAACTTCGGTAGAAAAATCACCATGGTAATTTCGTGGCCATTTTGTTTTCATAACTACAGTCCATTGCAAGAACAGTGTACCGGGAATTATGAATGCAGGCATCCGCCTCTTATTCGATAAATTAGCGATCAGAGCGCTGTCATCGAATTATGGAAATCATCGAATTACGGAACCCAGTCTTTTTAGTTCACAAATGCATTTTGGTCATCGAAAAACGTAAATAATGCATTACATATCACTTACGAAAGCTAAATACGCTGTATGTATACAAAGTACGAGTAAAATGAAAAAAAGTTTGACTTTCAATATTATGATTCTTGCATAGATGAATATGTAGAATACTTGAAAGCGGCAGAATCGCGTGGAAGATCGTGGAAACAGGTCGAAAGAGCTCAACGAATGTGTGGGTTCTGGTTATGCTCGAAAAGGGTCGAAAGAGCGGACCCTCGAAAAGCGGAGGACGCCTGTGGTGTTTGGGAAGGTAGAGGAATCAAGCCAATCAGAAGCAAAAAATAACGGCACGACAGCAGATCTGAATGAAAAGCTTCCCAAATCTGTCAGTAGATGGTGCTATAGCAGTTTTAAATCGCGCTATGGTTTGGTGGATAATCACCTGCCGATTGATGGCGCTAGTGCTGTTTTAAAGACATTTAAAGACATTCTTTGCAGGCGCGGACCACGATTAACTCACGCGTTACCTGATAATTCTATTAGGCGATGTGATAAATATACGATTATGGTGATAAATATAAGATACGGTTAATTAATAAGTCGTAATGATCATGTAATGAGAAGGTTGGAAGTGATTGGCGTAGGAGAAGGCCACAAAGGGCTGAGAAGTCGTACATTCTGCGATCTTGATAATAATTTGCTAAATAAAAGCGTTTTGTTACATTGTTTAGGCAAGACTTCCGGAGCGAAGCGACGGTAGCCGTCTAGTAAATAAATAAATATTAAAATAAATAAAAGCAGAATTATATCATTATATTTATTTAATCTGGTGTTTTGTTTGCAGAACTAGTTGATCAACTGTAAGAAGCCTGCGAACCACTGCCACGAGGGACGCATAAAGCTTTTGAGTGAATAAAAATGAATGCTCTCCGAATCCGAAAACTAACTTTTTTTTTATTGTTAACGTTTTACTTAATTGCGTGGCACATATCTCACCAAACACCCCAAACCCTTTTGGCAGTGTTGCAACGTGTGTAAACGTTCCAGTCGTAGAGAGATGGCTGCCTGAAGCGTCCTCCAATTTGCATTGCAGTTCACGAGCAAGGTCAGTGTGAGGGCATTGCGATGGGTTGCGCTGCGGGAGGAGGATTTGCGCTTCGTTACTAGAGAAAGAAAATTGAAATCTACAAATTTAACGAAGCGTATTAGGAAACCTTACAAGACAGTAATCTTGTAAAAATTTCCATACGATTCATTTTTGAATTCCCGTTCCTCCTCCTTCCATATTAGGTCACAAGTCTAGTCTTTTATTGACTATGATTTCGTTGCTGATTGATCAAAGCAAACATTCGAAAGCAACTTGAAAAATAGTTCCGGTTTTCAATTATAGCATTCATTCAAAAGCAACCGCTCTCCAAAAAAACGACAGGATGTTTATAATAATAATCAAAAAAATTAAATCGAACGAAAATTAAAAAGCACAAAACGTAAAACTTTATCACCGAGCAGTATCACGATGTTAATTTCAGAAGACAATAGATGGTTCCTTTTGATCCATCCTGTATTGGATAACAACAGAATTCAAAATTTATAATTGTGTTTGTGAAACTTTTTTTTTTTACATTTTCCAGACAACAACCTTTCGAAGCATTGTGCATTGTTGATTATTTATCTTTTATCTTTAAGACATTGGAAGCGCAGTTCCAGGATGTCACTTATGAATAACTTGGTCTCATCCATTGTTATCGTTTTATCTTTGTTTGTATGTATTGATGATTAAATAAGAGACTGAAGACTGGTGCGCTCTTACATTCCAAATTGAACCATCTCATGCTAATGCTTTCATACGTAGACAGACGAATATGATAGACGAACCTAGAGAATTCAGCTATTTATTTAATAGTGTTTTTAGTTATATAATATTACTTTTTATGAAAATATAAAATTGTGTTTTTGTAATTTAATACTTATTCTGTTGTCTGGAACGAAATCGACTTTCTGAAATTCCTTCCATATGTGTTCGATGGGTTCAGGTCGGGACTCTGGACAGACTAGTCGATTTCCTGAACCTTAATCTTTCACAGACCTTGCTTTAGGACACTGAGCGTTATCATGAGGCAATGGTCATCGCCGACATGGTCTTCGCCGACATGGTTTTCTGCCGTAGGCAGTACTAAATGGCAGTACCGTAGGCAGCACGTAACTCGTAAAATATCAATTGAACCTTCAGCATTTACATTGCCACCGTGCAGTAGTACAAGAGGAACGAGGCCATTCCATGAAAAACACCCTCATCCACGCTTCAGTTCTCTGCTGCAAAGGGGTGTTCGGATATTTTTGATCACATAGTGTATTAAAAAGGGCAATTGATATTTGATATTTATTTCTTTGAATCCTGAGCCTTCTGAGAAAGGAGTGAAAACTTAGCAGGTTAAGCAGTTAGAAGCTTTTCAGAAAAGCTTTAGAGTATTGCAGTGAAACGCCAAGTATTGCCGTGAAGCCAATATCAAGTGACACGCGTCTATCACTGAAGTCGAGGTAGCTTCAAGTCATCACTTGGGTCATTTCAAATCATCGTATCTTTTTGATAAAAATCAAATAATTAGATAAAAATCTATAATTTTACTTATGAAAGGGTTTAATAAATTGTAATTGTAATTCCTTGTTATTATTTACCCATGATTATTGAACTTCATTTTATTTGATCTCAAAAACACGCAGTGTTTCAAGATAAGTTTATATTTTGTTATATTGTTTAAAACTCGTATTAAAATCTGGACTTTATCTTCCAATGATTAAGGAATCTAAATAAAATGATATGGCTTAGAAAACTTTTTTTTTATTATCTTTATTTAATTTATAAAACTGTAAGTTACTGAAGTCTAAAATTTTTGTAGACAATCAGATAGGATTTTCTTTGATTTCTAAATTCAAGAATTTTTTTTTTTTACACAGTGAGAATTCATTTAATATTTTTTATTTATTATTATTATCTGTATGATTCTTTTTTGTACTCTATTCGTTTTTTAAATTAAACAACATGAATTTCAGTAATCGTAGGCTAATAATACTAAGGAATTACAATTGCTGTTTATTTAACACTTTCATATTTAAATTTTCAGAATTTGATCTGCATTAGTAAAAAAGATTGGTTAATTTAAAACGAACCTGGGATTTTTCCGAAATTGTTATAAATTCGAGAATAATTTTAAGTCTATTCTTTTTTGAAATTGAACTCAATTCACCAAATTATCCTACGAATTATTTTAGAAACATTTGGAACAAAGACACGTCCAAAAAAAAAAGTTTTGTTTTAGCTATAGAAAAATATTGATTTCAGATATTAAAATGAGGCTATGAAAATTATTATCTCTTAGGTTACTGTTTTTAACCCAACCTACATTTCCTAAACTGTCAACATTTCCCTTTTTTAATTTCCATTTTGACAATGTCTATACAAAGCTGGATAAGGTTGCCGTTAATGAAATTCAAAAATATTTACAAAGCGGAATAATTTTCAATTTAGTTAACTGAGCATATCTTGCTATTCCACTTGAACATTTTCCTTCTGTGTTTGTCTCTTTGTAAGCGCATCACGTTAAAACGGCTGGGCGGATTTCTATAAAATTAAAATGGTATTTAATTTATTTGTGGTCCTATTCAAAATATGCGCATCTTTGTTTTAGTTTCGACGCCTCCTACTCCTCAAAAATGCGCGGACATCGCTCGCTGAAATGGCTGGACTGCTTTCTTTAAAAATTTGGTATGACGCTTATTTGCGGCCCAACTAAAATTATGAGCGCGATTGGTCTCTTTCCCACCCAGTCCTCAAAATGGATCACTCAGACGTGTGCATCAAGCTTTCGTTAACATTGAGGGTTGTCCAATCTCCCCTCAACCGACATTTTCTGTGCACCAACATTCGTTAGGGGTTTAACAGTCGTTAAATCGCTGATGAGTCGTCAAATTTTAGCGGCCCGAATCTGATCCATCAAATCACTCGTCAACTTCCATCAGCCATCTTTTCAAGATTGAAACCGACTCCTGTGATTTTGACGATGAATTAGATGTATTTTTTTTTCTATTAAAAGTTCCGAAAATAAAGTTAAATACGATTAATTCCTTTGAAGGTTTTGTCCTTCGCAATTCTTGTCATCAAGAAAAATATTTAGCCCGAGTATTTTTTTCTTTTTCATGGAAGCTGTCATTTTGAAACGTACTTGTGCCTATGAAAAGTCATCCGGAAATGACGTTAAATGACATTAATAAATAATTGGTAAATGTTATTAACCAATCGCAGCCAGTTTTAGAAATAAGATAAGGACTCATCAGTAAAGTTTTGTCAGATTGTGTTTGGTGCACACAAATTTTTATTTGAAGACTGATTAATATTTAACGGCTCATCAATTTATAGGTGATGTGACTGAGCTTTGATGCATGGCGCCATCAGTGCTGTATAATCAATGAATAGCTGAGCGAAGTAGACAGATAGAAAGTAAAGTTGTGTATTTTATTTTTTTAATCGCAACCTGCTCAATCTTCAAGACTCAACCGCGACCCATTATTGACGAAATAAATAATTTTATATCCAGGTAGGAATCTGACAAATTGCAAAAAAAAGTACAATTTTTATTACTAAGCATTCAGTTGTATGGTTGATATAAACAAAAAAAGACAAACAGGAAATTCTTCAAATCAATGGACATTAAACTTTAATTCTTGTATATACAGTAGTTTCAGAATATTTGTTATGAAATAAATGTAATATTAAATTAAAACATATTCCTGACAGTTTCGAACGTACTTCATTAGACTGTTTAATGTTTGAAACTGTCAGGAATATGTATTAATTTATTATTAGTAAAGTGTGCTACCTTGTTTTATACTATAGCTATTAATCTCTCGTTAAATGGAGATCTTAAAATGAATTAAATGTAAACTTAATATTTAGAAAGACATAGGTGCTTTTATGTTTTTAGTGATATGATTAATAATATGTTGTTAGTAACGTGAATATAAAATATATTTTATTGCTAGGCTAAATGTAATGAACAGAATCAAGATATGATTGATTATGATTAATTAAGTTAATTTTTACAAGCATAATTTTTTTTTATCATAATTTATTTTCCTTTTATTTATGAAACATTTTTTTTTCTTTCATCGTTTCGATTTGTGTGTTGGCAGTGACAGAAGATGGCGGACGGTTTTTGTCCATTGTTCATTTCGCTCTTATCGTCGTCTGTACTTCGTTCTTTTGCTTCACTCTTTGAATGACGTAAGATTAAGTTTTGAGTAAATAAATAATTAAATACATAGAAATTTATTGACTGAATACGCGAAATATTATTATTCCAGTTCAGTGGCGTATATAGAATATATTTTCGGGGGGGGGGGGGGGGGGGG
>JAFIDM010006943.1:20449896-20479834 GCA_023159025.1 Thereuonema tuberculata
CCCCTCGCCCCCCCCCCTATATACGCCCCTGTTCCAGTTAAACTGTTATTATTATTATTATTATTAATATTATTATTATTATTATTTATCTGTTGGCCTATTTATATGCCCATCACGCTAAAACGGCTGAGCGATTTTTTGCAAAATTTGATATGTAGCTTATTTTTAGTCTAAATTAAAACGTGGGTAATTTTGTTTTGTGAGAAATTTTCTATTCCTCAAAAACAATCTCCGAAATCCTCGCTAAAAATGGCTGGACTGATTTGTTTATAACTTATACCACGCTCACATTTATACTTACAGCTAAATATGAGCACCCCAGAAAATGGCAAATTTGTACTATCTGTATTCAATAGATGTTACCATTGGAATTTTTATAGATTGTTAGTTTTTATCGTTTTCACTATTTATAAAAAAAAAAAAAATATATTTAAGGAAAAGTAAGCTTTAAGTTCTTTAAAATTTCTTGTTTGTTTCCTTTGCTTAATATGAAAATATATAGCTTAATGTATAATCATTTGTTAGGATCCACTTCAAAGCTAAAAAACCTGGCTTTAAAATGCTGTTGCAATTCGAACATAATAACGTTCACAGATCTCATTACTCTTCGACTATTTAACCTAGGAAGATGAAATTTTCCTTTAAGTTTGGGTCACGTTTGTTTGTTGCAAATTGGACTTAGTGATAACATTTTTTTGCGAGGAAAAAGAAATTTATATTGGTGTTGAAGTTTCGAATTATATAAGGACTCGAAAGTTGGACTGCCAACTTTTACCTTCGTGTTACTGTAAAACATATTGACAGAGCACTCATTAGAAAAGATTAAAAAAAATCTTTCAGAAAATTCTAAATAATCCGCTGATAAGTATTAGCGTGAGTGATTCACAATTAACATTTAAAGTGCTTCGACTTCGTTTTGTTTTGTATTTTTTGTTTTATCTGTTAAGCCGATACTACAGTGAAAAAATAGCGATGGCCGCCTTAGGTTTATTTTATCTGATTGCAAGTGCTTGTTGTAACGAGCTTAGCTGCGGAAACCTTGCAACAGCTTTCGCGGACGACATCAGAAACCTCACAAGAGAGAGCAACGCACACAAGAATGACGGACACAATCGGTCTATCAGGAACAGGCAACCGTCACTCAACGGCTTGAATTTCTGACCTCAAGTGGGGAAGAGGAACTTGGGACTCAAGACTTGTGTTTCAACTGTAATCCATCTTACCTTCGATTCACAGACCTTTTTAATGGATGCCTTGTTAAACAACTAAAGAAGAGCTAGCAGCGTGGGTGCCAGGTAGAGAAAGAGAAGTAAATCAAGCCCTCTATTTCATTGGAAACAGTTGAAAAAAATAAATCTTCTCATCGAATTAGTAGAAGATCTTGAAAAAAATCGTTATGAAGAAACAAAGATATTGTGATAATTTTTATATTTGTGTTTGTATCATAGTTTTATTTATTCTATTTTATTCTATTTACTCTTATATATTTTTAGTGTTCTAATCAAGCATCATTTTCTCTAGTGTACATTTTAAATTCTAACGTTAACTGTCGATTCTGTTTGTTTATTTTTAAATTCTTTCCATTGGTGTGCTACCCATAATTCCCTACAACTTAAAAGCTACAGTTAAAATCAGCTAAAGATCACATGTCATTTAAATCCCCCAATGAATTGTTAAAGCACACCAACCAATTAGAGCCCATGTACATGAAGCTATTTAAACCCCTAATTTTACTTGAATAAACAGATTCCAGTTCAGATCCAGCTAGACTCAGTCTACCTTGTTTTATGAACCACAGACGAAACCTATCACCACAATATAAAATTGTTCAGGTAATCCAAAAGAATTTAAGCAATTTCATTGGCTTGTAATTATAATAATAATTACTACTATGCGTCTAAGTCAGCTAGGCAGTCCCTTTCAGGCGTTGGGACAGAGAACTTCAAAAAATAGGGGTGAAAGGTAAGTGCTGTAGGGAGAAAGGATTAAGCACAGTGGGGGTGGATTTTTCTGTGGATTAGAAGGGATTTAACAAATCGAAACACAATCTAAAATTGTGACGGGATCTAAATGACGATTTCAGAAGAGCTGAATTCTCCAAAATACTAAAAAAAGGATCACATAAGACTGTTTTTTAATTCCACGACAATATATAATAATATCTTATTTATTTATTTATTTATTTATTTATTTATTTATTTATTTATTTATTTACTTGGTTAATTAATAAAAATATTTAAATAAGTAATCAAATTTACAAAGAAATGTTATATGAAATGTTCATACAACAGTTTAATAGTACATTAAATCTTTGTTACTGGGTAAAGTATTGTGAGATCTTATAGGAGGTTGCGACATCAATCTCTCACTTCTTGTGTACCGGGATTCGGTTCTCAGGTGGACGATCCACGCTGGGTAGTTTTTTCTCGGGGTTCTCCCATTTCGCCTGCACTTTTTCCACCTGACTTTTTTTAACATTCTCTCCGTCTGTCCTTATTCCTGTGGAATGTAAGAAAGACCTGAAGGTCGCAGTTTTTGGTATCCCTGCACCCACATTTCACAGAATCTGATCTAATTTTTAAGGATCTTTATGGTAATTCTATAAAGCCCATTAGTTCAAATGTAAATTTGCATCATTTGTAATTACCTCTCTTTGATGAATTCATGATTTTTTTTTTAATTGGTCAAAAGTCATTAGATCTATTATTCAAATCCTAATTGCTACCAAAGCCGAAAGGAGTGAAAGAGAAGACGAACAGACAAACATTAAAAAGAAAGGAAATATCCAAGCCTGTCCTGGGATTCGAACCCTGATTCAGGCATGATAGCTGATAATGAGACGACATGGATTTGATACATGGATTATCATGGATTTTGATGCCTTTTTCGGAGATGAAAGCACGTATGGATACTTCAAAAACATACATAGTTTGGAGGATCAACCCTTCACGGATTTTGAGATATTTTACATCGTTTTCATTGGATTTCCAATAATCAATGAGATAGTTTCGTTATTGTTGATAGTTTAATGATAACGTTCCTGCCTTTTGTAGTGAAGATCCTAGGATCACATCCACGTTATTTTTTTTTTCTATTCTTTTTAATTTTATTCTTCATCGTTGATTTTTTTTCTTCATCTTTTTCTATTTTCTTTTTCTTTTTCCTTTTATTAATATACTTTTTATTTTTTTTTTCTGGCTTACATTTGTAATGCTGTTAGAAATTTAATTACACAATAAAGTAAAATGTTTTTATGACTATTATTTATATAAATGATCAAATACCATTTAATTTCTTCTTCATTTCGTTTCATAGTAGTTTTCTTCATCCATTGTTCTTCTTTTTATTATGCTAATATAATTTTTTTATTACTTTCATTACCCAGAAAAAAATACGATTAAAATATGTAAATGATAATCCCTTTCATTTCTTTAATGTACGTAAATAAACAGAAATGCATTAACATAATGAAAAAAGAAAAACAAAGGGAGAAGGAAAAAAAAAGAGAAAGATGAAAGCAAAAAGGGTGAAGTAAAAGAAGAAGAAGAAAAGTAAATTATACTTGGTTATTTATACTAATAATAAAGTCATAAAAAAATAACGTTACATTTTATTTAGGTACAAATTAAAGGGGGTGAATATTTAAAATTTTTAATAGTCTTACTAATGCAAGCCGAAAAGAATAGCAATAATAATCAAAAATATATTAACGTATGGAAAAAGAAGGAAAAACCTAGAAAAAGAAGAAGAAAAAATCAATAATGAAAAAAGAAAAAAAAACAACACACAAACATACAGCGGTTTCTATTCCGCGATTTTCATCACAGAGCTACCGCCGACAACAACAACAACGGAGCTATTGTATTTCTAATATTTAAGCTATTACAGGAAATCCAATGCAAACAATGTCAAATGTCTCGAAATCCGTGGAGTGTTGGCCCCCAAACCTACATTTATTTTTGAAGAACTTCATGCGTACTTTCATCTACCAAATGAGCATCAAAATCCGAGTTACACAGGGAATGTCGTTTCCTTATAAGTTACGTTGATTATCGTATAATAAATAGTTTATATGGTTAGTTTTTTAACATTGTACGTAAGTTCTAAGTATCAGACACGTCGATTAAATTTTGAAATGGAAGATTATTTAAGCGGAAAGCTGATTCAGCAGATATTGAATTTTAGAATAATACAATAATAAGATCTGTTAATATAAGATAGGTTTATTTAAATTGCAAATAAAGAAGTAAACACTAATTTAGAAATGCAAGAAGTAGCGCATAACTTTAAAAATGTAGTTGTTGTTTTTTTTTTTTATGGGATTAAGTACTTTAATGGGATTAATGAAAACTGTGATGTTTCGTCATCACCATCATCAGAATGTTCGTAACCTAGAAATCGATGGATGAGATTCGACTTACGTAAGACAGTACGAAATAAAAATGGCCTGTCACAATTGCAGGAACTTTTCTTTAGTTTTGCTGTACATGTAAAACTTTTTTGACATTGTTTATTTTATTTACGAACTCTACTTACTTTTATGAAATACGACATAAATGTCTTTTCAGAAACAGAAATATGGTTTTCGAATTAGAATCTTCAAATTCAATGTTTATGTGAGGCTTTTTGTGGTGAAGTAATTTAAGTTAATTCAATATTGTATTCTTTACTATTTTATAAATTGCAATTGATTAAATCACAGCAGAGTGAACTCCTAAATATAGGCTATGAGTTTCGCCATTCGATGTATATATCTACATAAAACTTCATATACTTATACAGTATTTACGTATCTTCATGGTTTTTTTTTTTCTTTTTCGCTATTTTTTTTCTTTCTTTTTTAATTTTTGTGAAGAGAGGACGATTTCTAGCGGAAAGTTTCCCTTTTGAGATGAAAAGAAAAGATTGAAGATTGATGATTTTGGTTTTGGTTTCTTTCTTTTCTCCGTATTTGTTTTATTTTTATTTTTTTTTTTTGAGATTTCAGGGCCAAATCTACTAATTTCAGTTATTTCGTTAGTTAAAAAGTGAATTCTTCTTCCTTCCTTTAGAAGTAGATTATCGAGTTTCGTTAATCCTTTTTTTTTTTTCAAATCTGAGTCACGGCTGGGTGGTCCCTTGGTCTGGTTTCCATGGCAACTGTATTTGTTGAATGCCGTTTCCTCCCTTTGATGGTCTCATGGGCCAATAATGGCAATAATAACAACAGCAGGATATATTAGGACGCCTACGGTGGGCGTAGATCTTTGCCTGCATCAGAATCAACAATTTAATCCCGTCAAAACAAGGCTGAGGGACTGATCCACGATAATCAATCACACTCAGCTGCCCCTAGTGAACAGAGAAACGAATGGGAAAAAAAGAATATAAATAAAGGAAAATTTGGGATCGAATGGAATTAGCAATGTGGCAGTAGCGTAGCAAAGGAGTTGCCGAGGGGTCCAAAATCATGGATAAATTCATCACATTACTTGTCTAAGTGCATAGCATTCAATATATGATATCCTTGCCAAACTTTAACCTGGAATGGATGAAGTGAATTATCTAAAGCAATTTAAACTCGAATATTGAAAAATGATGAAACACTGTCCCTGGGATTGCTTATAAAAATTCCTTCGGTTTTTGAAGTTCAAAATAAAAATTTTCTAATTCAAAATAAAAATGGCTGTCACATCTTTTTAAATTTCTACACCCATTTTTTCTGTCATTCAAGGAATGGAATAAGGTTCTGTTTCATGGTTTCCTTGGAAACAGGAATTCGTCATCAGTATCATTGAAGTATGTATTAAAGAAATTAGAACAGAGTGTCGACAGAACCGGGAAATCAGGGAAAACCTGGAATTGTCAGGGAATTTTGTTATTCTGGATAAAATCAGGGAATTATCAGGGAATTTTGCAATTATTACTTAAAATCAGGGAATTTTTTGGTTGAACAGATCGGTTTGGAGGTTTTTTTTTTGTTTTTTGTTTTTTTTTTCGGTTGAACAGCTCAGGGAATTATCAGGAAATTTTAAAAGAAATTGTTCATGAAATCAGGGAAAAATCAGGGAATTTTTTTTTTTCAGATTTTGTAGACACCTTGTAGAAGTTATGCATGGGGAAGTTGAACATACACAAATTATAACATGAAAAAGAGGAATAAGGAGAATGTACAACGTACAATCCACGCCTTGAGCTATCGTCAACGGGAATCTAGGACAGCTGTTTCGTTCTTGTTCAAAAACAAACATTAATAAGAAAATCTTTGTAACCGGTACAGAATTAAAACCTCTGCTCGGCCAGTTAACGGCTAGCCATAAAGAGCATTGAACAGGACAGGACAAGACAAGGACCCATTTGGTCTTAAATGGAGGAGTTTAACCTACACAGATTGAAACACGAAAAAAAAAACCAAAAAAACACGGAAAAAAAAAAGCGAAATTAAGGAAAAGATGAAATTCTGCATTTCTTGAAGAATGTCCAGAAAATTATGTAATAAAAAAAGAAAAAGAAACCTCTTAAGTCAGAACTCTAAATTAAATCTGTAATTTATTAAAATGTAAGTGCAAACAACTTACTTTTATCTTCTAAAAAAAATAAAACCACTATTTTTTTTTTGTTGTAATTATGTAATGAAATTTCAAATTATACAACAATGACATTAAGAAGACGAAAGCTACAAACAAAAAATGAAACGGACAACAGCAATAAAAATTATTGTATGTTTAATTGCTTATCAATATTCTAGTACTAATATTACGTATTTTTTGTAAGGTTTTATATAAAAAACTGTAATAACCAAAAGAATAAAATACACATTTTTTTAAAGTAAAATTATAGTATTACATTAAGTAAAATTAAGTATTACAAAGGCTTTATTTTATAACTTTCGGATTTTTTTATTCATTTTTATTGAGTTCTATTCATCTATGCATTTTAACGAGGTTAAAATTTAAAAAAAATATAAATAATATTACATTATTGTGACTTTGGTTCTAAATTTTGTAATAATTTAATTAATTAATTTTAGTTATTACAAATGTAAAATATAATCTTTTGAAATCTAATCGTTTCTAATTAAATCTTTTATTACTTTTGTTTATTTTATTTTATTTTTATTTTTTTCCACAATCTCATTAATTAATGTTGTTTTAACAAATTTCACTTATCTATTATTTTTATATTGTGATTTAATTAATTTAATGATGTAGCCCTATTAGTGTAATTAATGTCATTTTCTAATTCGATACTTTTATACTAACCATAATTTAGCGATTAAAGGAGATACAAAATGTAGGATCAATAGAATAAATCTAATGTAAATTCGAAATGATTTAGAGTAAAGTAAATAATAATAATAAAAATATTTAACGTTTAGAGAAACTGAGTAATTAAAATAGGTTGTTGTAATTAAAACATATTTAGCAATATTTAATATAGTCACAATAAGTAATAGTGATGATAGAATATTTTGCTGTAGTTGTTCTTTTTGCATGATATTTTAATATTTACTCGTCTTCTTTCTCATTGTTGTTGCTCTTCTGTTTTTTTTTGTTTTTTTTCTTTTTTGTTTTTCAGTAAATCTGTTTTCTGCAGTTATCGCGTTGCATAATAAATATTTTATAGATGTTTTTTATTGACTTTTACTACAAGCAGACAAATCGATAATCGATTGTAGATTAAGAAAACGGAGAACTAATATCTCTATTCTTCTTCTTTTGTCGACAACGGTCAACTTTAGACCACAATCTAGCCCTAGCTGACAATGTTAGGGTGAGGCTAGGAAATTGAATAAGGGGGGGATGGGCCCGAGATGAATATCTCAGCCAGAAATAACCCTGAGATTCTAAGTCTTAGAGAGAAACGGTCGAAGAAGAAAGAAACATCCATGTCCAAGCCGGGATTCGAACCCGGGTTCCGACCACACGGCAGACCGCTCGACCATGGTTGAACGGCTCTAATATCTCTATTATTATAAGAAGTTTCAATTTTTTTTCTCACATCTAATGCATTTTCTGGTCGATTCTCACTCGATTCCAACTCTGTATGGATCATTTTAACATTGAAGGCTTGTTAAATTATGTTTTTTTTTTTTTTTAATAATTGTAGCATTCACAAATGAACTTCATGTTTTTTTATTATTCTACGCTTTTTTATTATATTACTTTAGGATAACAAATTTGCTCAAACAAAGATAAAGTATCCAAGCACTTTAGAGCTTTTCTATTTTGAGTTTTTCGAAAATTTTTCCATTTTGGGTTTTTCGCAAAGTTTTCCATTTTGGATTTCTTGAAAACTTTTCCATGTTGGTTTTTCGAAAACTTTCCTATTTTGAGTTATTTGAAAGCTATTGCACTTTGGTTTTTTTTTTTTTTTTTTAAGTTTATTAATTTATTTTTTTTTTAACGTTTTCTATTTTGTTTTACGAAAACTTTTTTATTTTAGGTTTTTCGAAAATTATTTTGGAGTTTCTGAAAACATTTCTATTTTGGGGTTTTTGAGAACTATTCCATTTTGGGTATTTTTTTTTTTTTTTGGGTTTTTTTTTTTTTTTTAAAAAAAAAAAAAAATTTTGTCTGGAAAAATTAAAAGTACTCAGTTAGTTATAAACAATATTAAATCACCTCTAATAATATTTAAATAAAAAAAATACTAGAGACAAATTTTGAAAATTATTGTACTCTGTAGTAAGTAAACAACAATTCTCAAAGATCTATTTCCTTTTTTTTTTTGTTTCAGTATTAATAGATCTAAGTTAATTAGATCTGAATTAATAAGATCTAAAAAAAATATATATTTCAATTTTTATTTCTTTATTGACAGGATCTTGAAGTGCGAAGTGGAGATTTGCAAAATTTATGTTTTCTATGATTTCGTATACACATCATCATTCCCCACGAACAAACGAATTTTCTATAATTTTCGAAGGAATTATTAAAAAAAAAATTTAACATCCGATGGTTTCTGATAATAAAAAAAAATAAAAATAAAATAAAATCTGGATTGAGCCTGAATACTCTGATCCTCGCGAAACAAACTCTTCAAAGATTTCACATTAAGTTTCCTAAAGATTCATACCCTGGCTCAATATTGTTATCGGAGGCATGCATTTAAACACACAAACACGATGGTCTCATTAGCCTCCCTTCCTTTCAGAAATTATGCCTACATTTCAGTAAATGCAGTTTTTCCAATCCTGCAACGCTGATTGCGTATAATTTAGAGGCATTTGTGCGAAGTGGGTTCCTCGAATCGGAAGTATTTACCCCCGGCGATGCGAGTGACCTTGAGAAAGAGCGTTTGAGAGGAAACGTTCAAACAGTGGTATTAAATTAATGGGCGACACTCGAGAACCGGTTCCTCTTCCCTTTTCGCCGTGTCATCTCCTTGATGCGGCCAAGATTTGCGCACGCTACGCTAAATATTAGCTTTGCAGTTGATTAGCATGCTTTAGGGCGCTCGTAGAGGGATCCTGTCCGAGAAGATCTCTCACGAGGAAGCTTCTCTGGAAGATGGATGGGGGATTGGATAAAAACCAGGGCAGCTGAGTTTTTAATTCGTCTCCATTGATCACCTCCTCCGGTTATTCACTTCGAAATCCACGGAACCGGAAACGGATTTGATCATTTATTTATTTATTTCATTTGCTTCGCCAACTGGAATTATTACGTGCACGTGATCTCTTATCTGAAATCTTGCCAAAAAAAAAAAAAAAAAAAAAAAAATTGGTATTGCTTCAGTTTATCTTTTTTCTTTCTCTCTAAAGAGTAAATGAGAAATTCTCTTAAGAGCTTCCTAAAAGAATTTGGAGTCAACTTTCCTAAGAAAGATAAGCACCTTAAAATTGCTATTCTTAAAGATCATTGTGATGATTATAGATGAGAATTAATCTATTTGTACTAAAAAAAATCCTCAAATACTGAAGATTTTTTCTGTGACTTGGTACTAAAGGGACAATGGCGATTTTGATTATTTATATACTCACAAGGGAAGTGCGTGACCTCGAACGCTGAGAACCGCACGAAAATGTGCTTAGAATATAAATAGCTCATGCCAAAAACAGTGGTATGAGTCATTCTCTTGCAAAACTGCACATCTTAACACGAGAGACATTTGAATGATCACCTATTGAAGACTGAATAGCTATGCAGCACTGTCAGATCAGTAGGAAAAGTTTGTTATTCAGATAGCGTAATTATTTTAAGCAAAGGGAAATATAACAATATAGTCACGACATTGAAATATGTGTGTTTTTGGTCCTATTATATCGATATTTTGTTTCTTCGCGTTACCAAAGTTCCTCTCTTGGACCTTCTATAGGTGATCATTCAAATGTGTCTCGTGGTAAGACGTTCAGTTTTGTATGAGAATGACTCATACCACTGTTTCTGGCATGAGCGATTTATATTCGTGCGGTTCTCAGTGTTCGTGGTCACGCCCTTTCCCTGTCAGCAACTTTTAAAATTGTCAGTGTCGTTACGATGAAGATACGTGTTTTCTGTTTTGACCTATCGAAATGTTCTTTGTTTAATTCTAACAGGATTTTTAGTTTCCATTGGGCAAATTCGTAATTTTCATTCAGTATCAAACAATTCAAGAGCAAGCGGTATCAGTGCGATTGTCTAGTACCACGACCCGAGATCCCTTGTCGAAGGTCAGAAGAAATTCACTGTTTGCCTTCGATGACCGCGTTTTTTTTATGGGAAAATTTGTGATCTTCTTGCGCAAGGTGGCAAAATCTAAACGGCGAACATTATAAATACAAAGCACAGATTATTATTGTTCTTAAAATGCATGTCATGTTTGAAGAAGATCAAAACTTGACAAAAACTTATTTGGTGGGAATATGCACACATAAGTGATTTTATAAGACTTAATTTTTTTTTATACAAACATATACGCACATACATCACATGTACACACACACAAACGCGCAAGCAAAAGTAGTCTGTATAAAGACATCTTTCTTTCGGAGTATAGGTTACCTTAAAACATGTATTTTATTATTTATTTATTTATTTATTTTTTGGTTATAGAAAAACTCTTTTATTAATTACAAAATAACCCTTCTATATTAAAACACTTATTTTAAAGGAAGTAATTAATTATGTGATTAAGGAAGATTGCGAATATTTGAATGTTAATAGTTATTGGCTTTCACAAAGAATCCCCCGAGATTCTGGATTGTTCAGTTAATATGAAGAAAAGAAACTGTATTTCTTTTCTTAAAAAGAAAAGTTTCTATTCTGAGATTTTTATGTAACTTCAATGTATTGATTTTTTTTTTATCTTCTTCTTTTATTCTCCTTGTGATTCTATTTTTACTTCATTTAAGAAGAGATCTGTCATTTTTGATTTCGATTTTCGTTTGGACTTTTACGATATCCTAAGCATTTTGTCAATAAATAAGATTTTGCTTAATTTTCGCCTTTTATCTTCAGATTGAAAATTGTAATTGATGTCTCTGTGTATAAATTTTCAATTTTTTCTGCGCACAGACATTGGCCGAAAGACTATGAGGCTGTTAAATGTAAACTGTTTTGCCGAGCAAGAATTGCTCTGGCTGGGTATACACAGGAGGCAGGTTACATTATAACTTAGAAAAGAATAGACACAGAAGAAAGAAAGTGTAATATCGAAGCTAGCACAGAAAATCCAATCACAGATCCAAATGTTAGTCAGTCAACCAAACTAATAGTCCGCAGCACTCGACTACTCCGGGGCGACCTACTCTATCCTTATATATTATTTCTGAAAGGTGTTTTGTTGTCGCTACGGCATATCCTTATATATTATTTCTGAAAGGTGTTTTGTTGTCGCTACGGCATATTTCCCTTAATACTTCATCAAAATCAATGATTGATACATCATTTTGAAGATTACGTTCCCCGCTAATGACGAAAAATAAACAAATTGTTTAAAATTAATGTTTTCGTTAAAAAACTTTATTTTAAAAATCTTTTACTAAAAATGGAGACACGCTTTAACAGAAGCGACTTATCTTTCGAAAGTGAACCAACATTTCAAAGAATTCTATAGCGTCGTAAACTTCAAATATATCCTTTTTTGAATAAAAATACACTTTAAAAAGTTATTTTATCGTTTCTTTAATAAGAACAGATAAAAAACAAACAAAGATTTATATTTTAATAAAAATAAACAATTTATTATAATAAAAAAACATAAAAATTTGTCAACTTCTCTTATATAATTTCTCAAAGGTGTTTTTTTTTTCTCCCTTAATACTTCATCAAAATCAATGATTGACATATCATTTTGAAGATTACGTTCACCGCTAATAACGAAAAATAAACAAATGGTTTAAAATTAATGTTTTCGTTAAAAAACTTTATTTTTAAAACCTTTTTATAAAAATGTAGAAGGCATTTTATAAATGTATGAATAATTGTTCATTTATTTATTTTCACATTAACATTCTGTGACTGATCAAGATACCATAAGAATTATTCGCATGAGTCAACCTTTTTATAAAGGCGCCATCTATTGGCAATGTGTTTAATTAATATGCACGACAGTGTTGGATTTGTTTATTATTTCTCAAAGGGGTTTTTTTGTTGCGAATTATTTGCACGGGTCAACTAGTACAAATATATTGAAAGGCTTAGCTCAGTAATATGGATTTAAGCAAAGATTATTCCTTCAATTTTCTAAAATTTCATTACGTCGCATAAAGGATCTTTTGCTTATGAACAGTTACTTTATTCTTTCTAAAACACATGCAACGATGGAGGTCTTAAAATTTAGGAATGATTTTTTTCCTGCCTGGGTTTTTATTTTCTCTTGATTTCATTCAACATTAATAATCATTAAAAGCTGCCAGAAGATTCGTTGCTGCCGTAGAATCTTTTCTGAAAGTAAATTAAATATTAAAAATAAAATAAATTATGATTCATAGCTCTGTGCTGCGAATTGCGTTTCGCCTCTTCCCGAAATTAAAAAATATTGAATTTATGCATACATTCCCTGAAAAATATCAATTGCAAGTAAACCTAAATCATCGTCTACAGTTCTTAAATTAAAAGTTGAATCTTAGCCACAAATATATTGGATATAATTGTGTTACTGATCTAGTGACATACCATATTGAGATACACAGCATGTAATTTATCGTGTTTTGTATTATACACAGATCTGCTTTATTTTTTCCTGTTGTATTTGATAATGAAAGACACAAGGATCGATCAGAAAAACGTGTACAGCAGCTAGAAACTGAATTAACGAGTTTACCCTGATGCCGGCGGTTGCTGAAATATCCGATAGAGGGCGCTATTGCTCAGTTCCGTGTGTGTCATTGCAGGTGCGCTCTGTCACTTCAATCCGGGCTGCGCTTGGATAACTGGTTCTCGTATAGAAGTTCGTGCAGTTATGCACTTTCTTTAGGCCCAGAGAATCAGGAGCTGAGATCCATCGAAAGCTTACCGAGGTGTACGATGACGGTGTGACGGGTGGCACGGAACACACAGAACTTGCTGCACGATTTCAACTGTGAAATTTTGGGACATCCGGTACACAGTCCGGATTTAGCTCCCGCTGATTTTCATCTGTTCCCTGTCATAAAAAGAGCATATGTCAGGTCTACACTTTACATGCAATGAAGAAGTTCAACGTGATGCAGAAAAATAGCTGTAACAGCAGGGTCCTGATTTTTATGCGGCTGGATGGAGAAACTGATCAAACTATGTCACAAATACCTCAATCGGCAAGGTGACTTTTTAGAAATAGTGTATCTGTGCCACTTTAAAAGGCACATGTGATATCTCATTTGACATTTTTTTTTCTATTATTGTGTGTTTTGATTGTGTTTTGCTTTTGTAGAGTTCCGCTTCCGGGATCGAGAGATTCTTAAATGTTCGCACCTTCTGATCCTTCATCGGTGGAGTTTGTCTGGCTGATGAATCCTAAAGAGGACGAAACGGCCGTCTCAGTCTTTCCCCGGTGCGAAATCTTTTTGGTTCCTTTGTGCCTTCCGTATTTATCATTTTTATAATCGTATTAACAATCGCATTTAACTTAGCTTACAAAGCCTTACTAAGCAGATTATTAAGTGAATCAGCTTCAATCCTTTTACTTCTCGTGTTTGACTGACTTCTTGTACCTAAAACGGTTGGACGGATTTTTGTACGAGGCTTATTTACGGTTCAAATGAAAACGTAAACACCATCAACTCTCAATGGTCTCCATCGCCATCTCTCAAGACCTGCCTCCAACCGGTGAATGATCAGGTACTGCTGAATGGATGGCTGATCGTGTAGATACAAGATGTAGATTGGTGTAAATCTATTAAATATATAGTCTTAATACTGAAGCCTTACCTAACCCACTTGCACAAGGGAAACAGTAGTGGACGTAAGTTGCCGAAAACAAAGAGAGAAAGTCAAAAAACACGAAGTATAAAGAAAGGATGATTATCCAAACCAAGACGGGAGTCGAACCATATTCAAACATAATAATCAGCCCAAGGGATTTTGTATGATTTTATGTCGGGTGTGCGGTTTACCTTTTGCTTAGCAACAACTAGTCAGTTCTCCAGCAACAACCGAAAAAAAAGTCGTTTTCAAAATTTGGGAGGGGTAGGGGTTGTAAGATCCCTTCAATTTGTTAGCAAACCCAAAAAAACTACAGAAAAATCTTCACATTTTGAGATTTCGGGGGGGGGGGGGGCAGGACCCTTTTCCCTTTCTTTACCTATATTTCACCTACATCTCTCAACATCAGTAATCGCCAAAAAGAAGGGGGTGCAAATTCACAAGAATGTAAATGGATAAGTTAAGAAATGGTGCAAATTAAGCAAATCTACAATCATTCAAAATAAAATCCTAGCTTGATGGCAATCCGTAATGGCGCTAACCTTGAAAAGGTTAGTTCGAAAGCAGTTCGAAAAGGTTAAAAGCCGGGTCTAGTGGGAGAATCGGGAACTATTGATGATAATTTCTGAAAGTTTTTCATTTCTAAAATAATCTTTAGAGCCAAACTTTAAATAATCAACGTCATTCAATCATCATTTTGTAGATTCCTCTTATCCTCTCATGTTTTAAAATGATATTTGATTGTGTATTCCCATAAGCCTTCTTTATAGAATTCGTCAAAAAGTGTAAAAACCATCTTTTTATTACATTACTTTAATTACTTACACTGTATCCCGACAGCTGTAAAAAAAAATACATTGATTTACCATGATTGTAGTAGCTCTACAACGTAAAAAATAATCTTAGTTATTTGTGATTTTTATTATAAATGAGTATAATTAAGTTGCTGCTTCTTTTATATCGTGTTTTTACTACTGTATTACAAAGCAGAAATTTGGAATTCGTAAGCATTAATATCCTTGCTTCACCAGTGGCATCTGCTGTTAACTTTAAATAAATTGATCTTTTTTTATTGTAGGCATATGTATAGAACACATATTACCTTTTAATACTGCATAATACTTCGTTTTATTAAGAATTTCCAAGTTATTTAAAATTGACACTAGATGCCATCAGATGGAGCAAGTACAAATTGGCATTATCCTTGCAGAAACGGAAACAAGGTCTTTGAATTGGATTTTTACAAATTCCACATTTCTATCTAAAACAAAATTCTGTAAGCTGAGATATTGTATTATTAATAATAATTATGCAGAGCTTTATAAATTGAAAAAGAAATGTGAGTATGAAACACGCCGATATACATATTTAAAGGAATTCTAAAAAGTTTATAACACATTAAAATACGCGATAAGACGATCGGTTTTGCTTTTCTGACAAAGATTTTACAAATGAAAACATTTTAAAATACATGAGCTTAAATACAGGTAACGGACTAATAACAGTGAATTAGATGAAAAAACAGGAACTAATGGATCTGGACCGTGTGCGATGGCCAAGGAATACTTCTGGAATGATATGAGTTCTCTCATATCTTCATCTGCATACAAGTATTATCATAACTTAATAAGAAAATAAAAATTTATCATATCTTACAGCTCCATGACCTATTCTTCTTTGTTTAAATGCATCACCAACAGAAAGATGATAAATATATTTTTGTATATCACACGTATTAAAATCTATAAGCACAATCTTCTTTGTATTGTCCATATTTACCTTATTCTCTTTTTCTGGTATTCATTAAACTACTAAACTGGTATCCACAATAACAATTCCACATCACACAACGACAGATGAACACCACAGCATCAAGTTTTTGCTCTATCATTGTTATCTCAACTTAACATCTCGCATTGCAATTATTTTACATAAATTTATTTAGAATTTAATGTTTTCTTGTACTTTCAAATTTTATTTTGACCACAGTATCCGGTTTTTTATAGTTTTGTTTTATATACATATATATTCTTATATTCTTTACTATTTCAAAATTATATTTGATTTAATAAAACTTTTGAAATTCCAAACTCATAATGTAGGTTATGGTTTTTGCGTTTGTAGATTATACTGTAATTATACAAAATACTTAAAACAAAACAAATGTCGTAATGCCACAATGATAAAGATAGAGCAATTTATTTATAACCATTTGTAATATTAATTATAAATAACTAAGGAATGATTCTATTTTTTTTTCCCTTTTTTAAAAGAACGTCGAAATTTTTGATACCAAATATAGCTCCTTTAAATCTAATCGTATTAAATTTTATAAATGGCTTTTTTTCTGCTTTTATTCCCTTATCTGGCAACGAGTTCAGAGTCCTTTATTTCAGCCACTGACTTATATATGAATGAAGCTTCGGGATAATGAACTGTGAATCAGGGGGTCACAGGATGTCATCGATTTTTGTCTCAGAAGTGGCAAAGTTTGTAAATCAAGGTGTAATTTAGTCGTTCAGGTCAGCTTTTTGCAGGTTTTGTTTCACCGTATATATTTTTACCATAAACTTATTAACATAGAAGCAATTACGATTTGAAAAGGGTTCTTAGAATTCGGATGCAACCAACATTCATCCTGGGAGTCTGAGGAGCAGCTGCCAAGATTCGTCAGACTACAAAATCATTTATCTAAGGCAACTGAGAAAGATGATAAATCAGCAGAGGCGCCATCTTCACTCATCTCGATCTCCAAATGCCGAGGAATAAAGAAAAAAAAACTTGCAGATGTCTAATCTTTCACTGATCTTACAGAAAACAAGGGGAATCCAGAACAGAATAAAGCTGATCTGTTTCGCTCTGCTATTGATCTCATAGTTGATCTTTGGCCATTCGATTCCTAAAAGCAATTTATTGAAAATAATAAGATTCTGAGATAAGATTATCATCTAATTGCTCGGCTAAGATGATAAAACTGAGCATGGGAACCTAGAAAAAACAAAAAAAAAAAACAAAAGTAAAACTGAAGTCCCTGATTTATGTTGAGGAAAGTACGAAGTTGCGAAGATGAGACAGTTGACTATTGTCCTCCCGATGAATGATGACCGGCGGAAGTTTGAACTGCGCAGTCCTTCCGGTAGCTGATCAATTATGTTTTCCTGTCACAATGGACGCCCGTCGTCTGTTTTCACTGAGAAAGACATGTTGATAACGCCAAATTAAAACTTCTCTCGACTATTTAGCGTTATTTCAATACCAGTTGCTAATAGTAAGTATTTATATAAATAAATAAATATATATTATTTATAAATATAATGCTCTTTTGCAAAGTAACAAGCGATTCGCACAATGGCGGCGTCCGTCTTACAATCAGACGGAAGTGCCTAACCAGACTAATCGATGATACATGCGCAGATCTCACAAAAACAGGGCGGCCATCATTCATTTTTTTTACTATAGTTCGCCCTGGGGAAATGTGGATTTCTAAAGAAGGACAAGAAACCTATGGTTGGTAGACAGTTAAAAAAAGAATTAAGTTCCAAACAGAAAGAATGTAAGTCTTAAGAATGTAAGAAAAAGTAGATGTTGTAAATCATTTCCAGAGCTTACTACTTCCTTTGGATGGAGATATGGGTAGAGCCTAGTAGTATTGCAATCAAATAAGGTCTAAACTGAGATCCAGAGAGTGTCGTAGTGGCGAACGTCTGGAAGGCGACAGACTAGAAGGAAAGAAGAAACATCCTTGCTAACTTTGGGATTCGATTCCAGAGATTTAGGCGGAAAAGCCAGAGTACACAGCTACACCACCCTGCTGTGCTTGAACGGTGGACCCAGCATTATTTCCTAGCTGCATCTTCAAACCGAGATGTCCTTTATTTTTCTGGAGCTATGGAAGTTGTCAGGAAGTTTTGAACAACTAAGATAGTCTAAGTATTATGCAAGAACCACGGTTGCGAGACAGTTTGAAACGTCATTCAAGAAGAATCTAGAATGCTTTCTATGCTTAAAAAAGTCCAGAACTCAGAAAGCAGTAGAAACTGCTTTGAATTACAAAGTAACAAATGACACGGACATTGCCTTTTGTCTTTTGTCTTTCAGATCCCATCGATTTCTAAAATAAAATATGGAAGAGATTAATATTCTCGATTTGACATAAAGATAAACTTGTTTTTCTCCTGGGTAGGTTGAATGCTTTCACTATATTCTAGTATTTCAGATTGAAACATTTAAGCATTCATTGTATGGGAGTTATCGTGAACTGAATTACATATACCAGACTTAGAAGGTATGTAGCAGATGAGGGAGATTTGGTCAGTCAGGGAATATGATAACATCTGAATTTGGATTTTATTCGTACATGAGTGGGTGTAAAGTGTATTTGGCAATTACGAAATTGCATCTATCTGAATACATGCGCTGGAATTTTCAAATGACAAAATTACAGAAATCAGACAAATACGACGCTGTTAAATTGTGGTCTAAGAAAAAAAAAACTGAAATCTCGATGAAATTTTTGTTTGTCATCTTGAATCCTTTCAGAACGTAGATTACAAAGTTGAATTTTTATTAGTGTAAAACAGAGTTATTATACAATAAGTGCGTGGGCTTAAATTATAAAGAGGAAGAGATATGAGATCTATCCTCCTGATGATCAGGAATTCTCCGCGTGGCTTTTTCTCCACAGACAATTCCTGACATTCCCTCAATCGTCTGTTAAAGTGGTAAGGGTTTCTTTCGCACAGTTAGGATGGATTATCATCGAAGTGGTCCCTCTCTTGATTCCATTCGTGCTTTTGATTTCAGGAGCCTCTCCTTCCTTTGCTGCCCACCTTTATTTCAGAATGTGAGCGTTTTAAGCTCACTTATTCTATATTCTGCAAATTTTATAGACATCTTTTTATGTTGATGTGTCATTTAATATCAATCTCTTTTAAGAGAATGAAATAGTTCCTTTTTATTGTTGATCTATTAAATTTAAACTTACATTTTACGTTTATTTTCTTAAACATTTTTCCGCTATTGACAATTATTTTAATATGTTGATTATTAATGATATAGTTACTGTAGCTACTATATTCTTAATCTTACTACGATTAGATGATCTTACTATAAAATATCACTATAAAATATCACTTACTATAAAAATATCACTACGTCATTTTTAGAGAGAGAATTACATTTCTGAATTACATTTAATAAAAACAATTTTCGAATAAAGGAATTAAAACAAAAAAAATTGTATGACTTTATTTCAAATGATTAGACGAGCGAAGGAGGGAATCTCTCTATTTCCAACTAGACAACATTTTGTGAACCGTTTATTCAAAATCTACAGTAGCTAGAAATTTAGTATGCCCACATAAAAATCCATGAACTGTTATTGAACTTTCCCATGCCCAGATAGAAATCCATGGAGAAGTGCACAATCATATTTTCAACAATTAAAACTGTGAATTTTATAAGAATTATTTGTTTTTAAAAACTAGGAAAAAGCCATAAGAAAGGCCATAACAAAAGCGTCATTATTTCTGAAACCGAAACCAAAAATTTGTAATTTCCAGTAATCGTAGCATTATTTTGACGAGCGAAGTGACTAAAATTATAGATCACATTTGTGAACTAGATCATAATTAGATCATCATGTTTGTGAACGGTTCACATATTTATCATATTATTAACTAGACAAGTAACATTAGATCATAAATAATATCTAGATATTATATCAAAGATCATATTTATGAACTGTTTCATTCAAAATCTTAAGTAGCTAGAAATGTGAAATTTTGCACACGTAGAAATCCATATAGAACTGCACAATCTTATTTTCAAATTTTATTAGAATTATTTCTTTTTAAAAACTTGGAAAAAGTCTTAAGAAAGGCCATAACAGAAGTGCCATTAGTTCTGAAACCGAAACAAAAATTTATAATTTCTAATAATCCTACAGCGTTGCAGCATTAGTCATTTTTAAACACCTTCAATCTTATATATATAAATATAAAGGTTCGATTCTCATGTGGGTTTCGTGATGGTGGATGATCCGCGCTGAGTAGGTTTTCTCGGGGTTCTCCCGTTTCCCTGGTACTTCTCCCACCATTCTTTCTCAGTCTTTCTCTCCGGCTGTTCTTATTTCCGTGGGAGAGCACAATAGACCGCAAGTCGCGGTGCTCGGCTTCCCTGCCACCCACACTCACCACATAACATAACATAAGCACAAGTGATCCCCTATACTTTCCAATCTATCAAACGCTTGCGTTTTAAAAGTGACACTCATTGATTGGAGCGCAAAACTCATTTATTTAAGTCGCTGTAAATCAAGGGCCAATTCCTTTTTTTTTTTTCACCACGGAATCTTCGGTTCACCAATTATTGCCATTTAAATGATAATTGCAGGAGAGTTATTGCTGCCCAAACATTTCCAGTGACCCGGAAGTGGCCGTATTCATCTCAGCGTAATATATTCAGTATAAATAAATTTCGATTTTGAAAAATTTTACTGGAAAATATTATTTTCCTAATCCGGTCAATGAACACCTAAAACTGAAAGTAGCTGGACAGGAAGTCGGATTTTTCGTTAAATCTCAACGCCATGGAGAGTCCAGCGACATATGACTTAAGGGGAATCCGACTACTGGTTTGGACTGTAGACGGCGTTACACACATAGACACGGAAATCCTAATAGTTTACACCCTACGAGATGGTCACTAAAAGATCTTATTATTCTAGAATACTTAGAATTGAAGCTTAGTTTATTTCCGTCTTTTATCTGCAATTGCGATGATCGCTGGCATACTCTTAAAGCTTACGAACTTTGCTTTAAATCTCATCGAACAAAACCCGCTTTAGTCTAATTGGGAAGAAAGGAGATAATTCCAGAAACAAAGGTGTTGACGACTTTTATTTCAGCGAAGTCCAATTAGGATTGTCGTTTTTTTTTTCTCTGTATTAAAAAATAATAGATGCGGAAATAGTGAGTTTTCACGGAAGATGGGACGTAGCTGAAAAACAGGAAGGCCGTACTTAAAGAGTTGGAAGATTAAACGAGTGCCAATCAGCTGCAGAAGCGATGGATTTAATCATTTTCTAACTAAACCGAAATGTAATCAAAAACTGCTTAACAACTGATAAGCATATTTTTCATAAAATTTCGCGCCTCTTACTGTGAGGAACTTCACTTCTGATCGATATTTGAAAATTTTAGTGATATGGAAAATATTCCATATCAGACGCTGACAGAAGCCTTTTTTGCATCTTATTGCTGCTCTGAAAATGTTGTTGATTGCTTCGATTTTCACTCCATTAATTGTTTTCAAGTCGCAGCTGACTGTTTTAATGCATTTTAATGTCCAATAAGTTTTACTAATCGTTTAGTGTGGCCGCGCGGTTGGCGTTATCGCTAAGACACTGGCCTCTCACGTCTGAGTTCCGAGGTTCGGTTCTCATGTGGGGATTTCGTGACGGTGGACGATCCGCGCTGGACAGGTTTTCTCGGGGTTTTCCCGTTTCCCCTGCGAGTCCCTCACCATACTTTCTCAGTCTTTCTCTCCGTCTGTCCTCCTTTCCGTGGGTTGGCACAATAGATCTTTCAGGTCTCAGAGCTTGGCTTTCCTGCCACCCACATTGAACCCCAAGTAATCAAAAATAATAATAGTTAAGTGTCCCAAATATTAAGGAACGTATGCTGCCCTAACTGTAAAACTATTACGAAGTTTGAAATTCTTAAAGAGCCGGCATGAGTGCTTTTTTTAACTACATATCCCCTAGTAAAATTACATGTAGTAAAATTTTCGGTTTCCGTTATATGAAATGCAACATTTGAGTCTTTGTTTCTTTATAAATTCTTTATAAGTGCCTTCATGAATTGCACGTAATACTGTAAATAATTAAAAGGCTCCCACTTTACAGGCTATGCATTTTCCTTCGCGGCACTGGAAATACAAGCACCAATAATTATCGACCAACGGGAAGAAGATTGGGTTGGGTTGTCAGTCCGATGCTCTCTCGTCCTTAACTCCTTGGGAAGGAAACCCAACCTCCATTTTACAGAAGGCTGAGCCAACTCTAGGACTCTTCCGGAGAAAAAACGCCCCGAAATAAATTCCCGACTTCCGCCGGAAATTGAATCCGGCTCTTCCAGCCGCAGTTTACCACTTGAGTGTCAGGCCACTTAAAGTGATTTATTAACATTATTGTATCGTAAGTGAGTTCCGGATTTTCGTGACGTACCTTATTATTATTATTTTTTCAGCGGTTAAATCTCCAATAGTCCAATTAAAATAAAAGGTTTTGTTATTCACAGTAAATGCACATTTTTGCTAGAACTTTTATTTAGTTTGAGATCATATCTTCATTCTTATTTAAAGAAACTTTTTCTAGTAGAGTTTTAAATTTTAAGTTAAAGTTTTACAGATCTTAAGATTTTGGGTTCGTAAAACCTTAAAATCATAGTAAAAAGCAAATTTAGAGAAATAAGGAAAACTTGACAATTACTTATGGGAGGTTATAAATATTGATGATGTTTTGCGAAATCAAAATTTATAATGAATTATGTAATTGTGTAATAAAATTAAAATAATCCTACACAACTACATTTATTTCTTTAAGTTAAATTCCTTAAAATGTAAATAAGTGCAATAGCCATT
Source organism: Thereuonema tuberculata (assembly GCA_023159025.1). Lineage (NCBI taxonomy): Eukaryota > Metazoa > Arthropoda > Chilopoda > Scutigeromorpha > Scutigeridae > Thereuonema > Thereuonema tuberculata. The sequence continues at coordinate 20,472,846 of JAFIDM010006943.1, forward strand.
GAATGTTAAGATAAAAACATTTTGGAAGTAAATATTAATGAATATTTATTATTAATTAATGAATAAAGTATAAATTACGACAATCATCTGCAATTATAATTATAGGATGGTAATTAAGAGTTTTGGGATATATTGTAGGTTGTTTATACGCGTTCATTATTTTTAATGAAATAGATTTCGGTTTCATTTTGACTACATCTAGCTGTTATTTTCTGATTGTTAAAAGATTTAACCGAGATTTTTGGTGGACGGAAGATATGATTGCTTGCTTTCCACTGCGCATCAAAGAATAGCTTCACTCGTTTCCAATGACGTCATACAAATTGAAGTTGAAGTCTCATTATGCGTTACGAACAGTTCGTGAACCTGATAAAACGCCTCTTTTACCGCATTATATGACTTCCTTTTTTTTCTTTTTTACTCTAAACGTTTGGCAAAAAAAAATCAATATGCATTTAAGAAAATGGATCAATTTAAATATAAAATAGAATACATTGAATTTTTCGTATGAAAATACAGTTCCAGGAAAATCTTTGATGATTTCCTGGCATTGGGGAAAAACAAATCACTTCAATCATCTCTTAAGAGCGAGAGATTCGTAAATTTCGGTTAATTTTTCACAGCATTTCTTACAGTAAAATTATTTCTACGCAATATTAAACTCAAGTAAAAAACTGGACCTCTTCATCAATTACATAATTTTGAATTAAACTATATTAAACTTCCGCACGCGCGCTGCCAGGCAATAGAAGTATTGTTGCGTAGTCAATTCTGATAACAACATTGGACTTCCCGCACGCACATTGCCAGACAACATTATTGTTGCACGGTCAATCCAACTGCGCACATTTTTCGACTGCTACAAATGGATTTCAGTATTGTATTGCGTGTATTCTACATTTAAATTTTAATTTTTCTTTAGTTTTAGTTGTAAATTTTAGTTTACTTGATGTAATTGTTTATTTTGACAATTGTTTATTTTGAATTAAAAATACGTTGTTTCTGTTACGTTTGCGAGGTTTTCTGAACGAAGCGACATCCAGTTTTGTATTATATAAAAGACTAGCTGTACCCGGCATGCGTTGCAATGCCACTCAAAGACAGAAAGGGCTCGTGAGAAGGGGCTGTAAATGTAAGGTCCCAGTGTCGATCGGGGGTGGGACACTTAGGCCCTTGTGTCGCCATCCCCACCCAAGTGTGGTGGACCTGTCCCCCATAGGAGAGCGAATTTTTCTCTTTTTCCAATTGACTTAGGGGCCCCGAGAAGGGGCCCTAAATATAAGGTCCCGGTGTCGATCGGGGGTGGGACACTTAGGCCCTTGTGTCGCCATCCCCCCACCCAAGTTTGGTGTCCCTGCCCCCGTAGGAGAGTGAAGTTTTCCCTTTCTGCAATTGACTTGGGGGGGTGGGGCGAGAAAGGGCCCTAAATATAAGGTCCCGATGTCGATCGGGGGTGGGACACTCAGGCCCTTGTGTCGCATCCCCCCACCCAAATGTGGTGTCCCTGCCTCCCATAGGAAAGCGAATTTTTCCTTATTTGCAATTGACTTGGGGGGGGGGGGCCCGAGAAGGAGCCCTAAATATAAGGTCCCGGTGTCGGTCGGGGGTGGGACACTTCAGCCTTTGTGTTGGCTTCTTCCCACCCAAATGTGGTGTCCCTGCCTCAAATAGGAGAGCGAATTTTTCCTTATTTGCAATTGACTTGGGGGCCCGAGAAGGGGCCCTAAATATAAGGTCCCGGTGTCGGTCGGGGTGGGACACTTCAGCCTTTGTGTTTGCTTCCTTCCACCCAAGTGTGGTGTCCCTGCCCCCCATAGGAGAGCGAATTTTTCACTTTACACAATATATGTGTAGTTCTTATTTTAACCACCAGGTGGATATTGGATTTTTCAGGGCTTTTACCCCTTTTCAACCCCTTTTGGGGGGTGGGTCCAGGTTCTAAGGCAGCCTATCTTTTGCGCAGGGTCCTAAAGAGTAATTCTGCAAAGTTTGGTCCAGATAGGTCAAAGGGCCTAAGAGTGTATAAAGGACAGACAAAGAAAGAAAGAAAGATACATTCATTTTTATACATACAGACTAAAGCTTATACAGGGTGCATCATAGCACCCGTATCGCCCGTTTTTCTCGGAAACGACAGGGTACAGGTTGTTCGAGTAAAAATTGTCATCACCAAGTAGAAGGTAAAGAATTGAATGGGTGAATTTGGAATGTAATATGGACACCGGAAGTGGAGGTAACCGGGGTGGGGTTCGAAATTTCAAAGGGAGCACAGGGCCACAAATGATATCCAGGAAGTTATGTGGATATCATTGGATAAGGTTTTGAAAATTAAACAACTTTTACTAATGGTGTTTTTTTACGCAAACGCCCCTTGTTTCGGATTCCAGAAACAGTATCAGGATGATGCTTACAAAAAAAGGTATCATCGAACCCATACAGATGTTGACAACAATGCAATTCGCAATAATGGAAGTAGTGGTGAAATAGAGATATCGTTGAAAGGAAACAGTACATGTCGGGAACTGGAACAAGTGTCGGTAAGTATTGATAGTTGTGTTTGTAGCTGTTGACTGCCATTGTTTGATAGTGGTCCATTGTAACTGCCTACCCATTCCAATGTCCTTTACAAATGAAGAAGAGTTCGACATGTTGATGGTACACTAGGGGAATACCGAAGGAACTGCTGAGTGGCCGCCTGTATCGTGCATATGAAGAATGATATCCCACAGCGAATCATCATCCGTACAACATCATTTCGACGTTTGGCAAATCGTATACGTACAACCGGTGTGGTGCAGCCCACACACAGAAAGGGTTATCGCTGCAGGCGACCCGTTATGGAAGCAACAGCTGCCGACGTCATGGCGGCGGTGTTGCTTAATCCCCACGACTCCACACGGAGGATTTCCCGCGAAGCAGCATTGTCCCATGAGAATGGTGGTGAGAATTTTGCAAGAGCATAATTCCATCTCCATTGCCATCACGGACTTGGGAAACGGGAACAATCAGAATCGTATGAATTTTTGCACCTGGTACCTCTTGTAGAACCGTGAATTCCATTAAAGCATTCTGTGGACCGACGAGGCAACGTTCAGCAGTACTGAGAAGATTAACATTCATAATGACCTACTGGTCACAGGAAAATCCACACTGGCATCGTCAAATGGATAGGCAGCATATCTGGAGCCTTAACACGTGGTGTGGCTTTCTCGGTAGCCGTATCTTAGGACCTTTTTTTTTTCGCTGGAACTTTTAAATGGTGCCACATATGCGGACTTCCTCGAGAAACATGTTGCTTCTGCTGCTGGAAGATGTACCACTCGCCACACAGACGACACTGTGGATGAAACAGGTCGGGATGTCCAGCTCATTTTGTAATAGTGGCTCGTAAAGTTACGGATCACGTGTTCCCAGGACGTTGGATCGGATGGGGAGGACCGACAACATGGCCGCCTCGCTCTCCTGATTTGTCTCCATTAGACTTTTTTCTCTGGTGGCGACTAAAAGATATCGTCTATCAAGACCGTCCAACGTCAGGTGACGACATGATACAAAGAATTACAGCAGCTTGTCAGGCTCTCAATAGTGCTGAGATTCTCAGAGCAATGTCAGCCTTACGATAGAGAAGCCAACGATCTTTGGACCAAGACGGTCGACATTTGAGCACCTCAGCTGCGTCATGTTACCTGCTGTTGTACGAATAAACACATTACATTAGCAAAATACGTCTTGACAAATGTTTGCCATTTCGACACATCTCTCCAACAGTAGTAGTTGTAACAATGCTTCTCTTACTGCCAGTTGCATTTTTGTTAAAATCTGTATGGGTTCGATGACACCCTTTTTTTGTGAGTGGAGGTTTCTGAATTGCTCCAAAACAAGGGGCGTTCGTTAAAAAAACACCTTTAGCAAAAGTTGTTCTTGTTGAAAGCCCTATCCAATGATACTCCACAGGCCGTATACTCCCATTTGAAATTTCAAAGCTGACACGGCTAACTGCACTTCCGGTGTCCGCATTACATTCGGACTTGGCCCATTCGATTATTTACGTCCTACACGGTAATGAAAGTTTTTCCGCCAATAACCTGTTCTCTGTCGTTTACGAGAAAAACGGATGATACAGGTAGTACGATTCATCCTATATACAAAGTGGAAACAATATATACTTAAAAGCATTGTACTGTAAATATACAATAACAGAAGATACGATAAAAAATATGATAAACGGTAGAACAAACTAATACAACCTATACGTGCACTGTAACCATTTCGGTAATCCCTTTATTTTATAGCAAAGTTTGACTATTTGTCACTTAACTCCTCTACTCCTTGACAGCTAAGTATGTAAATATCTAATTTACTCAAAAAAATGGTTTTTTGAGGAGCCAGTAAAAAATAAATAATGGGATTACGTGATGCAGCATCATGGAGCACTCCATTTCTGTGCACAGCAGGGGTGTACCTAATAAAGTGATATCGTAGTGTATATTACTATTATTATTCACATTGAATATTTGCTTGAAAACTACATCTTTGCTTGACATTAAGTAAGACACTTGAACATAATAAACAATCACGAAATGACAGGTTTCTAATAAAAAAAAAATCATAAAACTTATACATTTAAAATTTTGTAGAAAAGATAATAATATTTTGAAAATTTTAAAGCATTTGATTTTATTTTTTTGGCATTATTTTTCTTAATGATTAGCTTTTATTATTAGGGTTTTCTTATAATAATTAAAAAAAATTTAAAATATCATTTAAATGTATTGTTATATATATTTTGAAAATATAATTTTCTTAATAATAATTATCGTTTTAGTAATTGCCGTTATTAACCACGACTTCAGTATGTTAGTTAGACCACTGTCCATTTTCTGCATTATTATCATTGTAAATATTGACTGCGATGTGTAAGATTCATTATTACGGTGACTGAAGATGTAAATTTACTGCATCGAGCGCCACCTAATTTCAGTTCTGGGAGCTGTTTTACATTCCGCGTATGATGAAACTGTTTCGTAGCGTTTCGTTTTCCAGTAATTGTTTGGCGCCATTTCAGGGAAGTTCAAGGATAAGAGATTACAAGAGGAAGTCGAAATGAATTTGTATCCACTTCCTTGACTAAAGGGTCATCGTCTAACCGAGATTTACGACTACTTACTGGAAGAATTGGCCGCTTTAAGAAACTACCACTTAATGCTGAAAACGATAACTTTTATAAATCAAAAACATCATTTTTTTAAAAATTCTATATCTATATTTATATTCTCTATATTTTATTCTGTATTTTGTATTTTTATTCCTGCAAGGACTCTTTAAATTATTTTTTCTTTCAAATAACTTTTTGATATTACATATTGGCATTCTGTTTATATCACGTATTGTCATTAATTGACTGATTTAAATATTTAATTTTCCGTTTATGTTTGAGAAATTGAATGCATTTTTTTTTCAAAAACATATAGCCCTCGTTTCACGCCGGTGTTGCGTTCCTACAGCGGTCTCGTAAATCAAATACGTAAAACGAAGCAGATTCTATCAGATTCTACCAGATTCCTTTTCAATAATAATAACAATAAAACTCAACACAACACGCGTAGTTAGGAAATTTATTCACATATTCCGAACCATTCTTGCACACTTATTTACACTTGGCAATATGTGCTTTGGTCCTTAACCCGCCATGTTGTCTTTGCTGGGGAAACCCGTGGTTTGAAACATTTACATAATAATATTAATAATAACTGTACGTCATTTTTGTTAAAAACGATTAAATTAATTTAGTAAACTTATTTATGAAAGTTTAATGAAATACAGTGCAACTTGGATAATTCGAACGTTTTTAATTCGAAATCGTGGTTAATTCGAAGATTTCTCTTGGTCCCTTGAATTTCTTATTTAATCAATGTTAAAAAATCGTGGATAATTCGAAGTTCAACTTCCTTAATTCGAAGTTTTTTATAAAAAATTTCAAACCATAACGACTTTTCGGCGTTTCATCGTTAAGAAATTCGACACGGGACAACTGAAATTCCCTTCCCGCCACCGTTCGACACGTGCCGCAATTCGAGCTTCCTGCTTTCAGTGTCACCATGTCTTTCAGTAAACCACGCGTGTACAAGAATTTAACGTTCGCTGAAAAGGTCGCCGTCATTCGCGAGGTGGAAAAGGGTGTGAAGAAGAAATGCCAAATCGCCAACGAGTACGGGATAGCGCCGAATTTCGTAGGTACATTGAAGGACAAACCAACGTAAGTGAAGCTGTTTTCACTAAACATGCTTGATGATTTTGCTAACCTTAAGCGACTGAATTCTACAAAACAATCAGACATTACACAATTTTTTGAAAACTATAATTTTCTGTATTGAATGTAATATCTACTGTAGCTTACGTAATATAAATCTTATTTTGTTTACATATAGTGAACCATGATCTTTCATACCATGATCTTTCTGAATAAATATTTATTTATTGACAGAATAATCTTTTCAAGCATTCAGGGGCCCTGAAATTAAAGTTAAAAGATGTAACTTGTTTAATTCGAAGTCTTGGATAATTCGAAGTTTTGTAGTGGTCCCTTCAGCTTCGAATTATCCAAGTTGCACTGTAATCATTGAAATACTGTTAAATTAAGCATGTAGAGATAATTCTTTAACTCGCCTAATACCTTCTTAGGCAAGATGATAATCAAATTTTCTTTCTTATTATCTTATCTTTAAATCCGTAAGATTAAGAAAAGTAGGAAAGAGGACAAAGAGATAAATAAGTAATCACTGCACTAAGATGTTATTTCTACAAGTGATAAAAAATAAAATAATGGTAGTAATTTAAAAAAAAATGTAGTAGCCAGTTTACCAAAACTGGAAACATCATTAAGTCTTAGTGATTTTTTTTTTTACCTTCTTGGGGATAACTGTTTAAATTATACAATTGTCGGTGTTTTATTTTCTTTATTCTAGTTAATCAGTTGTTAAAAAAAAAAA
>JAFIDM010006943.1:20480234-20508875 GCA_023159025.1 Thereuonema tuberculata
TCAGTGAACTCTTAGTCTTGTATGTTTTATTCTTATTTTTCTTTCTTAGATATTTTAATATATTAGAAATCTAGTTAACATGTAGTGGAACACTTTTACCTTTTTATTTTAATGTCTAAACGAGACTGAAAAGCAATACGACAAAGAAGCACACCCCCACCCGCAATTTATATAAAGTTTAGTGAACGTATTTTTCTCATTTTTGTTTCTTTTTTTTTTTTCTCAAATATTTTTTTTTACTAACCAATGGACAAGATTTCTAAATGAATTTTAAAGAAAAATAAATTCATACTTTATATTTTTTTTCTTATCAGTTGTCCCATTCAATCTTCGACCAGAAACTGTTATCGATTTGTCCTTATCTAATTTAAATAAGACTTTTGATAATATTTTTTCAGGTTTCTCAGTGTCGTCTTCGAGATCAGATTAATACTAGTTTGAAAAAAAAAAAGTCCCATTATGCTACCGAAATAAATAGGTAATAAAGCAAAATTTCCGAAAAATTAGTTTGTGCTTTAATAAACATTAACAGTACAATGATCTACGTAAACTAAAATGTAATAAAGTCTCCAGTTGGTTTCATATCAACCCATTGAGATCAATTGCGCTCCCCTTTTTCTGTATTACTCCGACAAATAATTTAGTACATAAGAAGAATGTTTATATAGCAAATTTAACATGCTTAGATTAACATAAGAAAGACAAATAAAGAAGGCGCATAGAACAAGAAAGGTGTCGCACCCTAAGCCATCACCGATGGGAACCTGGGACGGCCGTTTCGTCAGTCAGAGAAACCCTCGATGATAGACTGAGAGTGGTACGGAAGGTTACTGTTTATATGTTTGCTCTATACGTATTGAGACACATTTAAGAGCTAAAAACAACAAAACTCTGCGTGGTACGTTTTCTAATTGTATTCACAAATTATCTGAACAAAGCATACAAACTCATTTCGAAAAAGCATCAAAAAAATAAAAAGGAAATATAAAAATGAGCCAAAAATATATTTCCCTAACATCTTCTAAAGATTTCCTAACGATTTCTGAAAACTTTCCAAGATACTTTTTTTCTGGTTAATTTTATTACGAAATTTCTTTCACTTCCCTTTACTTGGATTGAATGAATCAGTCATTTCCTAATACTTTTTTTTCTTCATTTCCTTGTCTTATCCTAAAGCAGACTTTTCAACTATATAGCTTATGGTCTAAGGAAAAACCCTAAACAAATGAAATTTTCATATTTATAATTTTGTCAGAAGTTTGTAGCTTGTCTCCGAAAGTGGCGAGTAAAAGCTTTTAACTAAGTTGCTGGTTCTTTGGTCGAGAAGATTGTTATCTACACCATCAAAGAACCAGACAACGTTTCTGTTATACCAAATAAATGGATGTCAGTTGCCGAACAGTTCTTTTGTAAATTATATTCCTATGTTCTCGGCAGGATTTAGGTCTTTAACTTCGACCTTGTATTGTTTTGTAATATTGATTACTTTTTGAAGCCTTACTATACAGTCTTGATGTCTTACTATACTATCCTTGATGCAAGCATTTGTACTTTTTATACCATAGCTTAGTTAACTGTCCGTCCGTTATTGTTTAGGATCAATAAAATCAATATATATCATATAGCACAGAAAAGCAAAACAATATCCACTAGGCCAAAGAAAACTGCCCACAATATTTGACATTTCATTCTGTTTACAGCAATAATAATAATAATAATAATTTTATTTTTATTTTTTTTATTTTTTTTTTTTTTATTATGATTCTAAATACAAAAGTTACAGTCCCGTTAGGAATGACAAATTCCTATCAACAGGTTCTGAATATAGGTATACTACAAATATTTAATTAATTTTGAATACATTGTTAAAAAATATGAAATTACTTACATAGTATTGTTTTTACAAGTGATTTTTGTCAGGTAGACCGCTAGGTGATAATTTTCAAAAAAATTTTAAATTAGGCAGTAACATGATTTAAAAGTTAAAATAATTTTCTGATTTAACTCTATATATAATTATTACATATGTATATTAAAGTTACCTATGTTTAGCTTATTTTTGTCGAGTACAGTAAGAACTAGTAACAATAAATATTAAGGACATTGGTAGTAAATTGAACAAAATACTTACGTGAGACATTACAAACAGGATTTACAATTACAAAGAAAACAATTGAAACAAAAGAAATTCATATTAATTATATTCTATCAGCCACTTTTTTAATAGTTTCTTAACATACGATATTCTTCCATTTTTTATATATATTTCTTTTTCATCTATAGTGTTGAATATATTTTCAATAATAATAATAATAATAATAATAATAATAACAGTAATAATGAAGCTGACGGAATTTACAAAAATTCTATTCTATTTACAAAAATAAAAAAGTTGGAAAATACGTGGAAAAAATTTAGATAAGCTTGTAAAAACGAAAAAAATATTGAGAAACAAATAAAAAAAAAAGAATAAGTTTGTCTTTTATTGAATTAAAAAAAAAAACCCTCCTTTTCCTCGCCTTATAAGGGTGTTTTTTTCTGGTTTTGAATTTCAAAGTTGCAGTCATATTTCAAGAGTATCCGAGATATCGGATAATTACAGTCCATTCTCTGAAGTAACAAGAAGTTTGAAGATCTTAAAGCCTACTTTCCCTTATATTTCTTTAAATTATCTTTATTTAAGTCGTAAAACAGTCAGGCTTTTCTTGAAACAAGAAAAGCCTTTTTTTTATTCATCTCTTACTGTAGTTTTCCAGAAGGCTGTGATACTCAACACTACACGCATAGTTAGGAAATTTATGGATACCACATCTCTTAACCAATCTTGCACATTTTTTTTTTACACTTGGCAATATGAGCTTTGGTCCTTGACCCGCCATATTGTCTTTGCTGGGAACCCGAGATTTCAATTTTTTACATAATAATATTTAAAAATAAAAAAACAAAAACCGGTTGGTGAACCTTAGGATCCGGAGGAGAAATAACCTCGTCAGTATCCCCGACTTCAGAAGAGATTACACGGGCTCCGCCAACCTACAGTCTAACATCTATGCTACTGGACCACCAGACCCACTACAATGCAGTTATTATTAACCCAAAGTACGAAGAAATTAAAATTATTATTTCTTTTCTGTACTACTTGATTATTTCTAGCTGACGAGAGATAAGAAACTAGAAACAGGTGTCTATTTAAAAAATAGAATAGAATAAATAGATAGAATAAGATATGTAAGAAATCGGTAATTTTTTTTTTGTTTGTTTATTTTACAGTTTATTTGGGCAGAACGATTTTTTTTTTTTTTAAAGAAAAAAAAAAATCGAAAAGTTTTGAAGGAGAAAGATGGAAGGAAAAAAAAAAAAAGAAGAAAAAAAATATTGGGAGAAAAACTTTTCGTCCTTTGGGATTGTGTTATCTTGGAAGAACAAGAAGGTTTCTTTCTTTGCTTTTTCTATTTCACTTGTTTTGAGGGTTTACAGCCACTTGGCTTGTTTTATAAGAGAGATTCCTCTAGGAAGAGTCCAATGCTCTCTGAACCACACAGATTGCCTCCAATCACCACCACCGCCCTCTGATTGTTAGTTCTATCTCTGCTTGTTAAAAAAAAAAGCTATTAAGATTTTGTAAACTGTCTCTTGTGTATATCTGCTTGTTAAGCCTAATTACCTAAGTGTATTAAAGTTTGATACAGGAAAAAAAAATAAAGAACAGAAACGCTTTCGTACAAATAAATATTGTCAGTTCATGAGTATTTCTTCCAATGGGAACCGATAACTATCTTTCCTAGAAAGCTGAAATTTTTACCGTTGATTTCGCAAATCAGGATGTGTTAGAAGGTCTTTTTTTTTTGCCTTAAAGCTTCGTCAGAATAGATCAGATTATATGAGTAATGTAGAAGAAGGTTCTGACGTTGTAAACACTGTGACCAAAAAGGCCTATTTGTATTTCCTACACTTCTTTGTGAAAAGCTTTCTTCCCTTGATAAGATGTAGCTACCATTTCACTAGATTTTTCAAGCTATGTCTTTCTGTGGAGTTTAGGAGCCCTTTGAGGTTATGACATTTGTGAGCTTAAGCTTCACATCTGAAGATAATACGAGAGGATGTTTCTGTCTTTTTATTACAAAGTCTTAGGATTGGGTTTTGTTTAAAGATTCCTATTCTGAGTTTCTCAGATGACAACCTCCAGTCAACAACATCAGTCCTGAATTTGTTCCATTTGTTATTTCTCCTATCTCTCCTATAATTCTCCTTAATGGAAGGCTTTCATTGTATAGATTTCAGTTTAATAAACCGTGATTGTCCTATTACTATCCGGAATATGCAGTTTAGATTCAATCCATGGATTCCAGGTCTGGTTAACTGAAAAAACAACTTAACTTAGAAAGCTGAACTTTACTGATAAGTGGACGTCATTTTATGTGCGGTCGATTTCAATTTGGTACAAGCTGAACAAACAGATGAGGAACCTTAGGACCTGAAACCACAGTTGCACGAAGCCCGTTCAAACGCTGACACCACTCAGAAAAGCTACACTTTGTCGTTAGATTTAGACTATCCTTTGTCTACTTTTCATAGAGACCCAGTCCATGAAAATGTAAAGGGAGGGTCGCTAATAACTAAGTTTCTGCGTTCGTTCTGTCTGTCTGTCTACAGCGCAAACTTCAAGTCGGACAGAGATGAGTCAAACCTTACGATCATGTGTGAAAAAATGCGAGTTCCGGTAAGGTCACTTCCTGTGTCAGGGGAAGTAACCCAAAAGGACAATGGAACAATGGTTCCGAGCATACAATGAAACATTTTTTTTTTTTTATTATTTTTTTTCAAATTATTACACTCTTTCACAAACTGCTATTCATTACCTTTTCCTAATTAGTAAACGTAGTGCTGTGTTAATATTAATTTCATAGTATCTTGTGATACGTTACAGATATCTATCGCAAAAAGTGATACTGCTTATTGCGAATACTTTTCGAACGCGGTTCCGTAGAATTAATGACCAAAAAAACCTCAAAATAACCACACAAAAAAGCATTAATAGAGAACGCTTTGATTTTTTTTTTCCTATTTGAAAAGTGAGGCTTATCAGATTATTCAGTCTGTGTTTGTTGTCTCCCCCTTTTTCCTAAAAACTTTTGAGCGGCTTGATGGATCATCTTGAAACTTAGTATGCATATTTCAGAACTAGAGACGATCTAACTATCAATATTTTTTTTAATCTTTTCCAAATTGATCCCTTGTCGTGAAATTAATGAGACGGTAAATCTTCCCCGTTGTTGTCGTTTTAATACGATACAAGAAAAGGACGGAAAACGGACATGTAATTCTGATATGCAGTGCAGTTAGTTGATGTAAAAGTCAGATTAAAAAAAAAAAAAAAAAAATCTTTTTTAGCAATCCCCTCCCCCCGGTAGACAGAATTTTTTCCCGTATCTACCTAAGTCTGTGTTTGTGTACGTGCATTTGTATCTGTGTAACGGCTTCCATCACTCAAATCAGAACTCGGATCCCGTGAGTCGTAGTGTGGACTCCCTATGGCCTAGAGGTTTGGAGGAAAATCCGACTTCCTATCTAAATCACTGACCGGATATAGTAGTAGCAGGACAGAATTGGAGTCTATCTACACTGAATCGAATATGCTAAGAACGAATGATATCCTCGACACAAGGTTTCCACTTCCGGTTTTAAGATAACCATTTACTCACAAAAATGTTAGAATCGCCCTGAAAGCAAGAGGATGCCTGCTTTGTGTTGTCTACAAAACTTTTTTCTTTATTTAACATGTCGGCCTATATTCATTTAAAGTCGAATTGAATAATTAAGTAAAGTAACTGTTACAATACTTAATTAGTGTTGATATTTCACGTTTTCGAAAACAATAAAGTAATAGAAATAATCTACTGTTTAATTTTAAAAAAACAATAACTTTTATTTATGGGATAATTAGCAAATGAAAAGTAAAAATTGCCTCATACAAAGATGGTAGGCCTTTTCTTTTCTCCCCAAAGCTACATTATTTCATCCTCTGATTTGTATCAAAATCAATTTGATGTATCATTAAAAAAGAAAAAGAAAATCAGTTTTCTGACAAGTGAGGTAAATAGCTAATTGTTAAGTTTCGCTCCATTGTGGTTCAAACGAAGTTTCAAACGAAATTTCAGGCACCCCAGGTAAATAGTTTTCGACTTCGATGGTCATTTCTTCCAAACAAAAACAAAATACATAAACAGCGTGAGCCCATTTTGAGTCCCTTGGCCCGGGGTGGGGGGGGGGGGTCGATGTCCCAGCTACGCTATTGCGGATGAACATGTTTATTTCATTTCAAATTGCTTTCTTAGATGTCTTTTTTTCAGTTGAAATACATTTGCTCTATTTACCATGTGTTACAAACTCTAGACTGTTTACAAACCAAGGACACTAGGAGCGGACGAGTCGAAATTGTGGACAGAGTTGGGAACTTCAAGGATTTAAGCTGATGGAAGCTATTTTACAAAAATAAAAGAAAAAATGGAAAATACTTGGAAAAAATTTAGGCAAGCTTGTGAAACCGAAAAAATATTGAGAAGAATAAATTCGTCTTTTATTAAATTAAAAAACGTAACCTATGCTTTGTAACTCCTTTCTCCTACCCTTGTAAGGGTGTAAGGAGAATACAAAGACCCCTGTCTTGTTTGCTTATATATTTTTTTTTTCAAAGTTGCAGGCATATTTCAGAGTATCCGAGATACAGTCCATTCTCTTAAATAACAAGAAGTTTGAAGACCTTAAAGCCTACTTTCCCTTATATTTCTTTAAATTTTCTTTATTTAAGTCGTAAAACAGTCAAACAAGAAAAGCCTTTTATATTCATCTTATTATAGTTTTCCAGATCTGTCTGTGCTCAACGCACTTCCACAACGCACTTCTTCTGTATTTGAAAAATAATTTTAATTTCCTGTGAAAATAATTTCTACAATGAAACGTCCGCGACGGGAATCGAATCTTCTGATACGAAATCACAAGTCTTATCCATTAGACTATCATGAGGACTACATTCAAATTTTTGTTGTTTAATATCTCTTATCACTCCCTCTGTGTGTGACACGATGAGAGAAGAGCCAGAGAAAAAAAACAATAACTCGTTAATTTTAGCCTACTAGATTAAAATTTAAATTTAAATTTATTTTTTTAGCCAGGCCAGATGTTCTTCAATGATTGGCACATTTTGCGATCTGGAATGTTTTAGCCATCGAACTAAAACCTCCTCGATCTCGTCAAACTTCGATTTCCTCATTCTCTTTCTTTTGTCTTTGCAGTCAGCTTCTTCAATTACTTGTTTCGATGAAAGAATATCGTTTATTGTAGTCCTCGGAACATGGTGTTCTTTGGCAAAAGCTGCTTTCGAAACATTTGATTTTTCAAAAAGTGCAATTAAGTCTTTTTTTTCTTTAAAAGATAACGAGGTATATTTTCGTTTCCCTGGCATGTTAAAAACGTAATTGAACCACGAAATTGCAAGAGAAAAAATAGCCCTTGTAGCGGGGCTTACTCGCTATGAAATGAAGTCACACTCAGGAGCGGTCAAGAAAAGCATCTACACGTGACAGAGTCGCGGCGAGAAGTGTTCTTTGAACGATTAGCAGCGAGATTCCAAGAACCCAAATCCTCCGAATGGGTAGGAAATTAATAAAGTGACAGGTATGGTCGAAAATTCCCCGTAAAGGCTTGGCTTTCTTAAAGTGAAGCAGCGGGGCTGAAAAGACAACACGATGGCATGCAAAATGGAGAAGAAAGATGCTTTTGACCATTTTGAGGGTTACGAGTTATCCGGAGTAGAATTAAATTTGGTGATGGGTAAAGGAGGGTTATTTTACATTATTGTGTACGAGACCTTGTCGGGACCAAAGGAAAACGACGACTTAAACGGAGTGACGACTTATCCGGGTGACGACTTAACGAGGTTTTACTGTATTAGAAAATGAGTTTCAGTTAGTTATTTTAATAAGGTAATTACGTAACGTTCGAATCACAACTTCACTTAAAGACCAATCAGGACGGGCCAAACGGGTTAGAGGGCTAAGTCCGGTGGGCCGGTGTTGCACTGAGGCTGCTACTTCATTCGGAAATATCGTTGGCGCTAGAAGTAATGAGGCCAGTTGTCTCATTAGGTGAAAATGGGCGTAGTAGTTAAAAAAAAACCCAACAGTTTACGTTTCTTTGATGCAGTTTTTTCTCTGAAAAATTGGAAGGTTCGATAATTCCATTTTCTTACTATGGCGCAAACAATTCGAAAACGGCGCCAAACAGCCATGGAGTTGGAAATCAAATCGCTCGCAAAGCATTTCAAGTAATTGACAGACAACAAAGGCTCTTTAAGGAATGATATGTGGCTCCCAATACCCATTTTTGTTTTGGTGAAATGAATGGGAAGACTTTTTCATTTCTTTTTTATGTTTTAATTTTTCGAAAATCCAAGAGCTACAGTCCAACTTTCGGATCCAAACAGAAAAATTGGAACTTCCGTGATTTCTTGTATTTAATTTGAATATGTTTCTTGTTTTATTGACAACAATTCTTCTGGTTCTATTGCAAGCTGTTATAGTAGTGACGCACTTTTTCTTGTATATCATTGTCTAATATTTACAGTAAAGCTAATATATTTGAGTTTCAATTCCTGTTCTCTCGAGCTGTTTCTATACTTTCTTGGACTCGTGTGTGGTCACAGATTTATTGCTTCGATATTTTTCATTAAGCAGTTAGTTTAATTTTTTGGCAATTAGTTTAAGTAGGCCATTGTTTGTAGATCATCTTCCGTGCATCACCCATATCTGATCATCAAACAGATGCTCGGAACATGTAATCACAAAAGGGTTAAGGAATAACATGTATAGTGGTGAGATGCAGGGAAAGAAGCACGCAACTAACCAATTCAGAGAAGTGAACACGGTATTTGTTTTGTCTTAGCTGTGGTCTCTTTGATCTCACAACATATCCCAGCTAATAACTACATGGAAGGATCTGGATAGATTTTTCCTTATTTTGTTGTAGATCAAGTAGAGCAATTTCGGAATCATAGCAACACCATATTATTTTTAGTTTCTTTAAATAACGATTATATATATATATATATATATATAGCGAAGCCGGACAGCTATCTGAAATTTAAAATCCCAATGCAAATTTCAGAAAACTGTTTCTGTGAATGTACGGCTTCTAATTAAATTCACTTCATCAGCGGCATCTGGTGTTATCCATTCGATATATATTTATATTTATATATATATATATATATAAATATATATATATATAGTATGTAAGAAAAACCCTGACTCACTCACTCACTCACACACTCAGTGACTCATCAACGCCCAGCCCAAACCTTTGGACCTAGAAAACGGAAATGCTGCACAGAGGTTCCCTTTATGATGTAGACAAGGAATAAGGCCGGATTTTTCGAAATTCCCACGGGATAGGGAATAAAGAGGATTTATATTTTTGCTATAAAGTTGTCCTATCGATATATAGGTGTGTGGCGCCAATACATCTGAATTATCCGGAGAAGGCCACATCGGGCTGGGAACTCGTTTATTCTCCGGTCTCGATATTAATTTGCTAAATAAATAAACTTGTTTTTGTTTTTGTTTTTTATGCTATGTATGCAAGGGTTACCCGGCTAGTATATATATAAATCTGCAGGGTGATTGAAAATTTTCTTACAAACTTTAAAGGTTGGTCAGAAATACAAAAACAAGCTTATTCATAGTTTAACATATGTCCGCAAACGCCACCCGAAGTGCTAGAATGTACATTAAGGTTCAGGAATAAAAGACAAGTAAAGTAGACAATATGTTTAATAGCTCTAAGTTTACAGTATGACAGTAAGGTTTACAATTACAGGTTCACAGTAGCTGCCCAAAGTTCCTCAACCACATCTGCCCTCTCAGCATTAGTGAAGCGATACTTCATATTCGTACAAAGTCAACGTCTCAAATGACAATGACTCATACTATCCAACTACTGTGCTGCCAAACAGCGCCCTTTAGCACGTTCGAGTTACGTTTGCTGACATACGTTCCATTATGAATACGGTTTGGTACTATATTCTTGACCTACCTTTAAAAGTTTGTGCAGGGAATTTAGAATCGCCATATATAGAATGTACAAGTAATTAAGAACAAAATAGTGAAACTAAGATCTCAGCGCTCTAGGACTTCACAAAAATACTTATACAGAACTCCAGAAGGCTGCGGTACTCAACACAACACGCATCGTTAGGAAATTTATGAACACAACCACACATCCCTAATCATTCCTGCACACGTCTTTACACTAGGCAATATGTGCTTTGGTCCTTGACCCGCCATGTTGTGTTAGCTGGGGAAACCCACGGGTTGAAACTTTTACATAATAATAATAATAAAACCTTGCCAGGACCAGGATTCGAACCCGAATTATTATGGCAACAGTGCAATGTACTAACCATTACACGATCTCAGATGTGAACAAGAGCTGAACAAAACCACTTAGTTAAATGTGTTACAATATTCTTTTTGAAGTTTTATCTCGAGCCGGGAATACGGAACTCGTATTTCTCTATCTCTTCAAGTCAGAAGATGTGACTCATGTCTGTCCGACCTGTAGTTTGGGCTGTAGATGTGATGATGGATGGACAGAATGAGGGTAAGAGCTCCTTTCCATTCCCTATACAGTTTTCGTTTAGCGGGGTACCCTAAAACTATACAATTTCTCTTGTTTCACTATATTTGTCGCTTCATTACCTCGTTTTATTGATATTCTATTAAACATATTAGAGACACTTAATTAAAAATCAGTTTTAGGAAAACTACACTTTTATTAAAACTCAGCTTGACACTTGATGAGACTAATTATGACTCCTTAATGATCTGAGTTGTTATTAAATGTAGTTGAAAGGAAAATTAGTTAATTAAAAACAGAATTAAAAATCTTTGTTTTTTTGTTTGTTTTTTTTGATTTTACTGTATCAAAATTTCCGAAATTGTTCTGATCTTTCTTAGATGTCATCGGGTTAGTAAATATGTACGTTTAGTATTTATTGAAAACTGACTATATTTTGAGTTTTAAAAGGAAGTCGAAACTGTGGCGCCTCTCTCTTTAACCGCGGTGAAATCGAGAACTATTTAAAAAAAAAAAGACACGAGTCATTAGTTGAAATTGGATGGCTTAGGTTTTGTAATAAAGTGGGTTTCGAAAAGCTGTTTCTTTAACTGGAGAATAGTTCAACTAATCTCAAACGTTGATTTCGACTCTTCCGAGGAGTTTTCTACGAATTCATAGTCTATTTACAGTTTTATAGTAAACAAAGAATCATGCGACAATTTACAATGTATCATGTAACGATTGCATTGTTAAAAATAGCGCTACTATTGATTTGGAGCGTAATATTCGTTTATTCAAGCCGTTGTAATGCAAGGGTCAAGTACAGTTTCCGTTACGGTCTTCTCGGTACATCATTGGCATTCAAATGGGCTTGTAGGAGAATATTTATCGCCCAATCATTCCTAGTAAAAGCGATGCCCATATTGAGTTCATTTAATATGTCTAATTTGCATTTTGCAGCATTCGGGCCACTGCAATCAGTGACTAATTTGAACCGGAATTGGCCTTATTGGATCGAAAGGAAGACAGATAGATAGAAGGTAAGATAGAGGCCAATTTTTATCCAACCATCACTATTTTCCTGACCTGACCTGTGTACACCTAACAGAGAGAATGGCCTGGATCGAAAATGGATTTTTCCCCGGTCACTGAGAGTCCTTTGAGGTACGACTCATGGGTCGCCGAATCCTGGTTTGAGTTGCTTTGTTACACGCACAAAACCGAGAATCCTTGATAACGCCTCCCTAATAATTGAAATGGGTTTATAAAATAAGTTTAATGATAAAAAAATAAAAGTAAAAAAAAAAAATGCACAAAGCAAGAAAAAAGAATTTGTAATTAGAGAAAAAAAAAATACCTTTAAAAGTATTCCATTTATTCTACAAGCTTAACATGATAACCACAAGCATTACATGATAACATTAGCATTAACAGGATAACATTAACATGATAACCGCAAGCGAAGCTCGTAAATAAGTTACTAGCCCGCCAAATGTCTAGTCGACAGCAGTATGTACAAGAAAGCGGAACAGACATTTATTGAGACATTATTATTTATATATTTATTCATACATTATTGAGAAGTTTAATCTCAACTTTTAAAATAACGAGATATGAATAATCAGATTCGGTTGTATAAAAATACAGTGAGAGCTGGTTTGAATAAATCTTTAGCTATGATTCCATCATTAATATCTAGAAGGAGATAATTACAAAGACGTGTGATTTTAAATAAAGATTTTTAATTCAAGAATTACTTAATGTAGGATTTCAAACATTAAGGTTAAGGGTATCAAAAACGGCTCATTAAATTTGTCAAACCTGACAAAACTACAGAAATCTGAGGCCATCATTTCCATGTAGACGTTACTTGTAACTTTCTTATTACATTAAATAATTAAAATTGAAAAAAAAGTGCATCTATATTTTTTTTATTCGTTATTTAGAATTCGGTCTAATTGTCAAACTAATTTAGCTGTTTGCCAGTTTAACCATGAAATCTAAATATATACGTATGTAAGTATTTATGCATGTGTCTTAAAACAGCGCTTCCCAATCTTCTCTCGACTCGCGGAAATCACTTTCTGTTTATCGCGAATCCCTCACGTATCTCGTTTTGAGAATCCAACCAAAAAGATAATGGCCAAGCAGATAACATCAGATAACTAAATGTTATACAATTTAATGAAAACGTCATTACAGAATTTTTACTGCGAACCCTCAAATGGGAAACGGCGTCCTAAGGGAATGTTAATGTTTTACTCTCCTAAGAGAAGCCGCCTCTTCAAAGAATCGACTCTAATGGATGTTTGTGGAGTGAAGTAATTTTTAAAGTTAGCTTAAAGTAGCCTCGCCCACAGCTGAAGACGGGGATTGAATTCGCTACTCTATTAAGATCACTATAAATCGAGATTTTGACAATCACAGCTCTGTTGCGCAGCTGGGTTTTTTTTCAACCTGGTTAAATGTTGTTACACAATAACGAAAGCGCCTGATTGGCAGGATACCTTTTGGATCTGGCAATTTCAACTCATTTTTAGTCATTTTAGTATAAGCCCGTCTATACATGGTCTATACATGGATGTGTGTAGAGTAGAGAGATCTGGCCCTCAAAATCTCAATATACGTAGATTAGCCGTATTTTCTTTCGTGGGTTTTTTTTTGGTTATTCCTGGTCAGTTCCCTAAGTGTCTCCCCTCCATCTCCGTCCGAAATAAAATCCTAAATTCCTCCTTATGTCTAGATTTCTTTTTTTTTATCCTTTCCTACTCGATTTTTTTTCCTGTTAATTTAATCTCATACATAGGAAATATATATCAACAATGAGAATACACTGTATTTATCTGAAATTTGCAGATAAATTTCAGAACTACGAAACACGGTCGAAGACCGCCCCATAAAACAATGTTAAGGGTTGTCAATAATTTGATGACACGAAACGTTATTTTGAGGCTCGGTTGGTCTGTTATCAATGAGAGTAAAAACCACTTATTTTCTGTAGAACTCATTGTTAACTTCCCTAGTAGCAACCTATGATATCTTACTCACAACTGTGCTTCACGATAGAAGTGCATAAAAAGTTCACGCTTGAAAAAAAAGTTCTTTCACTTGCAGACTATAATAAATGATTGGTCGTTATAACGTATTTCTGGATTTTACTTTTTAATTAAAGTATCTATCCGAGATATGAATTATTACGATTCGTCAGTGCACCTCTTCTCGATGGTCATCTCTCCGGCAATTTAAAATTTTCATGGTAAGATTATTTGCAAATACAGATGCAACGATTTCGTATATCGTAACTACGTCAGTCGCCCGACACTCATTCCGTTGTCTGAGCTACCTTTACCGATACATAAATCTAACGCGACTCCATCGCTCTTCTCCTCCGGGTCTATCTGCTGTTCTTAGTACCTCATTTAATCTTGCTATGCTTTGGGAAGCTTGACGTTTAATTTTAATCAAAATCGACGAACGAATCATCGGTAACATCACGACTTCACCCTAATTGTCCTCACATCACTTACTTCAAATACAGGAACTTTTTTTTTTTTTAACGTTATTTCGAAAGTATTTTTAGGCTTCTGAAGAGGAAGCCTTCTAATCCCGGTTTGTCTGTCCATCTATGAACAAGTATCATTAAAATCTCATTAAATTATCATTAATCCCAACAATCACAATAATCGCAACAATTGCACCTTTTGCATTCGCAGCAATCACATTTATAATAATAAAAAAATTAAAGCAATAATTCAACATAAATTAATCAGAAGCCGTTGCGAAGCATTGTGAATGGTTTCCTACTCACTATCCCTACCTTGTTTTTTTATGATTCTGAAACTATCAAGGACATTTAATAATTGTTGATCCATTTCTTTTAAATAAATAGTAATTAAGTAAATATTAAATAATTCTTATAAGAAGTTGGTAGGGTAGTAATCCGAAAATGGAAGAAATCTAGGTTATTTGGGCTTATTTTTTTTTTTTTTGGTTATGGTTGGAAAGTCCATTAATTTGTTTGTAAGTCCTCCTCCCAACCGCCATCTTGAAAAGATTGCGAATTTTTTTTTTTTTTTTTTGGTTGAACGATTACGACTATCGGAAACCGTCCCACTCCAAAATCCCGGCTACGCCTACGTTAGCAGTAATCAAATTTCAAGCTTTAAGTATCAAATAAACATTAAATATTAAACCTATGCTACCAGGTTAGGTGACTCTAGTGTCATAGGCTTAACCCTTACGATGTAAGTATTATCATTCATTATAAAAGCGAGTACAATTCGTTGTAAAAATACTTGTTCGGATGGTGGCAATCACTGCCAATGTGCTTACCATACATGTGCTCGAAGTACAGGAGTTGCGTTTAGACTTGTCAATAATAATATGTTCTGTTTTGAACTTCTTATTATTTTTAGTCATCTATCTGTATTTATCACACTTTTGTATTAAGATACATTCAACCTTTTTTAATGAGGTCCTTAAGCATTAAATATTTCATACTTCAATCATTCACTTGGTATCTCTCACAGTCATTACTAATCTCACATAAAAAAAAGATAGTGTTAACATTTTAACATTTATTTATTTTTGATATGTGATATTAAATAATTAATTATTACAAGTACTATTATTTATGTAAAAAAACATAACAAAAACAAAATCACCAGTATTCCGTGAATAGATTTTCATTTTTAAATTTTTCTTTTTTATTTTATTATAATATAAAATAAATGCTACTGCATCTGCTTAATTTTAGATCACATTTCGAAATTACAGAATGGAATGAAATCAGAAATTTAAAACTTTTCAATAATTCGCCTATGATTACGTTTCCTTGGAATAATTTTTTAATTTGTGCAAATTTATTATAATTTAACTAATTTTTTAAAAAAATTATGAAAAATTATTTATTCATTAATATTAATTAACGTAACTATTTTTATTGAATCAAATTCCTCTTAGCAACAATGTTAATAGAATTGATTACAGTAATTAGTTGCTAATTATAACGATAATGAAGAAGATAAATTACTTAATCGAAAAATAATTAGTATTTAATTGGCAACTTTTATTTTATATGTTTCTAATGTTATGTAATTAATTAAAAATAGAATTTCTTTAAATAAAAAAAAAACTTTTTTAATATGTATGTACTACCAATTTGATTGTTATTCAAGCTTTATATAATATGTAATTATTAAAATTTATTAAAATGCAGTTTTCTTTTCAATTTATTTAGATTATGAGCAAATGGCGATTATTTGAAAGATCTTGGATTCGAAACCCACCAAGGTATGGAAACTTGTGTTTGTGTTTCTGAGTATGTGTTTTGTTTTTTCTTCTGGCATCGAGGAGGATTTGAAGGGACTTCTCTTCAACTTCCATATATTCTGCTTCTAGCCATCTATATCCTGCGGAATGCAAATAAGTGCATCCTCTCCTTACAACAAGGCTTTCGTTTTCCAGTTGACGTTTTAAAAAGAACAGCTTTAAAAATGAGCAAATTTAAAACTTTAAATAATTATTTAATTTCCTGAAAGACTTAGGCAAAAATCCAAATTGTTACAAGTGTCCATAAATTTATTAAGTATTTTTATTTCGATTGCATTAAGAAGGAGGAAGAATATAAGCAAATAATGAAGACCAATAACGCACTCTTTATCAAAACAAAAATTAAAAAAATTAAAAAAAAAGTATTGACATGTTTCAGATACCCTTAAAACGGTATCCTTCTTCAGAATAAAGCACAAACATAATAAACAGCTAACAGGTTTCAAAAAACCAAGCAGGAACCAATCTGCAATCAGATTGTTTTTTTTTTAAAAACTGTTTATTTCTGAAGACAGATACCGTTAAAGGGTATCTGAAACATGTCGATACTTTTTTAATTTTTTCTTGATTAAAGAGTGCGTTATTGGCCTTCATTATTTGTTTGTATTCTTATCCGCACGTTAAATTGTTCTAAGAAGGGAGAATATTCAACTAAAAATCATTCTGTTTATGTTGTCAATGCTTTCGGATTATTTTTTAGATTGCGTTCAAAATCATGAAAATATAACATTAAAAAACAAAATAAAAAAAACATATACATTGTTAATTTTTCCCCAAATTCGGGCTGTGAATGGTTGTTAGGTTCTACGTCATGCGTTGCGTCGTTATGCCACCCACCTGACGTCGGAGTGGTCGCACCCGGCGGTAGAGGGTAGAGGAACCATCTTCCTCTGCGGTCTATCGATCTCTGTGTCTGAACGGACTTCGCGTGGAGGCGGTGGAGCTTGTAACCCCCCCGTAGTAGGAGCAACACAGCCGGACTGTAGAGAGAAGAACTCCAAGCCTGCCCTGTCACTGACACGTTGGGATACGAAAGAACGGGATTTTTTAAAACGAAAACTGTTTTCCAGCGAGCTGATTCTTTTTTTCTTGAAAAGGGTGACGAAATCGCTGCCCCCCCTCCACCACTGCGCCGCATAGGATTCCGGGGGAAAAAAGAAACCTTCTCTTTCACCCGAAGCTCGTTCTGTTTTGGCCTCCGGCGTTTTGGAGCGGACCGGCAACCCGTCACGTGGTTGTGCGCTCCCCTGCTCTCGAGTCCCTCCCACCGGCGGATGATAAGACACCAGTCTGCAGAAAGGTTGCCTAGGTCGGCCGCCATCGCAGGAGACTGAGACGGACTACGTTGAGTGCGGAGAGACCGTCAGGAACTGTTACACTTACGGTCGTCTCCGTTTTGAAAACACTTTGCTCCTGGGCCCAGGGTGCTCGCTCGCCCCCCGCATTTAGATAAAGGCAAGGAAAATAATAGACGCAATCCTAACAAAAAAAAAGATTTTTACTTTAAAAACTTAATATATTGAGTGAAAACGCTACTAGCTTAGGAACACTCGAAAAAAGGAATTACCTAACCCTAAAGCGAGCGTTTGGGCACCGCAGTCGACCAATCACCACCATTCAGCGCCTCCACATTCAAGACCCCGTTCCACAATGCAGTGGTTCATAGTTTGTGTTCTGGCCCTACTAGGGGTCCTGTTCCTCAGCCACACAGGTAAGTGAAGTGCAATTTTTGTGCCCCCGCTCGCCGCATTGCCCGCGCTCAGGTGGGGAATCTGCAATGGAAGCTAAGCGCAGTGGAAAGTTCCCAACATGCCTCAAGCCTCGCCGCCTTTTGCGTTCCGAGAACACCGGGAAAACGTTTCCTTGCAGCATTCGCTCCTCCCGTAAAACATATGCAGAATATATTTTATTCTTTAATAACGGTTTCGGTTTTTAATTTTATGTCCCCCGTACTCTTCTGCGCTTCCAAATCTCCCCGTGACCTCCTCCCACACCCATTTTCAAGCCCTACACCTCCTCGCCCCCTGTATAGCTGTTTAGTGGTTAGGCCTAGAGAAGCACAGCAATGCAGTACTGCAATGATCACTTCGCCCGTTCGCGATATTTCCCATTTTTGCCGAGAAACGGATCGGATTCAGAAGGGTTTCCTGCGACCTTTCAGTAATTAATCGTAAAAGAAAGAAAGAAAAAAAAAACAACACCCTTTATAGCTTTAAGACAAATATCGTACTTTAACAGGTCAACCCCCAACTAATGCGTCGGACAAACCAGTTTTCCTAGTATATCTTAATGAACTAAACATTAAAAAAAAAAAAAAAATACAGAAATGATATTAGTTTTTATTTGTTTTTCGCATTTATGTTCTGTATTATTGGATTTTTTTTTTCTAAAAAAAATTTTCAATCCATTTGCCACAGCCACCTGTATCAATGAGATCACCTAGCTGGCTTAATTATCTTATTATAACAATTAGAAATCAATAAATCAATATAAAACTAGCGAACAAATATTAGAGATGAAATAGAAAATTTTTTAAGTATCTGTAATCCCCAAAAACTTTGCTTAAAAAAATATTTTAATGTGTATTAATTTTTTTATTAATAATAATGTTGTATACTATATTATAAAATGATACTTGTATTTTCTCTTTGACCCAAATTGATGCCGATTTGAAGAGACTACCAAGATGTATGAAAAGTAAAAGTAATTATTTTAGTGAAGTAGTAATTTATTCATGCAATGTAATGAAATATAAATAATATTTTTTTTCTCACTTTTTTTGAGTTAATTCAAATGACCGTAAATGACTTGAAAATTGACAAACATAAAAATGGGGTTAAAGTAGAATTAATAGGATTAAGAGTTTGACCACTTTTAATTTCTTTCGATAAAGACAGTGTAGTGGCCTATTTACAGTCTTATAGGTTTTAGGTCACCTCTGCAGATGGTAAAAATGTTAAAAATCAATAAATATGAAAAATTGATTTAGGCCTACTTGAGTCATTTTTATCATATGTATATACATAAAATCGTGTTTCTTTTTTTTTTTTTTTTACATTATCGATGTAATTAATCCCCTTTTTTTTCGTATCTAATTAATTGGCACTTGTGCTACTTGTATTATAGGTTGAAATTTCCATGTAATTAAAGTTGCTTTTCGTACACGGCTTAATTAATGTAAATAAGGTGGTTATTTATTGATAATAAACAACCATTAAAGCAGAATATTAATCGTTATAAGATTGAAAGACCTATTATAACTTATAACTTTTAATATTATGCTTTAATGGCTGTTTATTATTAATTGAATTCTGCACTTTAAAATGTATCACATAGTTATTTATCGATTATACATTAATTCTTACAATTTTTAAATGTGAGTTGTTTTTTTTTTTTTTGTATTTTTTGCCACCTACTTGAAACAAAAAGAAAATTTTGGTTGTTGCCCTTTTGTAACGGAAATAATCTAAATGTTCTTGTTAATTAAAATCAAATTCTAAATTACTGATTATTTAACGAATAACTCCTGAGTTAATTCTGTAACTTCATTTAGTCACATGATTGAAGACCTCCTATTAGAATGAATTTTATAGAAATTATTAATAATGTTTTTTTTATTTTTGTAATTGAATTTAGTAGAAACAAGGTAGAATCATCAAGAAATGCAAAAACATAAAAAAAAAGAACAAAAAAAAAGGAAACAGCAAAATTTTATTTTTCATGGTGGTTTTGGGGTGAGTGGTAAAAGATAAGAGAGATTTAGGTTGTGTACACTAAGGTAAGAAGACTTGAATGAAGACCTTTCAACAAAAGTCTGATTTTTACACTTTTGTAATCGAATAACGAAAAAAATGTAGATAGATCTTAAAAATTTAACATAAATGGTGTTAAAAGATTAGGATTTGTAAGTGTAGCAAACAAATGTAAAAATGTATTTGTTTATTAAGAATATATGAATTTTGAGAAAATCAAACCGAAAATTTGCAGCATTAGGTTTATAAAGATTTGTGGATATTTAAAATTTTATTTCTATAATAAGCAATAGTAGATAAGTCATGAGTTGAAATCATAAGGTATCTTTGTATCATGTGTTTATTCGTGGATAGATTGAATATTTTGGTTTCTGAGTAATGTAATTTAGTTAAAAAAACCAATCATGGATAACTCATCAAGGATTTGTAATAGAAAAATTCATCTTTGTAGTTCGAATGTTTTTTTTTTTTTGTTTTTTTTTACTATTTTGAAAGGAATGTTTGAATATTGCCTCTCAAAAATAAGTCCTTTGGTATAAAAAAAAAAATTACTAAACTAACTCCTGAAACTTTCATATTCTTTTCTTCCCATAATTCAGTTGTACTTTACACCAGAGGTTCTTGATCTTCAATACGAGAACTGTAGCGATTTTTATTTTTTTTCTCTATTACTTAAATTAAGACAATTGTCAATTATCTGATTGACAAGGGAGCCGCACAAGGTCTCCGAAAGCTCTATAATGTATTTTTAAACGAAATTTTGTATTGGTGATTTTCCTTTAAACTAAACTAATTAATATTATTTAGAAAAAAAAATGCAACACAACCTAAGCAGAAAAGGAAAATTATTGTTACTGGATCTTTTTCAAAAAGATAACAAATTCCTTAACAAAAAATGCTTTCATTGTGAAATATGTAAGTGCCTGTTTTATATCGAGATGTAAAGATCTCGTGCACTCCCAGATTTTTTGAAGAGGTACGAGTGCAGATTAATGAAGATTAAGAACCACTGTTGTACAACTGCTTATTTTTTATTCTGCTTCAGACAACAACGGTAATGATTTGAGGAATTTAGAGTGATTGACATCTAAACCATCTTAAATTTAAAACAAAAAAAAAAAATTTTTTTTGGCTATCTTCAGATAACTTTTATCCTCCTTGGATTATCTGGTTATAAATCTTGGAAAAACCTGTTTCTATTGATTGTGAGCTAATCGCATCCCTCTTACGAATATGATAGATTTCCAGGATTAATACGAAACAGGCTACTTGTGAACCTTTCAGCAGCTAAAAAAAAAATGTTGTCGTTTGATTTGTTCTATAGGTTTTTAAAGCATTTTAAACCTGCTATATTTATTTGCAGTAGATAATTCTGTCTATTGGAAAGTGTGTTTTTCTATGTGACTCCTCCTCTTTCTTCTTACAGTAACTTCCCTAAAATTTCCACAAAAAGTGTTAAGGTCTTCTTCGTAACAGATAAAAAAAAAAAAAAAAAAAAAAAAAAAAAACCGGTTTTAACGACATCAGAATAGAACATTTCTCGATCCTTCTACGAGGAAAAAGCTCAGGATAAATGAAAGAACCCTCAATTTTCAATAAGACTGAGATCTTACAATTCTGAAAACACCGAATCACTGAATCTACAAAATTCGAATGTCTTATTCTATAAAAACAAAAACAAAACAAAAACTAATTTAAAAGTTGATGAAAAAGAAAAAATGAATTCCACGTATCTAATTGCAACAAAATGCAAACTTGTTTTGCAAACTACTTTTCAGTTTCCTATTTTAACAAAAATTTACCCATTTATGATCTTTAAA
The DNA here is from genome assembly GCA_023159025.1 of Thereuonema tuberculata. Lineage (NCBI taxonomy): Eukaryota > Metazoa > Arthropoda > Chilopoda > Scutigeromorpha > Scutigeridae > Thereuonema > Thereuonema tuberculata. The sequence goes on from JAFIDM010006943.1 coordinate 20,501,752, forward strand.
TGCCAAGGTTTCCAAACAACCATACGTTAGAAAACCTATTTAGTTGTTTCTTAACATGTAGCTTTTCATACCAAAAAGTAACAGACAGGCTTTTTTAACGTTAAAAAAAAATATTCTATTGTAATGTGATAGCTACTATTTAAAATTGCTTTTGGAAACATTTGTAAAGCTTATAAGCGTTTTTTGGTTTACAAAATATTTTTTATGGCTTGGATAGAGTCCTCAGACATCTTATTGTCTCGGCTCCATTTAGGATAATCTCCTAATTCCAAAGTTCCCATTACCGTCTGACTGAAGCGCCTTCACATATCAGATTTTCCAGTAAGTTCCACGTAATTTCTTTCTTCTTTTAGAATAGAAAAAAAAAAAAAATATGCATGGAAGAGTTTTGGAAAAACCAAAACGTCTACTAAGAGATCGCCGTAAAGTACGACCAAAATCCCAACGTGAAATTTACTTTCACATTACCAATGTTTTTTGTTCCAAAAATCCTCTACAGTACCATCAGTCTCTCTTTTGGCGCGTATCTTTTACGTCAGTAAATTCTTAGTGACCTACAAAGATTGTCTTTTAAATTTAAAGCAAATATTTGTTCTCAATCGCTACTTGGTCGCAACCCAAACCGGTTCTTCATTTAATTGATGGCCATTAAAACCTTCGTAAAACACAAACCTTTCCGGAAACCAATCTTTCAATTAAGTCTCCGATCCAAACTCCGAAGTCCAGTCCTACTCGTGATGCAACAAAAGACGAAATAGTCTCCTCCACCACATTCTGGTATTTCAATCCAGAAGCAGTCGTCGTGTTAAAGATATTTTGATAATACTTGTTAACTTCTGTTATTAAAGTAGAATCTAGTTTTTCAAGTTCAGTATGTATACATCACTGAAGTTATCAAAAGTTCCGAGTCCTTTTTATTTTCTCCTACATCTTGATTGCATTTTTCCTGTATTGCACAGAATAAAAATTTAAAAATATTCCTAAGCTGTATCTTTTCCTTTTAGGGTTTTGTGATCTTCATTCAAAAATATCTTCCAATTCCCCATCAAATTTAAGTTTTAATGATTTATAACTGTCTATGCTACTTTTATCTCAGTAGCAAACGTTTCATGTGTAACCTACATTAATTTCGTTTTGCTTACCATTATTGCGAAAACTAACTGAAATCCTTAAGATTAATGTCCAATTTTTGCAGTTGGAACTTTATAATAATTGTTTCGTTTGTTGAGAACTGTTTACCATCACCTGATTACAAAAAGAAAAAATTTTACAAGTAGTTACAAGCAGAGAATGACATTTTTAGTTTATTATTTTTAACCAAACAATTATCGTTAGAAGTAAAAAAAAAAAAACAAAACCAAAAGATTAGGCGATAAAATTTGATGACTTTTTCAAAATATTACAACAAGCAATTGATAGCGTGTTTCACATTGTGATAGAACGTATGATTTATAATAGCAATTATAATGTTAGTTGGAAGTAGTCTTTTAATGGTGAAGTTTCTCAATTATCTTAAAATCAAAATAGAAATTTATTTTATTTTCATCCAGTTTAACTGATGTTTCTTCCATCCAACGACCAGTCTTCGCATTCACATTAGATTTTCAAATTTCTAAGCTCATCTATTCAGAATGTGAGAGGGAAGGAGAAAGATTACGTACATTCTAACAAAGAAAGGACAACCTTAAAGATTTACGAGAATTCTAAGCCCCTTGAGATAAGAGAACGCGTTGAAATCTTTTCATTTTGAGAATAAGTTGCTGTAGCTATAAAATATATTTCATATACCGTTCTTTAATTCTCTTATTTAGAAATTTGGTTAAGACAACATTGTTGTGATCAGGAATTGTACCTTTCGATGAAATACAGAAATCCTACTTGGTTATAATTTTGTAAATCCTTATTTTCAATTTTATAGTCAAAAATTACTTTTAAATTGTTTTTGTTAGTTGAATCACTCGACAGCTGCTTTTTCAGTATTTGTTAATTCTGAATTTTGTTAGATGCTCAAAGTGAATCGTCGTTTTCGTTCAAGTCCAAGAATCATGATTGTAATAAAATTTGAATTAGAAATCTTTCTAGAACGGAAAAAGACCGTCTCTTAGATTCAGCTTAGATTCCAACAACAAATTTAGTCTTGCACATTAAAAGTTCTTATGTGTTAAAATAATAATAAATACTTCGAAGATAATACGATAGATTAAGGCAGTTCCAAAATGATGGAGCTTAGGGTGTAGAAATGTACATCGCCATACTTAAGAAGAGCAAACACGGAGACAAGTACATGCCTACAGGGCAGGTTTTTGGTCTTTCACACAACATAATCGTCATACTGTTGATGAGTAACAAATAATTTCTGAATTGCGATGTATTGATACAATCCCTACTTTTCTAACCTCGGAGATTGTGTTTTTATTTTAAAGGAATCTTTTTGGATCCCATTCATTTCGTCATTGGGTTTTTCCTGTGACTATTATTACCGCACTGCAGTTCTTGATTTCAAAGAAGAAGAAGAAGAACGGCAGAAGAGAGGAGGCTGTTAGACGTGATTAGTCTGCTTCTGTTTGGATTCTGTAGTTTTCTAAATCAGAAAATCCGATTTGGCTTTAACTAGAGGTCGCTTTTGAAACTGCCATGTCGTCTTGGAGATTGAAAGATAGAAAGGAGAGAACGAAGCGGTGGACAAGGCGAAATCTGCGTTTGCTGATGAGAGAGGGAGAGAAGGATGAGGGATGAGCAAGAGATTTTTCGTCTTGGCATCTTCTGCCACTTTTAGGCGTTTGCCAACCGATTGTGTGTCTCACCCTTTCTCCGTCTTGATGTAGATTTTCTTTTTTTTTCTTCTATTCCAGAATGCGCCGAATTTCGCCGGGTGTTGCAAGAAGCTGTTTGTTGCAAACAATTCTGCTCCTCTTTTGTGACCCACTCTTTTCTCTCTCCCCGCCGCCAGTGATCGCCCAGTCTCGCTCCGATGTATCGATCTGGCTGCAACTGGGACTGCGAACAGCGCACTTTTAAAGTTGGCGTCTTCTAAGATGAAATTTCACAGAAAACGATTAAATTAAGGGGCGAGCTGCATTTTCGGCAAACTTGCCCTTTGACTGTTTTTATTTACTTTGATACAAGTAAATAAAACAACCGTCAACGACAGTAGTCTTTCATTTTTTTTTCCCCTCTGAGATGAGACATATGTTAACTGTAATGTATGAATTTTAACAAAGACTGCCAATTCGTAATGTTGTTGTTACATCTAACTTTCATTAAATATTACCAAAGTAACGTAAAACGCTAATTATCCTTGATAATTAGGAACGCTAGAGCTCTTGATAGTTAGCCCAAATTACCATTATTGAGTTAAATACATAACTTACAAAAAAAAATAAACATTTTTGTTCAGTTTTGTGTTCACATACCTCATTTTTAAAATAGCCAGTAACGACTTTTATTACTTTATTGTTATTTTACGATCCACTTGCATAGAGAACTTTAAAAAGGAAAAAAAGGAAATTTGTATGTACTACAGATCAGACAATTAATAATCCGACCCCACCTATAATATTGAACTCCGGATAATCGGAGTTTACTACAATTTCGTTTTTGTTAGATTGTTAAAAATTTTAGCTTCATCTGTTGACTGTTAATTTATTAATATTACAATGTTAGGACAGCGAATTGAACTATCGGGAAATGCTTGTGAAATGTCGACTTTTACGAATCCATTTGAAATCTTTTGTATTTGGTTTCAATTTTTTTTTGCAAACTCAGACGCAAAAACTTTAATTTTTCGCCCTTAACCGAAATAGCAAAATAAATTGACATTAAAAGAAAAACAAAAACAAAACAAACTAGTTAATCTTGTGAAGTGTTTACTTTGCACACGGTAATGTTAAATGACTTAATTGTTTATATATTTAAAATGAATCGCGGAAACTCTGTTTCCTGCTTCCAATTAGAAATAGGAGATTAATGAGAAAATAAATCCAATTTCCCTCCTCCCCAATTATTTATTTTCAATAAATTGGAAATCCAATTCCCCCACCCCCCTGCTTCCAATTATTATTTTTTCAATTATATTTCTACTGTGATCATAAGGTAGCTTCACTTACTTTATTTTTCTAGCCTTTTCAATATCAAATTTTGGTTCTAAAATTAGAGGTTCATTTTAAGTCTTTACCATTTTAAAAAATGACGTATTTTTTAAACGCGGATACAAGTTATATGAATAAATCTCTAGTAATAGTTGAAATGATACGAATTTAATTAGTACATTTTGAATAACTCCTAAGTTGATTTTTAATCATCGAAGAAAGGAAATTGTAAAGGAATAAAATATAAATTCCCTCCCCCTATACTTTCAGATGAAAGAAACACCTGCTTTGGAATAAATTTTGATATAATTCTGCATTTTCGAAGTGTGGAACTTGATAATGCAATCATGAAATTTTTTAAAAATTTTTTTAAATATTTATTTAATTAAATATTGACTTCAGTTCTCTTATCTTTTCTAATAACAGAAATCATTTTGAAATCTTCATATTCTAAAGTCTTTCACTCCGTTTTTAACAGAAATCCAATTTTTTTTTTTTTGGTTTTTCGTGTTCTGTTGGTTTCCATTTTCTAGTTCATTCGAAAGCTTTTTGAACATCTCGGATTCGTTTCTTGTCTTCTTTTCGCATTCATTCTTCAGTCGCACACATTCTATCTTTTTTTTTCTTTTTCCAAGATGTTCTCTAATTTCCTCTCCATCCTCTTCACATCTTCTGCAGACTCGGGAGGTCAGAAACCTCTCATAGCAATTTCATTTCGGAATCTTAGGGAAGTTCTATCTTCATTCGCAATAGAAATCTCTCCGAGGATGTTACTGCAGTGGAACTGTTTGTGACACCTCCTCGATTCATCCAAAGTTGTTTCCTCCATTGGATGTTTGTAGATTATAATTTTAAATTTGAAAAACAACTCCATCTGTCTGTTTGCGTGGTTATTGAACAGTGGCTGTAGAAAGTTTTTTCTTATCTGTAATGAGTTGCTTGAGGCAATCCAATAATTACTCACTTGAGTGTGGATTGGAAACTATCATTTATATTCTTGTATATCGAGTATTGGAAAATTGTTTAGCAAGTCTGGTTTGGGAAACAAAATCATCAACGTCTGAAAAATTTGTATTGTCATATGGATACATTAACATCCGAAATAAAAAAAATGGCTAACGAAGTATTATTTCAAGTTGGCTAAGTTAAAGGCCATTTTGATAAAAACTGGAGAAATGTTTGGAATGAAAGTTTTAGTAGAAAACAACTTTTCATGGTAATGCACACTTTTATTTTCAATGAATTGTAGTTTTTCAGTATATCTGAATAAAGTAGGGTTTAGTTTTACACAAATTATCTACAAAAGAATATAGGGATTTAAGAGATTTCAGTAACTGTTCAGGCACAGTCTTATGGTCAACGCGATGACCTGCCGTGAGACTGAAAGATCTGCACCTCGGTTCGAATCCCGGCTGATGCTTGGATATTTATTTCTCTTCTTAGGAGACAAGTCTGACTGGTAATGAAACATCCTACTGCGCAACTCGATGACTGATAATCCAAAAAATAAGATTTGGGGTTTAAATCACAATCACAGCAACACAGTTTTCAGTTTATTTTTTTGTAATGAACCAAATTATCTTGAATAAGACTATTATTTAATAATTCCAAGCTTTTCTCTAATAAAATTAATTAAAAATTTTGAAATTAGAATAATAATACTTAAGAATTAGTGTAGTTATTTCTTGTTAACCATACTACGAAAAGCGGAATTTGAACATTAATTCTTTGTGAATATGATTTTTAATTATTTTGCAGTGGTAACTTCCTTCCTAGAACTATGGCAGCTAAAGACGCAGGCATTTGCTCATATCCTGTATTTCGAATTCTGTAGTTTCGTAATGGGAAATGATTGTGTTTACTTCTTTACGTTCGATTTCTTTATTGCAGAGATTCTCAATCGGTGGGGCACGAGATGTCAACTATTGGAATACCTCATTCCAGTAGCTTTGAAAATTTTTCTGTATTAATCTTTAGTTTTTAAATCAAGTAAAAAATGGAAGGGCGGTGTGGGGGGGCGGTTATCGTCAATTAAGTTGGAAATGAAGATAAAAGAGAGAGAGAGAGAGAGCTAGCTCCGGTTCTTTGATAATAAACCTTCGTGAGTTATGTATGAATGGAGAGCATTTCTAAAACTGCGTAAACTGCTTCTTGCATTAATTTTTCACAATCAAATATTGGCGTGTTCTGCAAAACTTTTGCAAATGTCGTATCTTGAAAGGATCCGTAGGAGAAAAAATACTTCACTGAGACCCAATGATCATTTTAATGTTAGCATTTATTAGAATATTAATAAAATTCTATTTTAAGGATTAAAAAAAAAAAAACTTCTAGTTCAGGTTCAACTTAATAACGAATTACAATTAATGTAATTCGCTATAATGATGATCAAAGAAGTTTCTGATGAAATAAAATGGGTAGAGATTGTAAAAAAAAAACCAACCCAGTCAGAACTGATATGACTTAGTAGGAATGGAAAAGGTCGAGGAAATGTACACAGATCGTTAACGAAACTAAAATAAAACATCTATTTGTGGACAGATTAAGCAAACCTCCAACTATACCAGTACATCCAAGAAAATGATAAAACTGGAGGTATAATTGAAAAGAACTTTCATTTGAGAACATTGAAGAGAAACATATATTACTAAATACTTCAAACGAATTGCTATTAGTCACCAAGGTTTTTATCTAATTGCAACTAATCAAGCGCAACAATGCGTTGAATAATTAGCATTTGAGTCGAACTAAGAAACATTGTGAAACCCAAGGTAAATTCCATTTTTTATCGCTTGATTCAATCTTTGTATATATATATATATATATATTTTTTTTTTTTTTTGGTGTGTGTTTGTGAGTAAGAAAATTACATTATTAGTAAATTTATTATATTTGTAAAATTTGCCTAGACTTGTAAAATTCATTTATGAGATTCATGTTGCGGAGAGTAGTAATCAATACCTCATTGAGTTCAAGTCTTGAATGCTTGAACAGGAAATATATATATTGTAGGTAAAAAAGTGCGAATTTCCTATT
>JAFIDM010006943.1:20509275-20522709 GCA_023159025.1 Thereuonema tuberculata
CAAAATAAACGGCTCATTTAATATACATTGAAGTTTATTTTATCCCTGACTGCAAAAATTTCGGATTTCCCAAAAAATTATAAAGGTAATAAAGAATGCAATGTTTTCTTCCAGACAACCGTTGATAGTTTTAAGGTCCTGACTCAAGCAAATGCAGGTGACTGCAAACCTTTTTCTTTTACCAATACACCTAAAATTCTGAAAATTCAAATATGAATTAGTAAAGCATCTGGGATTTATATTTTCTTGTTTTTAATTTTCAAGATAGTCTGCAATTAATTAAAAATTAAAATTCAAACCAATCAACTTTTAGGGGTTTTTTTCGAGGTATTACTCGTTATTTGCAACTTGACGAAAACCTAAACGATAAAAAATTCGTTAAGAATGATTTGTATTTATAATATTTATTATTAGTGCAATAGTTAATTTAAAAATTGTGCTTTTTAAAATTATTTGAGATTATATATATAAGTTATAAATAGATATATTTTGCGTGCTATCAAATAATCATAGTAAAAAAAAAAGGTTTTCATTAAAGGCTTCTAAATATCCTGCAAATTCATTTGATGCTGTTCGTTTTCAAAAAAAAAATTTTTTTTGAAGAATATATTTTTTTTTTTAGAAAGATTTTAATAGAATTAACAAAAAATCTATTCAGGTTTTCATAAGCTTTTTGAGTTGAAAATACCGAAGTAATACCTCGAATTTACGCCCTAAAAATTGACTGTTTTTGAGCATTAATTTCGTTAATTATAGAATATTTTGAAAATTAAAAACAAGAAAATAGAAATCCCAGATGCTTCACAGGTGCAAATTTAAATTTTCAGAATTTTAGATATATTGGAAAAAAAATATATAAAAGAAATAAAAGGTTTGCAGTCACCTGCAGTTGCTTGAGTCAGGATCTGCCAGGATCGAAATGTTTTATGTAGATGTTTTATAATATTGACTTGTAATATCTGTTAGTCGTAAAGGTAGCGATTGCCCAGAATATTAATGGTTTATGGTCGTATTCTGCTTTTTTTTTCTTTTTTGTTGGATCCGAACTTTGGCAATTCAGTCTGAATTGAAAGAAATCTTCGTTAGTGTCTTGCCTTTACTATATCTAACATATTATCTTTTAATCATTGTTTTTATTAGAAATTGGAGTCTCCATTGCAGTTGCTTGTATTTTAAAATCGGTAAATGCTACCGTATCGATTTGTTCGATTTCCTATGTGAAAGAGAAAAACAAATCAATATTAAAGATTTTCTTCACGGTATTTAATGTTAGTGATGGAAAATGTATCACATCCCTGTCGGTGAACGAGGACTTCTCTTCTAAAGTTTCGTGGAAGCCTTACATTTCCTTTATTAGGTAATTGAAAGGTCTTTTTAAGAGTTAGGATTGACATAACCTTTTGAATAAACCTTATTCTAACCGAAACATATAAAATGATTAGCAATATCTCCGTTCTTCGTACGGCGAAAGAAATGGAAATGGTAAAATCACTTCGTAGGGGATAACTTTGCAGACCACTTAACACAGGTGTATTGCGGACTGCCGCCACACAGTTCATGATCATTTCCCCCTCCCCAAAAATAAGTTTATTTTTACACTTTTTACATTGTCTACAGTATGGAACCTACCCATGTGCGAAATTTCAAGTTTGTAGCATGTTGGGAAGTAAGCTTAAACATTTTGAACAGACGCGCACACAAATCCACAAATTTCCCTTTTAATATTGTAGATATTTGAGCTTATATTTACATATTCAGTTGGTATACTTTAGTTATTTAAGGAATCGTCACTCAGACATTCATTTTTTCAAACGGAAAAAAAAATCATTTCTTTTTAATTTTGAAGGTTTTAACGCTGTGAAATTAAAATAATAATAATGTTATGTAATTCTAAAATAAGATTTTTATCAAAAATGCAGAAGCCAAATTAAAATTGTAGCTAGATTTGATTGCTGAGATTTTAAGTTGCATAATTTTAAATATAGATTTATTTGTGTTAATGATGAAAAATAAGACCAGAAAATTTGGAACTTGTAAATGGATGTAATATTGATTATGCCCTGAAGCGTGGAATTACGTCAAGTGTGTACGTTGTAATTGAAAATATCCCATTCTGTTTTGAAATTTAACATTACACGCAGAAGGAAAAGAGAATGGAAGCAATCATGAAAATGGTTGCGTTTTCGGAATTCTATGAAAATTCTTCATTCAAAATTAAAAATTAATTTATATTGGATTTTTTTAAAGTATTAGGCCTATTTGTAGATTCATATTCGCGTGCTCTGAGTCGACGATTATATAACGCTGCAAACTGTTAAGATTTATTACACATTGGTGACGTCACTCAGGTAGCTTTGGGTGCAAAGACGCTTATGTAATTGGGAAGATTCAAACCAGGTTACTTAGCTGTGACCGATTGTAACTGGTTGAAACTGCTTTTTTTTTTCTTTGCTCATTTCTTTTTGTGGTGGGTGTTTTTCAAAAATAACGAATCCCGTAGCACGATCCTCTGCTATTCAGTGAAGAATAAAAGATTGTTTCACACTTATTAGCAATCATCAGCAGGAAATCGCTCAAGTCTCGGAAGTGAAATTAGTGATTCAAATAGAAATGTAAATAGCTCACACTTACAAAGTATCTACCAAGTTTATTATTTTTATTTATTGTTGATTTCCGATCTCTTTAAGACTATATGTCTATCCATAGTTCATTGAGGCAGTAGCTGGCAGATTAACGTCGATTATTACAAAATCAGAAATCAGTAAGATTTTTATTAGCTTCTTCACAATTTATATTTTCAAGACCAACTTCAGTTCTACAGATCATTCAGATTTCTGTATTCAAAGTATAATACTTTTTCATTTAAGTCTTCAATTGTCTGAATAACTTTCATAAGAAATTGTTTTTTTTTCTTTCCCTCTTTCACTTCAGAGTCAGTCTTTAGATTCAAGTAAGGAAATGATAATTTTATTAACAGAACATTTAATCCATCTTGTAAATCACATAAATGATAGAAAATAGTAAATTAGGTCTTAATAGAAAGTGATATTTTAGAAGAACTGAATCAGAAATCAGTAATTGAACGTGTATAGTTATAAATAAAATGGAAGGAACATGTTGAGAGGATGGATGATATCAAAACTGATATTAAAATACAAACCAAAAGGGAAGAGATCTGTTGGGAGACCAGATAAAAGGATGGCATGAGACTGTACCAGGCTACCAGGCCTAATACAAGATAGGAAGATGATGATTGTTCTTACAGAAACAGTTCCCCCCCCCCCCAGTTTTTCAGTTTTATTAACTATCATTATTTTTTTAAAATATATGTTATTTAATAAATTTGTCTACCATTGATAAAAATAAACAAAAATTTTAAAGTAGACATTATAAAACATAAAAATATAATTCTATTTTATTTGAACCTACGTGAAAAAAAGGTTCTAAGTGGATGATATGGACAACTCCTTTGAGTCTTGTAGCATGCATATGCAAGGCCGGGGCCTATCAGGGGGAGAAGAAGTATTGGGTGGTTGACCTTGACCTCTCGCTGAGGGAGACCAGGAAATTTAGGTATTTGTTTACCTTTTCCTCCAACCAAAGTAATTTAGTGAAGGTCCCAGAAGAAATGAAAACTCTCGCACCATCCAGCCAGAATTTATTTCTTAATCCCGTTCTTTTATTAAGGTTGTTACGCTTGATAATCCGTGGATTACTTCATTACCTAAGAGCTAATATTAAAAAAATGTTGTCCTGAAAAACCAATAAACAGTAACATTATGTAGGTTGGGACAGTCATTCACTTTGAAAAATAGTGTTACGTTAAAAAAAAAATGTCATTCCGAAGAATCATTTCCCAAGAAGCTATAAAAATCCTCCTTGTTTTTTATTTTCGCTACAAAGTATTTTGTCGCCTTCAATCAGTTTGGGGACGACTTTTAGTTACATGAATGTAGTATATTCTCCTGAAACTACTTTTAAGATGTTTTCTAGTTTTACTTTAAATATAGAAGTTATTTGAAAAGTATTTCGCATTATTAACGGAATATTGGTATTGTAAATAAAAGCATATTAGTTAAAATGGTAATTAATTTTCATGCATGTTTCTATTTCTATTTTTACATTAAATAAATAAAAAGATTAAGCAAATAAAATATATATATACATATATAGATCACAAGGAATCCTAAAATTCGAAGTAATTCCAACTTTCTAATAATTTATTAATTTGTCCACTTTTTTTTAGGAATAAATTAAAAGACCGGTTTCTTGCTAAGATTAAAACGCCTTCAGATATTAAGTAGCTGATATTTGATATGAAAATTTAAATACAGCAACAACGGAAACTTTATTGTTGTATTTTTATATATTTTAGGATAAAAATAAATCTACTAGCCGTACTTTATTATTATTTAACAATTCAGCTTTACAGTTCTCGGTTTTGGTAAGTTTTACAGATAGCAATATTGATTGTTTGCAGTTGATTGATTGTTTATACATTATAGTATTCTAATATGCATACACCCACACACGCACAAAGAAAACTAGCGCTTTTAAAGTCAATTTCAATTTGTTCGTAAAATTTAAAGGCATCGTGTGGCATGTAAACATATTTTATGTTTTTTTTTGTTTTTTTTTTTAACATATTCTTTATAGACAATAATTCCTCATTGGTATTATTATCATTGATAATATACACATAATTGATAAAAATGGACGGAATACATCAATGAGGAATTATTTATTACTTTGTAAGTTCTTTTCACTGTCGTCGATTTATCGAGTATGGATCCTAAAGCCACCTGCTATTTTCTTTTTATCTTATTGTCCTCCCCCACCTGTTTCTTAATAGTGGTAGCTCCCATTTTGATGATTCCCGGAAGTATGCCACGACTGTGTGAGTACTACTTACCAAAGACCTATAAAACACTACCAGTTTTTCTCGTCACTGTTTTTCCTCTAGGTTTTTTATTGGCTTAGCCAAGAGTGTATTTTAAATTTATAAGTCATTGAAATCTACAACGGACACTCCATTCAATTTCAGAGGTAACAACAAGGGCTCAGTAAAACGATTCTTTTTACAAAATCGATTGCAGGAAAGGAAAGGCGAATTTCTTTTAATGACATTGATAAATGGCGGTTCCACCATCATATGATAGATTGAAAGGAAAAATAAATAAAAGAAATTGGGAAAAATTGTAATCTATCCTGTCCATTCGAAAATAATAATAAAAAAAATAAACACGAAATTAATGAGCTTTATTAATGGGATCTCTTTTAATTAATTTTTTTTATTCTCAAACGTTAAAGGGATATTTTAGGAATTAATTAAAAACACTTCGAAATTAGTTTTTGGAATTTTATTTTTGTAATGTTCACTGGAAGATAAAAATTTACAGTGAAAATCATGGGAGGATATATACAGTGGAGCACCGTTTATACGTTTTTCAAGGGACTGAGAAAAAAAAACCGTATAAACGAAATTCACTAAAGTTACGAACAATTTCGTAATAACCAACAATAAAAAGTCAGAGGTAAATTAAAATATTACATGAAAATGAAATACAAGAGGTTTGTAATACAAAACTTTTTATTTTGGATTTAATGTACAACTAGTACTACTATTCATATTCAGTCAGCATTTACAAAATATTTTTTTTATTTTAGGTTGTAGGGTTTTTTTGGAATGCACAGAAAAAATCTCATTGTGCAAAGTTAAAAGTGCCATATTAACTTTATCATTTAAATCTCTGCTAATGAGGTATTTTTGCATGGTGTTAAAACCCGCCAAAGCTTTTTGAAAACTTGACAGGTTTTTCACTATAATTTTCTAATACTGCGTGCCTTTTCTAAGACTGGACAATCGGCATATGGGAATCTGAGGTTGAAATGCGCATTTTCTCTCTTCTTGAGTTCTTAAAAAAAAGTATAAATGAAATTTGCGATTTGAGGAAAACGCATAAATGAAATTATTTAACGTTAATATGCATTGGATTTTGCCGGGACTATTCAAAAAAACGTATAAATGATAAAAACGTATAAACGAGAAACGTATAAACGGTGCTCCACTGTAATTTATTTCGGGGGAAGGGGCAAATTAGGAACTGGCTAGCATATAAGGAAATATATATTAGGAAAAGAAAATTCGAGATTAATCTACATATTTTTGAGATTTCTAATAGTTCACTTTCAGCATGGGGTAGATAGGTGTCGTCCGAGGGACCCTCCTTATATACAGTAGGTCTATCGTGAAAATAAATTTAGTAAACTGTTTTTAGCTTAATTTGCTGTTCCTCTGGACATATTTATAAGAAAAATACGATACAATTTCTTGAAAGAGGCTGAAGGTTGATCAATGTCTGAGAGCTGATTATGTGCTGACATTAATTGGAAAATTGTTTTTTTCTTAGTGCACGTCTTGAATTTGTCAGAATAGCAATCTAAGATATGCTATTCTTTTTTGCTTCAGTGAAGTCGTTTGAAACGAACAAATTAAATTTGAGACACTATTATAAACGCATTTGACGTAATTTTTCGGTCTACAATCCCTGATTACATTTTCTACTTAAATACGGAATTTCTATTTAAATTTTCTCAACCTGTAGGGCACGAATCACCAGGGATATTAAAAAGGATTGGAAAAAAAAAAAGAAACAACAACAAAAACTGAATGGTAGTAACTTGTTTCTTTCAAAGTAGTGTACATCTTTTTTTATTTTTTTTTATTTTTTAATTATCAATTGCTTTAAAATGTCGAGAATGAATGAATAAATAAAATTAAACGCAACCCAATGAAAATTCAATTAAGTTCAGACCCACTACTGCGTACTTGAGGTGTCCTCCAAAATCCTGGTTTAAAAGGAAAAAAAAAAAAAAAAATTAGCACAAGATACTTTAAAATGGAAGTTTCTAAAATGCTTCTTTAATTAAAAATTAATCCTTTTAATTTTGTTAGAGTAATTATTCTTCAAATCTTGGAGTTACAGTGAAAGAATGGAAAATTAAAATAATATTTAACGTGTGTCGTTGGAATGCAGAAGTGAAATTCCAGGCCACCGTACAATTACAATAAAATAATTTACAAACATTAGAACACAAGTACGTACTTTCTAAGCGACCTGCGCTTCTTTGTCTAAAGAATGAAGTGCCGGAAAATTCTCAGGTTGAAAATAGGTGAGAAGTCGTGGATTAAAATATAAATATCCAAACTTTGAATTAATTATTAAATTAAGATTTAACATCCACTGTTAATACATCGAGAAACAATTTTAGTGGTGAGGTTTTATTTTAATTAAAATTTATTTATTGGATTTTTTTCTTTTTTTTTGCAAATTATACTAAAAACTATAAGTTGGTTAATTTTGAAATTAATTTTGATCATCGATTTTATTTTTTTCTGAGTTAGTTTGAAGGCGTTGAGATTGGTAGGGGAAGGATTAATTAGGGAAGGGGAGGGTTTTCGAGGGGGGAAAGTAGGTCGTCGAAGGGAGAAGGAGATAAAGCTATCAACTAATCAAACATTGGAGGATTGAAGAAAAAGAATTGGTTTACTTTTCTTAAGATTGTTTACTTCTTTCTCTCCTTCTTTCGTTTGTTGACGATTCAGGAGATTACAAGAAAAAAAACAAAAAAAACAAAAATGTTCTTTTATGTAGTTGTAATAATACTACGTTCTGGATGTTTTTCTGAGTTTTAAATGTATTTTTTTTTTAATATCGATTCAATGAACGTTGTGTAATTAAAAGAAAATTTTCATCTAGAAGCTGACTTGATCGTTGACAAAACAGCTTCTGAAACACTATTTCAGACTATAGAAGTCCTGTGTGATTTTAAAACTCCAATCACACACTGATGTGGGTCCTGTCATTATTGTGGAGTAACTTTGAGAGATATATAGTGTGTCCCAAAATTCGACCTACAAACTTCGGGTGATTATCAAGGACACCAAAGCAAGTAATTTTTGTCAGTAAATCCATGTGCTTAAGCCCATGGAATCAGAGGAATTGTGTTGTCCAACTATTGGGTACGTAGATTTTCCTCGGATATTCTGGGATATCATATCAGTACTGTTGTTCCTGATCTAAATCTGTATTGCAATCTCCTACCAGAAAGCAGTATTAAACATTACCTTATCAAACCGTACAATGTTGGGCATTGTAAAGCAGATACAATGATTGCACACTGTTTTTCTTGGTCATTACTGACTGAGAGCTCAGTATCACAGCGTGTCTGAGTTGTAGTCAATAAATAAAAATAATAAATAAATTCATTTAGTGCTGTAGTATCCAAAATTGGATGTAACATATAATAACATATCATTACATTATATTTATTTATTTTGTTTTTAATGTCGCGTTGTTAAAAAGTACTTGAAGAACACACTGCAAACAACTATGTTCTTGCCCGAAAATAGCCAAGATAGTGAGAATTGGGTGGATTTCAATGGTTGTTTTCGGGTTTTCACTTCAGAAATTTCGGCCGCTGTTACATGAAGATTTTTTGCTAATATCAGATGAACAAATGTCGGACAAATTTTTGTCTGAATTAGAACTAGTAAATAAACCAAAAACCTTAGAACACACAAAGCATTGCTTTTACTCGTACTAATTCTGCAATTTGCTCATAACGAGGAGGCAACTTGAAGGGATGAGATGAAAGTTAAAAATAAATAAATAAAATAAAAATGTATGTAATTCCATGCGAAAAAGTATTTGGGCAACTAGTTTTAACTCTACATTTTTTAATTAAAATATGTAAAGAAATGTGTATCTACAGCTTTGAGCAAGAAAGTATTTTCTAATATGTACATTTTAATATACTGTAACTGTCCCGTCCGTTTATTTCAATTTAAATTGGAAAATATTAATTTTTCTTAATTATCAAAAATCCTGTATCGTTGACTCGGTAATTATTAGGCCTAATATTAGCATAGAAATTAAAAAAAAAATCATACGAAATAAATTTAGAATGGAGATCTGCATCTTTCAAAATTATTTCAAACAATCTAAACCTCTTTAATGATAGTTCTAGAACTGAAATTAAAATTTAAATAATGGAATGCATTTCAAACAGACAGGAAATCGTGAAAAATGGAATCATGTATTTATTTAGCAGCTAAATGGACTTGAAGTGAAGTCCTTTAAAAGTGAATCTCAAAATCACGCCTTTCCAGAAACTGATCAGCAATATTTCCATTCTTTCCTTTTCTGCAATCCCTGATCTTTTATCTGCTTTTTTTTCTGGCTGTCGTAATCAGGTTTGAATCGAAACTTACTGTTTCTTCTTTTCTTCATTTCTACCTTTTTTGGAGTCCGCAGAACAATGTCAGCAAAAAAATTTTCTCCGTTCTTGTATTTCACAAGTTTTTTTTTTCCTTGCCTGACGAAAAAGTTCGAATACTGAAACTTTGAAACGTCGCATTTAAATTGTTAATGTGTCTAAAAGGTGCATTATGGTAACTATATTTAATTAGTTTTTGAAGTACTTCATTTTTATTCTGCTATCATTATTATTAATTTATTTCTTTAAAAAAGAAAACGGTTATAGATAAAAATAAATTATAGATTAAAGTCTACAAATCGCGCATATTTATTATAAATGGATGTATTTAATATAAAATATAGTAATATTTGTAAAAATAAAATAACATACAACATAAATTATTTCAGAAATAGTATAATACGTAATATAGTATACAATAGAATATGTAATTTACTGAAGTTCGCAAATTTCACATTCGTTAATAAAATATATTAAAAATGAAGCATTTAAAATAATTAAATGTTGATATATTAAATTAGATATTTTATAATGTTTTATTTTTTTCAATGTTAAATAACATATCTAAATATTTAATTATTAAGTATATGGCTTTATTGTATATTATATATTTATTGTATTGTATATTTATTATTTATAAATATACATATAAATTTATCTAATTACTGACATTAATTTTACAAATATAAAAGCTGTGAAATTTTAACTACACTAAAAATTAAACTTCAAGCAAAATTTATAGCAATTATTGTTGGGTTTCTAACAGATAATTAAATGTTCCAAATTTGCTAAACCATCTTAATGAGCTTAATTTCATTGATTTTAATAAAATTTAAGAATCAAATATTATATTTCTTACATTTGTTAATCACTTGAGCTCTTGGCATTTTAAATAGAGAAAAAAGTTTTTTTTTGTTTAAGAGATGAGATAAGATTAATAAAGATTATTGGAATTTTTTTATTTTTAAATTGTCATTTTGCTAGGCATCGGAGTTATATGCTAATTGATAAAATATCAAGGTAATTTCTGATTCCTAGATTTATAATTATCTCGAGGAAAAAAAAAATCTGTATACATTTATAAGTTCTATTATTCTAGATATTCTTACAATTATTTATGTTAATTAAAAAAAAAGTTGTAAATACAAAGAACTGTTGTGACATCTTGTCTCTCCTTGATTTACAGGTAGAACGAATTTATTAAAATGCAAAAGCAATTTGAAAAAGAGAAAAAGATTACTAAATAAAATATACATGGATATTTAGAGTGCTTTACAAGCTTTCCTGTTATACTGCTCACGTTAATTTTAAACTGTTTCATTTTTTTTTTTTGTATATCTGGATTAATATACATAAAAATTAGAAAACAAAAGTATATATATTCCTATATTAAAATTCTTGTTTCTAATTTTGGTTACAATGCTGTATGCAGAAATGTTAAGGTATCTATTACTTTGATTTTATTTGTATTTAATAGAGATTAATATTTTGCTGTTTCGTTTTCCATCTGAACAAGTTTGGACAGTATCTTTGGATTATTAATAAAAACTTGGTATATAAAAAAGTATGAAATTTTATAAATATCGCTGTAAAGATTTTCTTAATAATAATAATACAGTAATTAAAATAAAAAGACTGTAAAAACTGAAAGAAAACTTGATTTATGGATAAAAAAGCTACAGTAAATTTTCATTTTATTAAAGACATCTCCTTTTGAACCTCGTCTATATGCATTTCTTTTTTTCCCTTGGTCTAAGCTCTTTTGAACTTCATCTTACGTTCACCATTTATTTTCATAACTTCCACCCAATCGCCCTTCATTTTGGGTAGTGTCCAAGCCTTTCTTGAACATGACCTACCAGCCCCTCAGTATCTGACTTTTATAGATACATTATAAAAGATTTGAAGATTTTTGGCTGCTCTTCACCTTCCGAAGTCCAACTTGTCAGCGTTTTTATCATCACAATAAATTGTTCAGCGCTTGTGAAGATTTACTTCGCTTAATCTTAGGAGGAAGTAAGAACGTTTTGGATAATTTCACTTATTGCCAGAAAGAAAACTTGTCTGTTCCAGTCAAAAGAAATGTATGAGTTTGTGTTTTTTTTTTTAGCCGATGTCGACAACTTAGAATTTAACAGCAAAAAGACTGATATTTGTAGTGAGGAATTCATATTCGACATAATCCTTATTTGATTAACACCCTTCTTCGCCATGCTGTTAGGCTATCTGCAACGAATGGAGGACAGTAGTTTTTGTGATAGGAATACTAATGAAATATACACTCTTTATTTTGTATTAACCATTCAGTTACTCTTTTAAAATTGAGGAATTTCAGAACAGTAACATTGGATTTTTTCTATCCTTTGATAACAACTCTTAACCTTTAGATCAGAGCTTCTGCTTTTGAGGATGCCTTTGGTGTGCTCTGAGAAAATTCTGAGAATGCATCTAATTAACATTTAGCTACACGCTACTCGAATAGCAGAAACTGGAAACTTAAATATGATTTCAACATAAACAAAATCTTCTTAGACCATATTAAATAACTTCTTTTAATAACACATTAAAGCTCCTTAAGGATGATGTAAGGAGCTTTAATGTGTTATTTCATAATGATTAATTATGAATCACAAATCGTAATAATGATTTCAACATGTTTTGATGTCCTGTACCTGAATGATGTCCTCCAAGTGCAGTTTTAATGCTTTGATTAACTAAATACTTCATAACATTCTTGTTGCGTAATTTTCCCTTCATTATTATGAATATTTGGTTTTCGAATCGATAATTTAATCGATTTCAGAAGCTGGACATATCTCTGATGTCGGTGACTTACCAACGTATAAATGCAAGTTTCTTCATTTAGTGCCATTTTAGAAAGATTTGGGAATTTTTATGCTTTCCATTAGATCTGTCCATTTTGTCAGCGTAATTAGTGCAATTAGGATTCAGTGTAACGTTGGGGAAGCGAGTTGCTGGTAATATTGATTGCTTTTTCAAGGTCATAGTGGAAAGCGGCGAATGGTAAAAATCACGAGTGGAAAAAGCGGGGCGAGTAGTTTGAACTGAACTGTAAAAAGGGTTTTGTGAAATTCAGATATTGCTGAATGAGAAGGGAAACGCTTTTATTCATTCCCCAGCTGTTGTTGTGTAATGGTTGTATTTACTCTATGGTCCCTCAATCTGTTCAAGGGCACTTAGGGTGGAGCCAAAACTGGTTAAACCGATTGAAGATGCAAATTTTTCCCAAGGGTATGTAGGAGTAGCAAGGGTTACCTAAAAGAGATTCATACTTCCAGTTGAGGGAGGACGGGTTGATTGGTGGGTGGGGGTTAAGCTACTAACGTCACAATAACGATACGTGGAATGCTGGTATTTTTCCGGTTTTGTTATTTACAAATATTTTGTCCTCCTTATATTATGCTATCCGTGATAAGCTCCTTTATATATATTTTTAAGACGTAGACTTGTTTTTCATATTTTTCTGTAAGGTTTTTGCTTGGTTGTCCTTCTGGTAAGAGTCAGCTTTTGATCTTCAATTCCTTCCAATGATCTCCTAGTCTATGAAACGTCCTTCCTATGTAGCTGTATCTTTTAAAATTGATATTGCCATTTAAAAATAATGCCAAACTATCCAATATAAAACGGTTTTCCAATTTCAAATACATCCACATATCAGCACACATCCTCGAGTTTCAATAAGGAGGAATTACATAATTACTGCTACTGGTTTTAGGGAGTTCACATATTCGCATTCCATGTACTTGTCAATACAGAAGCCTTTTTCATGTGTTAGTCCAATTCTGATACATTTTACTAGAAAAATGACATTTAAAAAAAACCCGCCAGAAACCACTTCACCCCCTTTTTTCACCCTCCCGCCTGGAAATGGTTTGTCTCTGCACAGTCTGAAGGTCATTCAGGGTCAAAGCAGATTCACATTGGAAAATTGCATCTTCCCAAATTAAAACATACAGGGGTCGTCAACGACATGTAATGCGTCAATTACTTAGGCTGCCATTGGTTGAAGATTAAGGGTGGTTTGTCTCTTTCATTGATCTTTAAGATCGTGGATTTACCTGCACCTCCTATTGCGTGTCTCTCTCTTTCTTTCTCTCTCTCTCTCTCTCTTTCTCTCTCTCTCTCTCTCTCTCT
>JAFIDM010006943.1:20522719-20555550 GCA_023159025.1 Thereuonema tuberculata
GGGGGGGCTTTTTGATCGTAGTTCTTTTCAGCAAATCTTCGATAGATAAAGGTGTGGCACATCAAACAATCTTGATTGCAGATTGCTTGAAGAGTGTTTCTAGGAGATTACTTGAAATTCGTTAGGATTCTCAGGATATTATCGAAAGAAAGAAAAATAAAATATAACATTTAATACATCTGTTTACTAAAACATTTAAGTCTCGTAATAAATTTTCTATATAAAGTGAAACCTGTCAAGTTGACCACCTGTCTAAGTTGACCTAATTGACCAGGAACGGAATGGCTTAATTACTTTAACATTGAATTAGCCCTTTATAAGTTGACCACCTGTCTAACTTGTATGTTGACCAGGTAACTAGATAGAATTTGTTACAAAGCATAGCTCAAAACCTTTGTAAGTTGACCACTTCCAGAATTTTAGTACAGTATGTGTGAAGTACTATACTTTCCAGTATAGTGTGTGTGAAATACAAAACCCTTAATATGTACACTAAGTTTATTATACCTATGCAAAATATATTACTGTAATAATAAATTGAGTTTCATAATTAACTTGTTTCTGTTCAACTTATTAATGTAGTACATACAGTAGTAACTATGACAATATCCAATAATTAATACGTATGCATAATTAATGTTTAACCCTAATAAGCAGTATTATTCTTATTTTGTATCATTTTGATTTCATATTTTGTATAATTTTGTAATACTATACTATGTATATGTATAGTAGTAGTACGTAGATGATAAAATATGAAAATCAAAAAGTAAGTATTGTACCCTTGGTAAGTTGACCACGAAAACGTGGAACCACTGCGTTTACCTCTTCGGGATAGGCCTTA
Organism: Thereuonema tuberculata; assembly: GCA_023159025.1. Taxonomy (NCBI): domain Eukaryota; kingdom Metazoa; phylum Arthropoda; class Chilopoda; order Scutigeromorpha; family Scutigeridae; genus Thereuonema; species Thereuonema tuberculata. The sequence continues at coordinate 20,523,564 of JAFIDM010006943.1, forward strand.
TTGTTGCAACATTTTGGAGAAATATGAGACGAACGTGTAGAATAAACAGTTTTGTCTCTAAAAACGAATTATTTGTCTTTTAAAAATTTTTCAAAATTACGATTCGTCATTTGGAAGTGTAAATATTTAATTCCTTTTCTAAATAACCAAACCTTTGTGAGAAATTGAGAATCCTCTCAATAAAATCAAATGTCTTGGTCATTATTAACACATATGCTTCTCTTAAATTCCTATTTTACTTAAATATCCTTGTTATTTATAAGAAAACCAAATATAAAAAAGACTAAAAAAAAAAAATCAAATCTCTAAGTTTAATGTTGACATGTATTTTCTTTTGTCGGTCGTTTTTCTTCTTGATCAGAGATGGACATTGATCTTAAATGCTTATCTGGCGAAGATGAAGTGTATTTAACACTATTTAATTTTGATAACTCCACTGATAGAAAACGAAGTTTGAAGTTTTGTCATTAGAGGAAACGAAATATCTCCATTTAATTCTGTTTATTTATTTTCTTGTGATTAGATAATATAAATTACAATGAAAACTAAAAAACATCAACTGTAAATATTTGGTAAAGATCTTAATTCATTGAAGAATAATGTTAAAAATTAAAAACCGGGAGCCTAAACTGAAATGAAGTTAGTGAAAAAGCTGCCATATCAACTTTCATCCGAAAGTAGTTGTGAATAATAAAGCTGCTACAGATAATTAGTGCTTCTTTGTAGTTGGCGGAATCGTCTTCAAGAGTTCTTCTTTGTGGTTCTGGCTCCAGGGAGCAAAAATCAGGAATATAATTGAAAGAAATTTCCAATAATATTTATTGTTCAGCTTTCGGGATTTCTGTATTTTAATGGCAGCGTATTTTGTCCCCTTGTTTCACAGTTAAAAGGTCTAACACTAATCATAAATAATGATATTCCTTCAGCATCCTGACGACTAGGTTTAATAATGGACGAACGGATATACAAATTTTTTAGGCTTAAATTAGAACAAGTGTCAGTACATTATCTTCTTTTTTTTCTTCTTAATCCCTATTAATGTGTGTAATCAACCTTACACTAAAATCCAAACACTCGATACGACGATATAAAAATAACTATTTTTATAAGCAACTCACTAGATTGCTGTAAATCTACTATCTGTTGGGATTCGCGTCGTAGTTAAAGCGATGCACATTTGACAGGGTTTCACTACCCTTTGTCAAATGGGTTCCTGGTTGATTGCTTCAGGGTTACAGAAAGGCAGGTGGGCGTCAGACTGACCATCCCACCCTAACTAGTCCCGTTGGTCGAGAATCACTGGGAGCCTAAACCTCCCACGCCCCTGTAGTGCAACACCTTTACTTTTTTACCACATATCTCCAGTTTTGTCTTTAAAACCACTGTTTTCGTCACTTTTTTAAGCTTTCTGCAGCTACCTTGAGGTTGAATGACTATTAAAATTTCAAAGTAACAATTATTCTTTCAATGTTGAGCGTAAATACATATTAATTCGTTTTTGCTCTTACTTAAAATCCATTAGGTATATTTACGTATCGATATACCTATTTTGCTGTGCAGCTACTTGCTGTTAATAATACAATGACTAACGAAAACCCGCGTATAGTTGGTAGTATCTACTCGTAACTCTTTCCTATCTACAAAAGCATTCTGTTCCGAACAGCAGTAAACGCGATCTGTTTGGATCTTCCGATAAGATAAGCCGAACAAGGGTTACGTAATTTTTATTTCTGGAGTGTCGATAAGTAAGCCTTTCGCTTAAGTAGGCTTAAGTCATAGATTAAAACCTTTGTAACACACGCACACCGTCTACACGTGTTTCGCTAAACTCTTGTCTGGAAGGCTTAAAATGCCTTTGTAGTACAGCAAATAAAGCAAGAGTTTCATTGATAGTCGTTCCAGTTTGTCTGAGAAGATTGTTGGAACTTAAATAAAGTTCTTGAATGTAATTGTCCTGAAACTGGATGTATCTGAAAGAGTTTTTAAACCGAATTCACATTTCCTGAAATTCCTAAACTAAATCATACAAAGAAACACTTTCTTCCTTTTGTTTACCAATCTTTTGTAGATTGAGTACTAAGAACACTCGAGTTCTATACCACCTTTTACTTTTTTGTTTTGTTTTATAGCTTAAGATTTTAGGAAAGTACTCAAAAGATGAGGAGATGATGGAAATTCACAAAACGTAGTCTATTTACATGCATGTCTAAAAAATCAAAATACGATGATAAATAAATGAAAAAAAAAAAAAATAGGAATGGTAAAGCTGAAGCACTTTTATTCTAGAAATTGTGAAATCTCTTAAGACGCTTCACACTAATGCTTCTATGGACGGACAAGATGAGGAATTATGCTGTTTGAATTTTACACAGGCATAATTTATTATTTAGTGTTTTACAACAAAATCGAGTAAGTTTTATATGTTTATTCAGAAGATAAGACCTGAATGTCTTAATCTTATCACGAAAGAAGTGTTTATATCTTAATTGAAATATTCTTTCACTATTTTTTTTTTTTTTTTGAAAGCGGGAATTGGCCGAAAAGGTAACGAACTCGATCTAGTTCAAACCTGATACTTGCATATCAGTTACACTTGTTTAGTTATCAAAATAAAAATCATTAAAATGAAATAATGAAGGAAATCGTCCTGCTTTTGTTGATCGAATGCCATCCATGAACAACTGTTAAATCAACTAAAAAAAAAGGAAATTATTGATTTCGCAAGAAACGACATTCACTGAACTGATATTGCGTAATCTTTTCAACAATCAAGCACACTTTGTCCGTCGTTTTCAATTACAGCAAACACAGGTAGTTTCCTGTGCTTGTCCAATAAATCATTTCAGAATTGCTTTGTTATCAAAGCTGCAATTCAAAAATACACAAATTTAAAAACACTGATGGCCAAGTGCACCAAACTTCAATTAACTTTGATGGCTGCTGCAGAAAAATTTTAGCCTTTGTTTTAAAATTGTGTGAAAGGAAACAAACATGTATAAAAAGAAATTTAGCAAGTTTCTGAATAAATTTTCTTTTTATACTGGTTTGTTTCGTTTCACACAATTTTAAAGCAAAGGCTAAAATTTTTCTGGAGCAAGCACCCCCCACTAATTTTAGCTACGTCCACAATGCAGCCATCAAAGTTAATTGAGGTTTGGTGCGCTTGGCCATAAATGTACCTACTGGTTTTATGGATGCTTTTAGCATTTCTTTAACATTTTTTCCTTTAGGTATTTAATCAATGGCTTCACAAAAAAAAAATTTATATAAAAAAAAAAAAAATGCTTTACACAGAATACGAATGAATTAAAATTAATTTTACCAATCGAATTAGTTTTTGAATACGAACTTAAACCAGTCACTTGCATTGTTTTTTTATAACTTTCGTCTATAACGATATCATTAATGGAAATATACATCATTATAATCGTTGTAACCTAATGTAGAGGTTTTTTTAGAATACTATTTTTCCTTGACAAAGTGCTTTTAATTTTTTTGATCTTTTTGTTCGGGGGTGGCTTTCTATTCAGTTTACAGAAGTGTGGAGGAAATGAATAGGCCTCCTTGGCAACCTGGGATAAGTCTGGTGACGAATGGAGTCCCTCGTGTTTTCTCTTCACTTTCAGATTTTCCAAGTGTTCTCTTTCTACTGAAATGAGTTTCCATAACACTGCGGCGTGGGCTGACTACGATCGCAGAATGAAATTGGATGAAGGAATTGGATGTCATATACTGACGTATCAATTGCATCGAACTCTGTAGCAGAATTAAAATACCTCGCATTTCAAAAACACTTCAGATGGAAAAAAATAATTAAATTGGATTTTAGTGGTTTGTGCTAAGATGATTTTGATGAAATTTTTAATTTTAGAAAGAAAAAAAAATAATTATTGCATATGATACTTCTTAACTCCTATATTTCTTAATATATATAAAAAATGCTTCAGTCGACAGTACATCTCCAATAAATACCTTCTTTAATTCAATATTTCATTTCTTTTTACAAGAAACTTCTACAAGATTTATTATATTGATGTGACATACTCTTACTAACAATACATGTGAATGGAGTGTTAAATTTAATTGTATAAATTATTAACGAATTCTAGATGAGAAAAAGATTTTCCTGTCCTCACTTAACCTGAAGTTTCTTGTATGAAGATATGAAATATTGTATTAAAGAAGGTATTTATTGGAGATATAGTCTCGACTGAATGTCTGTTTTATATAATTATTGCGTAGTTTGAAATATAAGTTAAGTGGAGTTGTCCGATCTAAAAGTTAAATAAGATCTTAAATTTGGTTATTCTGAAGCGGAGTGTTATCCAATTAAGTTCGTAACGTCTTTTGCAGAAAAGATAAATAAATAAAGAGTGTACTTTTTGTCCAACCAACAAAACTAGAGGCTGGTGTCTTGAGTTGAAATGGGTAACGAAACTACAATCTACCTAACACTGGAAAAAAATGTTCCGTAGTTTTCAAATGCATCACTAAATATTCCAGGCTTTTCTAAAACGCAAATAGAATATTTACACTAAGTGATTAACCATGGCAAAGTTTTACAATTCCAATTAAGCATTTTCCATCTGTTTGCACCCGCATCAAGCTGGACAGGTTTTTTTTTTCTTTAATTTTGGTAAGGTGGTAATTTATGGTTCAACTTAAAAAAATGAACACAATTATTTTGATTTCTTCCACCCCCATCCTCACCCCCACCCAAAAAAAAAAAATAACTAAAACCCCTTAAAATTTACGTTTCTATCAGTGTCCCTACTATCCGATTGATACCAGAGTCATTGGCGTGGATGAAGACTTGACTTTTGTTGCTTTGATGTGATAGTTGCTATAAAAGTTCATCAATTAACGAAAGCGAATATAGTTGACTTTTTTTTAATCGCATCTCTTATTAATCATTCGCGGACCAAAATATTGTGGATTCAATAAAACTAATTTATCATGTCTGTTTACATAGTGAAGGGATAAAAGCGTGCAAAGCTAATGACTTAGGTCGACTAATTAATTTTTAAACCAATAAATGGAAAACGGCAGTTTACGAAAAATGATTGTAAGCGAAAGGATAGGGTTAATAGCATTGGAACTCTTAAGGTACTGGCTATGTTAATCGTCCCACAATAATGCGTGAATTTTTAAAATCGTGTTTGTGGTTTATGATAGGACTTAAAGGTTAAAAATAATTAACCAAGTGCTTGTCTAGGAACTAAGAATCCTTAAGACTGAAATTAATGTCTTGACGTCAGTGAGCAGGAAATAGTGCGCATATATTTAACTTAACGAAATGGAATTTCCATTTGTATGTGTGAGAGGCTTAAATTGTGTTCACTTTTTGAATTTTGTTAGATTGCAAAATTTAAGATTTATCTTCGATTTTTGTCTTTTGAGGCTTCTGATAAGGAAACCTTTTAATCCCGCTTTGTCCGTCCGCCTGTGGACAAGTATCCGTAAAATCTCGTTAAATTATCTTTAAGCACAATAATCGCAACAATTGCGCCTTTTGCATTCACAACAATCACATTTATAATAATAAGGAAACTAAAGCAATAATTCAACATAAATTCATCAGAAGCCGTTGCGAAGCATTGTGATTGGTTTATTAATCATTATCTCTACCTTGTTTTAATAATACATCTAGTAAGTATTCAGGTTTTTTTTATTTACTTATACATTTGTGGCCGGTCTGAATTAGTTGTCATATTTTTTTCTAGTGGTTTGTTTTTTTCTTAATTTTACAGGGTGTCCATAAATCGAACTTCCTGCGATTTCCTTTTTTTTTTTTTTTTTGTTTGTTTGGAGGTAAACTTACATTTCTAAGGTAAATCATTTCTGGCTCCGATAGCTTCTAAATTTACAGCCACAAGCTCTCTTGGCAATTCCATGATCTCGGCATTATTTAATTAGCGTCCGGAGTGTCTTGGGTCCAATATTTTCTACTGAACCTAAGCAAGAAGTTTGGGAGAACCGAGATAGTGTGTTGGCGGGAAAAAAAAAAATCCACCCCAGGAGTAATAAAATTTAATGTTTAATGAGATGTAAGAAAAATCGATCGTTTGTCTTGCCTTTGTTTTCTGCTTTTTTTTTTTTTTTTTTATCCAATAACACCGGTCATCTGAGAATGGATTTCGTAATCGGATAAAAAAAAAAAACTAAGTTTCTAATAACATAAAACGATTCTTTCTGATTTGTATTGTCATTTTGTTCAATAATTTTTGTCTTCTGTCTGACCTTAAGATATTTGGAATTTGCAGTTGTTCTTTGCTATGTACTTAACAAGGGCCTCAATTTATCGTTAGAAGCAACAGACGACAACACATAGCTTAAATAAGTAATCGAATTTAGAATATTTTACAATTTTTAAGTTTTTGATGTATTATTTGGAATATGCCTTTGGATCTTGTTGTTGTAGACATTTCATTCAAATATTTCTTTTTCACCACTTGACCAACTGTGGCCAATTTATTTTCCAGAATGTTCTCTATTTTAATACGTACAAACACTAATACTTCTAAAACTATTAAAAGAAATTTCGGAGTTCTTTTATATTTATATATTCTCTTTGTATTAGTTTAGTTTTTTAAGGCAGTTATACAGTGACAAGCGCTTGTTTGTTCAATATTTTCCAAGATTTTCCAAGATTTTTATAAATCGTCTCCATTTCAACTTTGGGAAAGCTCTATTGTCCGCAAATTCCAGACACTTTTGTGTTAGTGTGAATTCTTGCTCTTTCTCATTGATATTCAGTTGACTGCATTTGTCATGTAAAATATGACTACCTTCTTTTATCCATGCAGCGACTTTGTAGCAGTGTTTCGCGAATTTCACTGCGAACGGGCGTTTCGCATTAGCCCTTCCTCTTAATTGGACACGAAAAGGGGGATAATTCTTTGCAGCTTTGAGGATCCGCCGCCAGATGCAGCCTATTCGAAGACTGAGTAAATTGCTCTTGTGTGACATATAATAGAGACAGCATTTTCGCGGAAATCGACTGTTTACCCTCTTTGATGCTAATTGCAGCTCCACCCACGCCCATGGGAAGGTCCATTACACGCTTCCGTCCAATTCGAATTAATATGCAAATTGCGTATTGTTTGAATTATCAGCTGAGGTGAAGAGGCTACGGCATATTGATAAACTAGATCCATCCCTCCCCCATCCACCCACCCACTTTACAGGTCATTGGAATTAATCTGCATAGTTTGTATTTGATACTAAGATTAAAAAAAAATTACCATAATACACCTCGCCATCTGGTGTCAATTGAAACAACACAGTTGGGATCTACTGTCAAAATTACCCACAATTCCGGGAAAATTAAATTAAACTAATGAAGTTTTAGCTGGGAAAATTTCAAGCAAACTTACTGCCCTACCAGCAATAACAACGCAGTTACACTTATTTCTGGATTGTTCTTTTACGTTTGTATGTTTCTCCGATATGATAATTTCGAATGGGTTCCCCCCCCCCCCCAAGACTTGATTCTTATTTAACCAATATCGATTTTTGGAAATAGGTTTCTGGAATCTGTTGTCCATTAGTGATATTTAACTCGTTCTCAAAATTTAAAATGAAACAACCGTAGATAATTTTTTGTTCAGTACAATACAATCTCAAAAGGAAAATTATGTAAATTAGCTATTACTAAAATTTTTGGATATCCACACATTCAGAAGAGATGGATAATTACTAGAATTTTCGACTTTTCTTTTTCCTTCAAATGTAGAATTTGAATTTGCTTCAAAAGAGCCAGTTAGGAAACCTTAAAATAGGAGATTAAAGCTAAAGAATCCTTAAGACAACTCTTCTCCTGTTCCTGTAATTACATTAGAACGTTGGCCACCCGAATTAATTGAGGACCGACATTGATTCGGTAAATACAGTAGCTCGGATAATCAAACGTACAGTGCATGAGAAAACAGTTTTCACTAAACAAACTATAATTAGGCCTATTATTAAATTACTGGACGCAGGATTATTTATTATTGTACTTTGAAATCTGAAGTATTATAAAAGGTCATTGATATAGGAAATGATTTTTCATTCTTTTAATGACAAATTAAGACTATCTATGCTGTACTACCTCTATCTGTGAGAAGTTCGAATAATCAATCTTCTACTAAAATTGATTTTTGAATTGACTGATTATCACGGCAGGAGATGGCGTACAAAAGTAAGTAATCTAGTATATTCTAAAAGGTTTTAGTAAGCTTTTCAACTAGAAACTACTTTAATATTGAGTCTCACTGCAAAGTCATTGCCTGCTCAGACTTGGTTTTTCTTTTTTAATCCATATCAAACTGACCCCTGAATTTGATCCTAGTGATGATGAATGTTAAGCAGCCTAATGTTACTTGAAGGTGTCGGGTAATAAAACAACTGCAACCGATTGGACTTTGGCTTTGAGTTTCTATTACTGCTTTAGTGAAACCTGACGAATGCTGCAGTAGATCATCTTTAAAAGAACTTTATACCCAAGGACTTTTTTGATTGTCTTACAAGTGAACCTTTAATCAGAACCTTAACTAGGAAGGGAAATTGTTGTTGGTCTTGCACTAACGGATTTAGAAAGTTTTATTTGTTGTAAATGTAATGCATTCGTACATCCAAAGGGCATCAGTAAAATAGGATCAGAAAAAAAAATTGTTTAACACGATTTGCAATTTGATAATCAGTTGAGATTCTATTCCCCAGGAACTTAATGTTAACACTTTTTTTACAAGATTAGTACAGTTGGCGCCATTAATAGGGTTAAAATGCACAGACACAAATTTAATAATTCATGGTTGTCTTTTCCTTAAGCACAAGGAATTAAAAAACATCAGTGCAGTGCCAAAATCGTGAGTGTTTTTCCTGATCTTATGGGACCGATTTGAATCCCAAATCAATGGAAGGGTTCTTTTCGATCGAAGTCAATCAAAAATTTTAGCTGCCCACTATAAATGCCTTTTTGGATTAATATGATCCTAGATTATCTAATATGATCAGAACTCGAGCTCTTTCCTAGCCTACGATTGTTTATCTGTTTACTTGAAGATCGCCATTTTGTGAATTTATATGTACTGTATATATATTGACGTGAATAATGACGTAATGACGTGAATTCTGCAGAAAGAAAAAAATTGAAGATGTTTTCAGTAATGCCTTTTAAATCCCCTAGGACTTCTTTTTTATTCATTCACAGGATTCAGTATGTGACTCAGAGATCGTCCCCAGATCTTGTAAAGTACCACTTTCCTTCGAAAATCAGTGAAATTCTAAACAAAGGTGGTGATCTGTGAAAATGAGCCTTTTGTTTAATCTGCACCAGTGTTGGTCAAGAGTAGTCTTCCTAATAGTCATCGTGGACTTGTTTTCCGTAGGAGAGGCTTTAGCCAGAGAACTGTCTTTTAGTAGAATAACAGTCGTTGAATTCGTGCCAGAACAAGTTTCAACGTGATTTTGGGAAGCAGATACAAAGCGTTGAGATCAGTGATGGGAATCTTTGCAAGAATTGGCGAACCAACAACAATCACCTAGTTTTGTTTTGAGTTAAAGCACAATGCCAATGAATAGATAAGGATAAAAACTTGATGGAAAAACTGTTACCATTTCTAATACTGTAATCTACACTGTTAAGTAGTGAGGTATTAATAGTTCTCATAACCCCACTTAAGCAATTCTTTCTTTTATTGTACAAATTCTTGATAGTAGCTAAATCAGCATCGTCTTTAGTAGACATTACGAAATTAGTTTCCCCAGTATTTTTGTAAACGTGCTTCTGATTTAAATTTTGGATCCCTATTGTTCTTTTTCGCCTCTACTTTATTATCTCCAAAGCTGAAGAACTTCTCTTATCTCGATATTTGGCAGAACTCCCACTCGTATTTTGGACCGCATTCAATGGCAAAGTGGATTCAACAGCGGTAGCAGCAAATTCGCCATGGTAGAATCTGCCTGGAAATAGTAGCAGCAACCCCAAGTATTGCAATGCTTCCAGAAATAGATATGAATAAACACACGCTGACAATGCACAGGGAATCTGGAGATTCATAGGAGAGAGAGAGATTAACACTATAATTCATCTCGTGTTTTCGTCAGTTAACATACAAAAATACGTACTTCATAGAATACGATAAAAGCTTTTCAAGTGGGGTCGTAATAAAACTCCAAACTAAATCCAAAAAATGAAATCTTTTCTGAAAAGTTTTAGCATTTTAAGTAGGATGGGAGAAGGGGAATACACAATTGCTCTATGTACGAAAACCTGAATGCGTCTTATTTACAGATAGTAAATATTTTCTATAATATTAAAAATTGCTTTTTTAAAAACAAAAACAACTTATTTTTCATCTAAGTTTACATTAAGTCAAATTTGATCTGGTAACACACTTGATGAAGTATTCCCTTATATTGCCATTAACAGATTATACATTCAGATTATGTATTGTATTGCTATTTATATTCTTAATGTAACTGTTTTCCAAATATTGGTAGGTAGATATAACAGTTTCTGTTAAGAATTACGAAAGGAATTAGAAATCAGTGACATAATTAACTTAAATTACTTGAAATACAAAAACAAAGATCCAAGCTCCCTATAGGTTTTAGTAGTTGCTTATAGAATGTGTAAGTATCTAACGCACCCGAAATTTGCATTTCAGTTCGGTTTCAATAGTCTCATATTTTGTGACTGTTAAGAGTTAATTGTTTTCTATTATTTTTCTAGTGATTCGAATAGTTTGCTTAAGAAGAAACGGATAATGTATAAGGAAAACAACTTAGAATTTTGTCAGGAAATTCTTAACTTACGTTAAATATAGTTTTCAATAACAATGTACGAGGCTTTAAAAATTCGGCTTTAATTTTTAGCCTTGCCAATCGAATCAATTACCGAACCTATCTATAAAATGATATCTGCAGAAACGTTCTGCGTTGACAAATGTTCTGTAATAATTGGCTTATAAAGCCCATCTGCGGACAACAAAAGGGAATTGTCGTGGAATAACATTTGAATATATCATTACATCGTCTTTGACTGTTCCGCCATCTGGTGTCCTTCAGTTGTATCACTTACAGAAGGTTTACGCCATCAGCACTTTCTAAGGATTCCGAAAGTGGCAGAAGTCTTTTTCTCGTAAACAACGTTTTGGTTTTATAGTTACCATAAAGATCAACAACACAAACTAGTATCACGATCATTTAAAGAATGTGTAGTCAGTTTGAATTTGTTACGTTAAACCTAAAAATAAAAATGGCGAATAAGTATTATTAGTCCTTGTTTTTTGAGAAAGCCATCTTAGCTGCTCAGTGCGAGATTTGGTACATTAGCAGAGCTGGTATGTTTGTTTTCTGTAAATTCGCAGCTGGCCTCGAGGTCGACATTTAAAAAGCATTTTTCATAGTCAAAAACTCGGTTCCAAGTTTCTCCCGTTAACACGAATATTAAATTCGTCCTTTCCTTTATTAAATTCAACCCACTCCCACTATTTTTTTTTTTCTCCCCAGTCTTTCCTAATCGTCTCTTTTTTTTGCAAAGAGGCCTTGTTTGTCAGTCACTGGTAGAAATTGCTGTTTTAACTGTAATTGGGTTGATGAAATTGGAACTTTGCCGATTTGGAAATTTGAGAACTAAAAATTCGAAGAAAGCAATTTACAAGAGGCATTATTTATGTCGATAGGAATAACTTGGTGCGTAGACATTCTTGAATTACAAAACAGTTACGTCATTGCATCGAATTTATCAGGCGGGTTCCTCGAATATTATTTTGAGGAAGAAATGTAATTGAATTATTTATGAAAATGGAATTCTGAAATTGCATTTGTGATCTTACGATCTGACTAAAATGTAAGAAGCTTAATTAAGCTTTTATAAGACCAAAATGAAATTTCAAAGTACTTACGAATTCTTTGATAATTCCTTCTAAAAATTTGATTGAAATGTTTTTGTTTTTTCTACGAACCTACTACGTGCTAATTAATAAATAAGTTCTTTTCTTTATTAAATTCAACCAGTTCATTTATCTCGCTTCTAGAGATAATGATTACTGTGGTAATGAACTTTATTTTTGATGCACTTTATTTTTGTTCTTTGTTTATATTTCAGGTAAAAACGATGAGAATGTACAGTATTTGTTTTTAATGCTGTGCTTATAAACAAAACAGCGCATTTTTTTATGTGACTCTTAACAGTTAATTTATTTTTATTGGAAGATGCTATTTTTTTTCTTACACAAAAGGTGATGTCTCCGTGTTTACGAGCATTGGTTTTGCGAAACTACTTAATTTCCAATTCAAACCAATGCACTTTGATATTTATGCAAAATACTGATAAAAACTTGTAATTAAGTAAAATTCCTGATAGTGAAACACGCTATTTACTTTTAATACAAGATAATTTTAGTGTGAAATGTTCGACTGTTTACGATAGACTGATGTGTTCTTCACACAATTTAATGGCTTTCTTTCTTCCTTTTGTCCCTTCATAGAATGAGGTAGAGATTCACTTATAAGAGACATTTAAGAGACATTAATGGCATTTTAATGATAATGAATTTTTTTTTTTTTTTTTTTCTCTTTTTTTTTTTTTAGAAATGTTCACCTTTTTCTTTTCTTTTTTTTTCCGTATTTTTTTTTTAATTCGCTCAACAAATTTATTTGTGGCTGTTCTTCTAACGCTTGAATTTTTTTCTTTTCTGCTGAATTTCTTGGTCAAAAGGTAATTTTTTTTTATTCCCTTTTCCCTTCACTTTAAGTTTATGTAGAGATCCCGTTATTAATTGATGACTGCTCCTAATAGCGTGAAACAGCATTACCAGGAAATTAATTAAAAATATATAATATATGTATTAACTTTGTTGATCTGGTAAAATCTAATATTTCATAAAATAAAAAAACAGTGTCTCTCTCTCTCTCTCGTGCACGTTTCTTTTTCACCGTAATGTAATTATTTTTACGATTGAAGTCCCCCAATACGGGGAACGACTTTGTTCAACTCGTAGTCAATAAAGAACAAGCAGTGATCCATTGTGTTTTATTTGTAGCACTGAGGAGAGTAATTTTGTTTGACAGAACTGAACACCACTGAACCGTCTGCACATTTCAATTTCTCAAATGATTCTTCCGATCAAGTTTTCAGAAATTATTGAAAACTGTTAAAAAACGTTGGGGAATGATGGATTTCTAAAATTTGAAATCGAATTTTTTTAGTTGAAGCGCCGTAAAATAATCTTGTTATCAGATATAATGAATGAGAAGGACTTCCTGATTCTCAGTGCTGGGGTTAAGGCTTTCTGATTTTTCTTTTTGGGTGTTATTTGTACAAAGAAAATTGCAGATTATGTAGGTCAACTGATCGAAAATATTGAACACGCTGCAGGATGTCGTACTGCAGGTAGAAATGACTGTAGCAGAAGAAAGGGAAAAAAAAAAACAAAACACCTCCTAAGGATTATTGGCTGTAAATTTTATATAAGAAATATATTTTTATATATATATATTTTGCTTGTTTAAAAAGTCTATTTTTTTCTAACTTTATTTATAGTGTTATTTAAAAAGGGAGAAAAAAATAATATGTAAAAACTTCGAATTTTTATTTTGCTTATTATTTATTTAAGAAAAATATTAAAATGATTTATTATTTACCTGGGTTTTTTATTTTTTAAGATGCTTCTAAGTCAAATCGCTTAAAACATTTAAAGTATTTTCTGGATTTCTTTTTAAGAAATTTAAATTTCTTAAACAATTTTCAGATCAATTTTACTTTATATTATAGGGAGGAATGCTTTTTTGTAGGATAGATTGGCCGTATCTTCACAGAAACAGTAATATAGTTTTTGTAATGGCATTTTTCAAATTCCATATCACTGTCCGGCTTTAAATATATATATATATATATATATATATTATATTTATTTATTTATATATATATATATATATATATATAATATAAAGATTTAAAGTATTTTCAATTTTTAAAATTTTGTTGTTGATTTATAGATTTTCTTTATTTGTATTAAGAATTTATTTAATTTTAAAAGGCACAGAAAATTCAAGACTACCTGTTTATTTATTTTGTGCATAATTATCTTATCTTTTTTACGAAGAGTAGAGTTTAGAAATGAAAGTTATTTTTATCATGAACATTATGTAAATTGCTGAATGACTGCATTAAAAACCATTATTGAAGTGTTAATTTCTAATGATTTAGTTATCTTGGACTGCTAAAGTCCAAGATAACTAAATACGATTAAATGTGTTTCGAAAAATGTTATGGTTGAATTAATTGAAAAAAAGAAAAAAAAAAAAAAATCAAGGATTTCTTCTAGATTTTTCCTTTTTTTGAATTTTTCGCTTTCATCCAACCAGTAAGTGTGTTCTATTTTTGAGACACGTACGTATTTTTTTTTAAGTTCATTGATAGCGTGATTAGAAAAAAAAAAAGGATAGGTGTAAGCATCAAACCAAGACTGCTTAACAAAGAGTGCTGTCGATTTATTTTGCTGTGTTTTTTTTTTTTTGAACGCGGCCTCTTGGCTGGTAGCTGCTAACTGTAAGTTTCTGAACTGATTTCCGATCAATTATTCCAAGTGCGCAGGCGTCGGTGATGCAGGGGTTTTGTCGCAATGGTGCCTCCTACACAAACAGACGTCCTTGCCCAACAGAAATCGGTCCCCGAGCCAAAAATAGCCAACTCGAAAAATTTATGGAACTGGGAATGAAGAATGTGTAAAAGGTTTTTCCTCCTTGAACTTTTTTGGTGAATTGCACCACTCCTTTGCCTGTATTTCCGCCACAGCTATTGATTCCCAGTATGCAAATATATCTTTCCCAGAACAACCTAATGACCTGCCCAGAATCAATGCAGTTGGCTCCAAGACTTTGAAAGTTACTCAAAAACAAACTGGGTTATTAAATTGAGAAATTGCTCTTTTTTTTCTTTATTCATTGGCTTCTTTTTTACTGCAAAATTGTCTTTTGTACTGCCATTAAGATTGATTTTTTTTTTTTTTTTTTTTTTTGAGGAAGATATAAGCATGTCCATTAAAAAATTAAAATTAAAAAGAATAAAAGTCGATATACTAAGTGAATAGAAATACCCTTATTATTCAAAATAATTAAAGCTTTTACTTTAATTCTTTTTTTGTTTCTTTTTTTTTCCGTATGAGATATTATTTAAAACATAATATATACGATGTTTTTAATAAAATTATGACTGGATCATAAAAGAAAAAAAAATCATAAACAAATTGATGCGTTTGGATACCAATCGACAAAGATCTCTGAGTATTTTAAACTCCAGAAATTCAATCTTTAGTAGCTTACATACATTAATGATGACCTTACGGTCCTTGGGAGTCCAGAGTCAAAAGGAAGGTCTCTGATAGTTGGCTTAACTCCATCGTTGGCTGTTGTTTTTCAGGTACTTCCAACAGTCTTGTCAATAAGATAATAATTTATAAAATTTATTTTAGTGAGCAGCTGATTTACAACTTTAACTGATATTCAGGAATGTATCAGCTCGTCAGTTTTCATTAGTTAATAAACTGGGGGAAAACAGGCAACTTGATGTTGAATGCGTCCTGTGTGAAATCGACAAATCTAGTTTCAACTTTTGGTGGTTTGCTTTTGAGAAAATTGCCAGGGAAAATTAGTATCAAAGGCTGAGAATAAATATATTATTCTAAATTGCGTTCCCACTTTCTAACTGTCGTGAAAATTACAGACTGTACCGATCTACATCTATAATAGCAAGTTCGTGATGTTACTTCGCAAATTCATGCAAACGCTGGGATTCTGTAATTTTTCTTACAACAGTTTCAAACCAAAAACTGATTCCCTCACTAGCAAATCTGTCGTCACCTTTCATCCGTAAGAAATGGTAACCATCAGTAAATTACTTTTGAGTAGAATAAAATGTTTAACATAAATGTACATCGGATTTGCAAAATGGCGCCTCATAGATAACGGGAAATTATTGGGGATGTATATGGTTTGAAACGTTTGGTGGCCAAACAAAAAAACAAAAACAATATATGCTTTGCTGCTGTAATTTGTGAAGTAAAGAAAATTAGCTACATAAATTCCAGCAACAAAGTGTATATTGTTTTTTTTCGACACGACCGCCAAACCTTTCAAACCATTTCCCCATTAATTTGCTCTTTGAGGGTTAGGCTAGTACGGCTTAAAACCCCTCAAATATATTTGTATGTTACATAGAAATGTTGGTGGTTTTTTTTTTCCCCAAAAAAGATTAAAAATAATATACATCTTAGTCGAAATACCGAGTAACAATTAAAAGAAATGTTTGAACTTATTTTATGTGACGAAATTTCACTTTGTATTGTAACGCTTTTTAAAGTTTTACGCTGATTGGGTATTCCATTCACCAATGAATGTCATTTCAGTGCTGATTAGTTATCTAATTTTTTTATATATATTTTTTTAATTTTTCCTCCCCTCCCCCTTTAAAATATTAATGGATGTCATTTAAAATGTAAATGGCCTTTACTTCAGTTGGCAAACATTGGTGATGTATTAATTACTATCGATTTTTAAAGGCCTACTTGCTTTGGGTTGGCGAATGTTTTACAGTAACCAAAGAACTATAATTCCGAAACTTTTTGGTTTGTTTCTCTCAAGGAAAGGCGAATCAGAAAGTGTGAACTCTTGCTCCAACATAAGTTGAACCTAGGATATTCACTGCTGCGCGTGTTTATGGAAGGTAAAGAAAGTGAGGTGGCTCCCGATAGAAGAGTGGTAAGAAGGGCGCTTGACTGCAGGCTCGATAGCGGAGGACGGGGATTTTTCCAAGCTCCATTCTTCTCCAAACGGGTCTTGGGGTCAACTAGCCCTCTGTAGAATGGGTGTAGTTTCTTTCCCAGAGGTGAAAGGCGGGCGAGCGTCGGGCTGACCACCCGACCTCAAATTTAGTCCCGTTGGTCACGAAATGCCGGGAGCCTTACTTCCCGCGACCCCAAGGGCCTACAGTGAAGCCAGTGAATCTCCTTGGGGGAAATTAACAAATGGAAGCGGGGTGAAATTGGGATGTGGTTAAACTAACTTTCAAATATTTTTAGTATTACTGTGATTGGGTTAAAAATAAAACAGCATAACTTACGAATATGAAACACTTTGATTAGTTTATTAACAGAACAGATTAATTGATTTGAGTAAAAAATTCTTAAGAGTCCTTTGTGCAAGAAAAGTAAGTTCCAACTTCTCGTAGGGACCTCTTGCTAATAACTTATAAAGCAAATTGAATTCGAGATTATTTACAAATTTGATTTGAACTTTAGGAAAATCGAATCGATGGATTTGTGACGTTGAAGGATACTGGAGTTGGATGGGGTGGATTATGAAATTGGTGAATAGACTTTGGTGAACGATATTACTTTGTGACAGACGATAGGTAATTGTAAAACATGGGAATTTTACGGGAAAATAAAAAGGTTTCAAATTTTGATCTGAAATATTGACAGCTAATAAAGGTGGCTACGAAGTTTGCAATCTGTCATTTATCGTTAGACAACCGGACATTTGTTTTGTCGCAAGATATTGCTAAAGTATTGCTATTTAGTTATCTATCATAAGAAACGAGAAAAGACAGTATCAAAATTTTAATGACATCTTTACGAAACTTTCTGAATGTCTCTAATTACCGAAATTAATTATAATAAGTTTTGAATCATGATCTTAGGAAGTTGCTAAAATTTTGATCTACAGAATCCAAAGTGGTAGAGATCTATGCAATAGATAATAATTCTGATAATTATTTCTAATTTCTAATTATTGTATCACTGGGGAAAAAACAAAACAAAAAAAAAATCATTTTTGGGAATATGAAATTATACGCTTAGAATTGCTATACTTTCTTATGCAGCAATTCTTAAGTTTTGAAAGAAACAAAGCAAGATCAGTGTACTTGTACGGCAATTCTCAACCAATGACTATCTTCTTGAAACTTGATATGCATGTTTTGTTTTCTTCTACAGAACTATTAATTTTTTTATTGAAAAGGTTTTCTGTTACGATAAAAGTTATATTCTAATAATGCAATTACGAGGCAGCTAACTTCACAGCATTATTATTAAAAACGAATTTGACTGGCCAAGGGGCGTAAAAACCTATGATTGCTTTACTCAGGAAGCGGCTGAATGGCAACTGAAACCGTAAGCCTAGGCGCGCACCCGGTTGTTTTGCAGCCAAAACCACAAGAATGCGAAGGGACAAGTTAATTAGGGGAGGGTCTTCATGTAACTCCCAAAATGAAACAGAATCCATTTTCTGTGTTTCAGTAAAAAGCCCGGAGCAAAACCACTCACAATTGGACCTATCTGCGCAGTTGCTGGAGACATGCAATAAAGGGGTATTTCTCCTTCACAATCCTGCGGTTTGAGCTGCAAAACAAGCAGATGCGCGCCTAGGCTTACTACCTTACAAGACAGTAGGCTCCACGTTCTTTTGGGAATTTTGATTATTATTTTTTTGTCCTTACTTTGAAAGCAACAAAACAAAGTTAGTGGAGTTTCGTTTTTCGTAGAATTTTGTAAACATTCTGTAACCCTAGTTTCTGAATCCCCTACTTAACTAATTGGATTTTAATAATTGAGAAGTAATGGAATCGAATCTGTAAAACTCGGATATATCTGAAGTCACTTTGATTTTTTTTAAAAGGTATGTGGGTGGGATGTTGGGTTTTCTGTAGCGCAGCTGCAACTCTGTTATTGACGAGCCTCAGATCGTTTATCTGCTGTTTTCGAAGCAATGTAAGCAAAACAAAACAAAGAGACAGAGTTATTGATTATCTTTCCGTTGAACCTAGTTTCTTAGGAGCGAAATCCTAGAATTAATGAGTCTTTTCTTTTTTCTACTGCAACGTTAATCAATAACAGACAATTAAAAGGAAAGAAAATGTACTAACGATAGAGCGAAGCCAAACGAAATATTAACATGAATTTCAGTTATTAAACTTATTAATTATAAGAGCAAGTTGGCGAAGAAGAGACTACATTCTTAAGGGATACGCGAGTAATAACGATTTAGGTGCAGAATCGTAAGTTTTGTGGTTTTTCTTTTTCTTATAATTTCTTACCTTTCTGTTATCATTGGCGCCTCCAAAAGATGATGAGAATGACAGTATTAGTTGCTCACTTTAATCTCTTTTGAGTATCAATTATTACTTTGTGTTTTTTTGTAATTATTGTTCCCTTTTTAATATCAGGTTCCCAGTTTATTTTGAGTTGCGGATAGCATCTGTGACCATCGACGATCGAAAATAGTTGTCAGCAATTTAAATGTGTAGTCCGGTTTGATCTCGTCTCATTTAAACTAATTTGCGACGGTTAGTATAAACGAAACACTTAATGTTCGCCTGTCAACTTTGAATAATATTTCTCATTCCTTTAGAACAGCATAGATTGCATCTCAAGCCCTTTATGCTTGTAAATTTAGAAGTCGATATTGTATAGATGTAGATCGATTGATTTTAAATTTCCACATATGCTGTGTTTTCGAGCAGTGTTTCTTGAATATATGAAGTATTTACTCTACTTTTTACATTATTTGTCTGGAAATGAGCATTACGTCAAACTCATTATCAAATACGATTTAGTCAAACTTCCTTTGATTATGAAGTTTCTTGGTTTACTACTTTAATTTTCGAATGAATTCTTGGGCCTTTCAGTTTTAAATTACTCTTACTGAAACCACATTCAGAGATAAGGCTTTGTAAAGTTCCTATTTTTCAGTTTTTGAACTCAGAAAGGCCAAAAGTGGCCTGCAGATGGCGTTAATGTCTCAGCTTGATGAACGCAGCATCTGGAGTTCTGCTCCGTAATTATGATTATTCTTTTCATTTTATCTAGATGGTTAGTTTTTTTTCCTCTCTCATCAGATAAAATTCAGCATTTGACGTATGAAGCACATAATGTCAGGCAATTTTATAAATATCTTTCGTATTATTAACAGAAAACCAAAATATTTTGGCAAACAGAACTATTCTTGGAATTGCAAATCCTAAAGACTGAAAATTTATTCTTAGAATTAAATAAGAATTAAATAAATGTTACTTTTCAAGCGATTTTTATGGAAACTTCGATAAAAAATCTGAAAAATTTATCAAAATGTTTCAGAATTTTTTTTACTTAAGTGTCCCGTGTGAGAAGTTTGAGCGATTGTGTCGATTTCTGTGATCAATTTGTTTATTGTTATGCTGCTATAAAATGCCTTTAATCCATGAGAAAGTCTGGTAAAGTAATTTGAAATGATTACTTTGTGTTGAATTTTTAATATTTAATTAATTCACATAAGTGCCACTGTCTGAACTGCGTTTTCAGTCAGTATATGGATTTTCTCTTTTAACAGTTGCTTCTTTGGATTTTTTTCTTTTTTGCAGCAATCATGGTCTAAAAGTTTTAAAAATCAACAAAATTACGTAGCAGCAAGTTTTTTGAGTTTTTCTTTAGGAATTTCTGGACGTTGCCAGGATTGGGAGCAGTTAATCAATCGTGGCATTAATGTATGTATATAGTCTGCCATCTTTTCGACATTTTGTGCCAAATGTGAACAGGGCAAAATGGATAGCTGTAAAGAAAGGAAGGGCTATTAAAAAGTTGAAAGATTGACGAAGAGAAATTGCAGTAGACAAGGCTATTATCCCGTTAGTCGTCCTTTCTCCTGGAAGGATCGATCCATGGCGTCCTTCCTCCAAATTCCGCGTCTCGTCCTGTGTCTCGATTTCCTCTCGTTCGCCGCGAGAAAGGGAGTTTCCTCTATACTGCAGCTCTCGATCGAAGAGTGGAGAAGGGCGAAAGTTCAGAGGTCACGGATGATGGATTTTCGTTAGAGGAAGACTGCGAAAGGCTGCTTGCTTTTTTTTTTTTTTTTTAAACTCCACTCTCCTTCCCTCTTGTATTTCATCACTTGGATAAAAAAAAACAAAGATGTAGATATTGACATTTCTTGATCAATGCGACGAATTGGAAAGTAAGTTAATGCAGACTGAATGGCGAAGAAGAAAAAAAAAAAAAAACGAAATTAAAATGTTCAACGAAAATAATGATAATAAAATTATCATTGACGAGG
Source organism: Thereuonema tuberculata (assembly GCA_023159025.1). NCBI lineage: Eukaryota > Metazoa > Arthropoda > Chilopoda > Scutigeromorpha > Scutigeridae > Thereuonema > Thereuonema tuberculata. Next base: position 20,544,636 of record JAFIDM010006943.1, read on the forward strand.
AATAAAGTTTCTTTGTTTCTTAAAGAAATTATAGAAAAAGAATGGCTATTGATTTAGACTTAACGTTTATATTTTTCTCCTTCATATTTCTATTGCTGAATTCTTAAAACATCCGTCGTTTTATCGTATCACATGATTAGGAGTCTACGAGTCGCAACAATTTCAAGTAGCTACAATATTCTTTTAATAAGGCCGTAACGAGCTGTAACAGTGCCAGTAATTTTGCCAGAAAGCGATAATCCATTGAATAACAATGTGATCGCCCAAGAAAAGTTGAATTTCAAGGCAGCTAAATGCAGGCTAACAAAATTCCGAATACGTTTACAAATCTACATATTATATATTCAGATATGCTGAATTGTACTAGAACAGCTTTATTCCCCTCCGAGATATAGGCAAATGTAAATCCGTATTCTGGTTAAATTAGATTTGTATCGGGATTTAGAATTTGACTCCGTAACATTACTAAATAAAGCCACAAGGAAATGGATAGTGGAAGTTATGAAAATGCAATAAAAAGTTGGTTGGTTAATAATAAAACCAAGCGTTCAGCATTCCATTAAACCACATGTGATTAAAATGTCTATTACAGACACGACATTGGAAAATAAGATGTATAGATAAATTCAGAGCTTTAAATAGTTTATATCACGATATCTAACAGAACAACAAAGTTTTCCATATTTAAAAAAAAAAAAAAAAAAAAAAGTATCTATTGAAGATATAGGATAAATATCTTTCGTGTAATATACGAAATTATTAAAATAAGTATCTTTAAAGAAAAAAATTAAAAATAAATGATTTATACTTATTTTATATTTATAAAATACTTTATCAACATTTTTTTCAAATGTATATTCTTTATATTATTGTAATATAATTATATTATTATAATTATTATTATATTATTATAATATTATTTATAATTAAAAAAAATATAGATAACGTATATTTATTTAGTTCTTTATGATGGATATGTTCTTTCTCTTGCATAAATGTAGATAATGTAGTGAATTTTAAATAACTTTTTATTTAATCATGTTAAATAGTAGGCTTAACTCTTTGAATACTCCTAATCCTTATCAGGTATTAGAAAAACACTAATGAAATAGCGCAATGTTCTGGATATGTAAAAATGCAACTCATTTTTATGAAATTGATTCAAAACAGAAATGTTTTAAACCTCAAAAATATTATTTTAGTTACGGAGTGCATTTTTAGTTGCTTAAAAATGCAATTGTCTAACAATTAAAATGCTGTGTTTGAGTTGACTACTGTATTTATTCTTGTCGATTACCACCTTTTCTCTTCGTAGTTTGATTGCGAGTCTGGCTTTTGGCAAAAGCAGAAAATATTGATTCTGTCGTAGCTGTTTTCTCTGCAGTGATCATCTGTTGGCTGTTATTGATTGGTCCAATTGAGATCCTTTCTTCCACCAAACTCGCTCTGAAAACTCTGGCGATAACAAATGCATAATTCGATTTTTCTTTTCTGTCTCTAAGGCCATCTGATGAAAGCAGAAACTGGACAGTTATTTATTTTTTTTTCTTTTCCAACAACGACCGCCATCGTAATGTTAGGGCAGTTTCCCTGCAAGACAAGGGAGTTGTACAGGAAAGCCACTCACTGCTGCTCGATCGAAAATTTATGAAAACCTGTTTTTTTTTGTTTTTTTTTTTTAAATGACTTGCAGTGGAATGATTTGAATCTAATTCAAATTTATTTGCAGACGTTTTAAAAGAAAAAAAAATATTTAAAAAATATATATTTAGTTTTCGTTGTAAAGTCAAAAAATTTAAAATTTTCATTAAAAAACGGTGCGTAACTGCAACGCCTTAGTTGCTTGGTTATTACGAGTGATTTTTTTTCTAAAATTATAATATCTTAAATAAATTAGTCGTTTTTATCTTAAAGAAGCCAACGTCAAAAGCTATCCGTGAATCACGTTTGTTTTTATTTGTTTTTTTTTGTTTTTTTTGTTTTTTTATTATTATTTTTAAGCTACAAATTTAAAAAAAAAAAAAATCATAAGTGTATTTTATAAGTAGGCTTTATGTATAATTTTTTTTGCAGCTAACTCCTCCTCCCTTTCAACATCTGCATATTTCTTCTATTATATTATAATTATTAAATATGAACTAAAATTGCTTTAATTTTTTATCTATTTCTTTCTTCAATGTCAAAAAGATTAAGTTAAAAATTACAATTAAATCATCTTCCAATGTTTTTGATATTAGCTCTAAAAATGATATTTCAAACTTCAGCGGTGATTAATTGATCGGAGGAGATTGTCTTGTGTACTTTTCTAGAAGAAAGATTTTAAAGTTCTGCTGACATGAAATGAAGGGGAGGGTGTAGGGGACGTCGATAATGGAGCCCCTTTTATTTATTATTTGTAGAGTAATCTATAAATCTCGTATTTTATCGTATTCCTTATTAAAAGTACAGTAGAACATAGTTTAGGATTCTCGAACTAAACTTCTATTACTGCATAATTTTGGTTGTTTTTTTTTTTATTTTTTTTTAATAATGTTTTTAATACAGAAATATATATATATATTGCATAGATCAACCTGCATACAACTTGATACGATTACGTTTTATATATATATAAGAAATTTGTAATTTATAAGTAATTAATAGCATTTAAAACCTTCTTCTAAGCCTAGCTTCCGTTTAGTAATACACGTTATGTGCATCATATAATGCACAGAGTATTGTAAGACTATGATTTCTTGCAATATTGAAAAAAAAAATATTGGCAATTGATAAATTACTTAGATTAAAAATTCTGAGTGAGAATTTTATTATTAACTAGACAGGTGCCTGTAGCTTTTGCAAATGTAACGAAAAAATGTATTGTATTTACTCAAAAAAAAAAAAATTACATCAAGTAATCTAATATCTTAAAAACTAAAACGAAAAGTAAATTAAGATTTAAAATTCTAAAGAATACATGCAATATAACATTGAAATCCACCTGTAACAGTCGGGAATTTGCACAGCCGCAATACTCCTCTTACCTGGCAACGCGCTTGCGAATTGTTTCGAAATTAGGAAATGATGTCCATTATTGAGTGGACGTACGCAAACGCGCACAGTTTTTGTAATAATACAGATGTGTAAATGAAGGCATAGTTGGGACAAAAAGCAGAAACACTGATTTACCTGGGACACACCACTAAGAAAATCAAGACAAAATTAATGTTTACATTAATCCATTAAATCCACTATAAACGGGTTTTTATCAATATAAATAACAGAGGGAAATACAGGATGTTAATTCTGTCTTGATTTTTTTAGTGGTGTGTCTGTTTTACTACAATTGAAATTTATAAGCACGTTAAAAACCTCATTTGATGTCTTCATTCCCTGATTTACTTGGTTTTTCCTCCAAACGAAATTTATCGTTCATCGGTCGTGGCTCTTGCAAAGAACGTGCACGAAAGAGAGAAGAATAAAAATAATAATAAAAAAGCAACATATTTATTTGAGATCGACATTTTCTGCACACTTTATAACCTTTAAGTGAAGTTTATCCGGACGAAACGAGAGTAATAATAATAAAGACTTGGATTCAGTGTGTTTTGTTGAATGCTCATGGGTGAGTGGAAAAAAATAATAATAATAATAATAAAAAAATCAATATTTTTATATTTTTTTGGGTCAGTACGGATCGGGGAACTGTGAGACTGATCTTCTGTGATCTCTGCCAAGAAAAAAAACAACTCCTTGATGATTCTACAAAGTGAAATAATTGAAAAGAGAAGGAATCGATTGTCAAAACGGAAGACGACCTGAAGGTAGCCTTGGAAACCAGGGAAATCGAGGAGAAAGGCCGAGAGAATCTTAAATTATTACTCGGATGCATTTGGATTTGGTCCCAGGCTGTGTGAGCAGTGGAAGAATTGCCTGCAAGCTTTCAAATTGTATGTTGGAAAAAAAAAATACAGAAAATAAACGAACAGTAAAAATATTTCCTTAAAACAATCGTGGTTGTAATTCATTCCTTGAATACTTAATTTGTTTTTAATGATCTTTTTTTAATGAAAATGTATTTAAAATCTTATTACCGATCGTCTTATATACGAAATCGTGCATAATGTTTGGTTTCATTAAACAAACTTTTATACGATTTCATAATTATTGGGAAAAGCGTAGATTGAAGTTTTAAATGGAAGTTGTCATTCGATTCCGTTAATCTGTGTCAAAAACTAATCTTAGCGAGCTGAAGCTTGAATGTGCTTTGGAATAAACAGGACTGTTGATTTTGGTAATCCCAGGATCATGAAATTTTATTGAAAGATTAGCCTATGTAGCCCATGACCCAAAATTAATTTTGGTACAATTAGTAACAGAAAATAATTACAATGTATATTCCAGAAAGCGTTCGAAATACTCATCCGACTGTAATGTTTTGAAGTTAGTTAGGTATTAGATATCCATTAAGTGCGTTACAGTGTAGTTTTCTTGCAAATCGTTTTCAAAGTTTGTAATGCTCCTGTTTTAATCGAATTCTTTTCGACAGGAAGAATGTTCTTCTGTTTTTCTCGTTTCAAGAATATTAAGGCTGAAACGGGAACATTGCTTAAGTTAATGGATCTCCCAGGACTATCAGATTTAGCAATTAGTTAAAACCCGAAAAAAAAATTCAGCAGCTTTTACGAAAATCTTTCACTGGTACTCTGATTCTAATGAAGGAATTGTAAATAAGAATCCATTAGTTTTGATCTTGAATCCTTGTCTTAGTGCTACTGCTTGATTAAGCTGTTGATTCAGATCGATAAGATACGATTTCTAAATTGTATTCTACGATTCATAACTTTTATGCCTGAAGTTTATAATACAATGAAATTGAACGGTAGCAAGATTAATAGCTTAAACCTAATCTAATTGCTTAATTCGAATAAAGCAGTTACACTTCCCGTAAATTTTGGAATCTTAAGTATGTGGTATTTACAAATTTAAAAACAAAAATGGAGAAATTCAAAATGAAATAATAAAAAAAGACGGCAGATTTGAAATGCAAAAGAATTAGTACTACTGTCATCCAGAGTCGAAGTCTTATGTTTATGCTTAAAATTTTTCCAATAATTTTCGTTTCCATGATTTTCCTACACTTTATTTTCCGTTGTAGACTTGTATTTAGTTGTTTCTTGTAGTGCTCTTTTGTCTTCCATGCTAGTGTTACTGAGACTACTGGAGATTGGCTGACTGTAACTGAAGAACAAAGGTGATGGCGAAACTTCTTGAAAATTATTTAAAACCTTTTTATAAAACCTTAATAAGAACCTTTTATTAGATATTTTCTGGGACTACTTTTTTATTCAAAGTAGCCTCTGGTAAAGTTCTTAATTGACGAAAATCTTATTTGAGAAGTATTAAAAACATGTGATCTTTGTAGAATGATAAGACGAAATGAAGAACTGTTAATACTTCCGGTGACCAAGATGTTCACTTCCTGCTTCTGGGAAATATTCGAAAGGTCTTCCTTTTCTCCTTCGACCCGGTGACTTCAAATTGATTCTTGGATGTACACTTAGATATGGGAAGGAAATCCCTGACTTGACAGTTGAGCAACAGATTGATTACCTCTTCATGAGTAAACAAAAGAGCATCGAAAAATGTACAGAGAATTTTAAGGTTATTTAAAAACTTAAAATTTTGGAATTTGATGAGCAACAGTAAATTCTGGAATACTCCGTGAAGAGATTTAACCAATCGTTAACCTGTCAAAAGTTTACACAAACTTGTGTTAATGGATATTGCTTTTATTAATATTGTATGATAAACAGAAAAGGGTATAATGTTTTTATAGGTCGCATCGTAAAAGGCGTGTGTGGGCGTGTTGTGCCATCTTTAATATAAGACCCCCTCAACCCCCTCCCCTTTTAGAAGCCCCATTCGCGTCTTCCTGTTTAATTAAGGAGACAATCGCAGTATTGTGGCCTGCCATTACAAGTACCAGTTAATGTCTTCGTAAGTCATCGCAGCTCGAAAAGCCTCTTGCTGAGGGTGGGGAGGGAGCAGTGGGAAAGCGAGCCCCATAAATTTTCGTTGCTCGTTGCCGGGAGAGTGGGTGTAGTAGGTAAGGGTCGTAGAGTCCGACTTCGTTGCTAATGATGGCAGAACATCTGTCCATGCTACTCCGTGCACGCCTTGTTGTCGTATCTCTTTTTCAGTGATGAAGAGTAATGGCATCAAGAAACATAACGGCAGGAATTGGCACTGGCAATAGCCTCAATGGTGTTTCTTGGGCAACGAGATAGCAGCACTTTTTGTTATTTTTATTCTTAAAATATAATTTAAGAAAAAAAAAAAAATTCGAATTCTTCCTTTTATGAAAAAGTAATTACAAAGATGGATCTAGATATTTTTTTTCTTTTTTCTTTTCTTTTTTATCGTCTTCGCCTCGTTCTTAATTTCCACCCTCGCTGTCATCAATCTTCATATTATTTCGCATTAATGCTTAAATACCTGCAACGGCCTTTGGGTCTGTTGTCTTAAACCAGGAGTTACACCGTGTTTTTCACGTTGAACACTTCCCTGGAATTGAGGATCGCAATCGTAAATACATATAAGAAAATTCTTCATTATCTTTCACCATCGACAAATTAATTAAAAAATATAAGCCAGACTTAGTTGAAACTTATAACAGGCAGGGGATTAAGTTTGTACGATGGGAGCGTTGTAAATCATTATTTGGGTAAGTTTGAAGAGAACTACACAAATTGAATCTTTGCAATTTTTTTTTTATGTATCCATGTCACATAGATATTAAACTATTGATTTGTTTCAAGCTAAAATTACAATTGTAATTTAAGAATTATTATTATTATTATTATACAACTTAATATATCACACAATCAATAACTGGAATTAAAACAACAGGGAAGAAATTCATCGTATCCTGTTGGATTAAGAATTTTCGAACAAGTTTGAAGAATTGTTTCTCCTTGAACGTACAAACCTACTGGAAGCTCAGCTTCTTTAAAGTACCTAACAATATTTTTCGTTGCAACTCTTTCGACAGATATTATTATAGGCAAAATTTTAACTGGAGCTCATTTCCACATATTTTTGATTTCAATGGCCAAATTTGTAAACTTATTATTTTTTTTTCCATTTCAGTTTTTGCTAAGTTAACAGTTAAAGGTACGATCAAAGCTTCTTTTGTAATTTTGTTTAACAAAACAAGATCTGGACTATTGTAATCCACTGTTTTGGTCGGTTCTGATTTTCTGTTCCAATATAAGATTACTTCATTAGATTCCAAAACAGCTTCAGGTAAATATTTGTAGTATGGCAATGGATTTTCTATTAAATTTTATTTTTGGGAGTGTATAACTTTTGCAATTTGATTAAGCCGAGATAAATATACATTATCTGCCAAAGTACGACATCCTCCTGTGATATGTTCAATAGTTTCTCCAGGAACACCACAATTCATTTCTTAAAGACAGATGATTGTTGGAATTGCCATCTGGTATTAACTTCATCCTATTCGCCTGAAAAGTCACAAGTCTTTTCTCAGAAGAGAATAAAAAGCGCGATAAAACTTTCAAAAAGGTGTAATTCCAGGGTTGAGTTCCTCCTGGCGCTAATATCTGTTATCACAAGAGCCGGATAAAGAGATTTTATTAGTTATGTTTAATAGATACCAATTTTCATTTTGTAACATCAAAAAGACCTTCAAGACCGATGTAAATAAAGCTTTAATCATTTTGTAGTTGTGTTTTTCATAATTATAGTTCTTAGTAACTTTATCTTGAATCGAGATAATGAATCCTTCTGTTTCTCTGAATAAATAATAATCGTTCTTTATCCAAGTTAACGACATATCTTTGTTTACCACATCGTTCTCAAATGCTGTCGATATTTTCCGTATCTTTTGTTTCCAGTCTATCGTAAGATCTGTTAAATTGCAGGCTGAGACCAAAGATTAGATTTTGAATTTAGAGATGTGAAGTTAGTATCAATGAAATCAAGTAGTTTAGTAACTTGATTGTTATTATCATCTTCTATTCACTGGACGCTGATGATTTTCATGCATTCTAGTTGTTGGTGTGAATTTTTCTCTTGTCGTGGACTCCTTGATATGTTTCAAGCGTAGTTTTCTTACCTTTCTCATTCCAAGAATCCACTTTTTATTCACCTACTTCCTTCGTTTGCTACGTTTGCCATCAATCTCGTTTTCCTCGAGGAAATGTGATGTCACATCACCCCGAGGCGCTCTTCAGGACTCTTAACATAGTAGATTACTTTCACACTTGGTAAATAAGAATTTGCATTTTACTAAATATCCATTGCCTCCTATGCAAATAGTGAGTGAAATGTTAAGAAAATAGAAGTTTTCTTAATCATATTTCCAACTTAGGAAGACTATTTATGTATTATATAATAGATACCAATTTTCATTTTGTAACATCAGAAAGGCCTTCAAGACCAACGTAAATACAGCTCTAATCGTTCTTTAGATGTTGGTTTGAAATATGCTCGATAGAATTCTTAGGCATCTGCAAAATTATTTTTCCTTCTGCTCTGTCAACGTATTCCTGAGATCATTCAGAGAAACTGTCTGTTCATGAACTTAAACGTAAAATTTATCCCTCTGTGATACTTCAATTTAAGGATGAGTGCTTAGATCCAAAGATGTAAACGTATTGCTTTGGAAATAGTAAGTCTAAATTTGCATGCATCGATAGGACGGCGGCTCCATTAGGCCGATTTAAGGGGATTTACCGCAACTGCTTCATTGATACATTTGTCAGGTAACTAAAAGCTTGCTCTATTTGCATCCATCGCTCCTTCGTTGAGTATTACGAAATGCAGGTGAATATTTATAGCACGAATGATTGAAGTGTTAATGCCTATCATTACAAATAAGCAGTTGAAAAAGGAAAGATCCAAAGATTTAGATTTAGACAAATACGAATGAATTTTTCATTCGTTACAATGATAGGGAGTAGGGTCCCTTAACCTCAAGTGGTAAAGACCCTTGTCCAAGGGGTGAAGAAACAGGGTTTACTTCTTGGCGGAGAACGGGGTTTTTCCCTAGATATTTCTTCAGACAGGATCAAGGATTCACCTAGATTCTGTCAAACGGATACTGAATTTGTTATCTGGAGCTTAAAGACAGATGATTGTCGGAATTGCCTTCTGGTATTAACTTCATCCCATTCGCCTGATGAGTCCCAAGAGTCTTTCTCTGAATAAAAAGCGTGATAAAAACATTCAGAAGGTTTAATTCCAGCGTTGAGCTAATATCTGTTATCACCAAAAGCCGGATAAAGATTTTTATGAATTAAGATATAAAAGAAACAACAGAAAACAACAGAATAGGTTCTCCTGATTTCATCAGACATTTGATATTCCCTCTTCATCAAATCTAAGTCCAGAGATTTAGAAGTAACTAAAACAAAAGATGAGAGGAATGACTGCTGAACAGCTGTCTTAGAAAGTGGATTTTTATCATGTTTGCATTAAAAATCTATTAAAATAAATAGAAAAATCAAATTTACATTAAATACATGAGGATGTAGGAAACAAGTTTTATAAAAAACTTCCCGATAATTTTTTTTTACCCCATGTTTTGGTATTTTTATTTATTTTGTGACCTAAGTTCTTGTAAGTTTAGGTTGGATTGTTCATAGGTTCAAAAGATATTCACAAAATCCTAGAGAAATACGTACTTGTTAAGTTTAGTCAAGTTTAACAATCAACGATTGTCTGATTGTTACAGCAACCAAAGAATTTATTTTTATTTATTTACTTATTTATTTTTTTTTAATCGGGAATGAATGTCACTGAACTTCAGTTGAAAACAGCACAAACAACTTCATAGTAATCATTAAAAACAAAGAAATTGCAGAGGGGGAAAAAAAAAAGCCGTGTGGAATGATGCTGCGGACGTGATCTCGAGGCTGACGCAGAGACGGTATCATTTAAGCACCAACCAAATTGTCAGTTTTTGATGCTGGAAAAATTTTCTGTCTGCTTTCCCGGTAATTCAAGTAAAATCTAGCAAATTGGGTGGGCTGCAGGCCCTAAAAGGGGGTGTGTGCCAGGACGAGCGTTTATTGGTTGGACACGTCTGGTTTGGCACAAGGCCAAGCAACGACAACTTGCTTTTTCTTACGATCGATGATGTTTTGAGCTCTTATTAAGGAATCCTTCGTCCTTCTTGTTTTCTTTTTCTTTTTCTTCGTCCATCAGTTTTGTTTTTAAATATAATATTGACTTTGATAGGAGGATTGGACATTTGTTTTAGTTTTTTTCGAAAGAGAGGCTTATCTGTCGGCCATGTTGAATTGAAATTGAGGCTGTAAAGAGAAAAACACAGTCGATAAATTAATGGTCGTCAACTTGTAACTCGGCATAAGGACACTGCGAAAGCTGTTAGCGTCGTCTGGCAAAATAGCAAGAAGGTATTTTCAGAGTCAACGAAAAACGTTTAAATTGAATTAAAAATACACTTAAAGTACATCAAGCTTTCTCCCAAACAAAATGAGACAACATCTTTTCAAAAGTGTCAGTTTCAATTTATAGTCTTAGTCTCGGTTGATCTCGTTTCGCACGAGAACTACATAAGCACCATGTACAAGACACAACCTCTTCGTAGATGTCTATTAAAAGGAATTTAAAATGTGTCCATTCGAACTGTATACAAAGAGTTGTTTTTAGATTCTTTAGATCTTTGTAAGACCTCGCTTCCATGTAGATAAAAAAAATGAATTTGCTAATCCATTGATAAGTTTTAGATAAGCAATATTTTTGATGATAATTTTAACGTGTGTAAATGTCGATTTTTTTTAAAGTCCTGAAATAGCCTACACACAAGTATAAAAAAGTTAAGTTAAAATTTAAAATTAAAACATTTAAAACATTAAAAAACAAACTAGTTTCCGCTCGCTAG
>JAFIDM010006943.1:20555950-20598239 GCA_023159025.1 Thereuonema tuberculata
AATTGTAATTTGTTCGAGCTGTCTCTTTTATCTAATAGAAAATGTCTGAAAGATCTGCCAGTCACATAAAAAAAAACAAAAAAAACAAAAACAAACCAGGACAGGTAACTTCATTCTAATTTTCATTCAGAGTTGTGGTGGTATTTGGCGAGCCATTGTTGTAATTTGGTTATGACGATGTGTTGATGAACTGTCGAGGGAAGTATTTCAAAAGGAAGGGTTATGATAGTAGGGTCTCCTTGGTGGAAGAGCGCTATCTCTCGGGCAACTCCACGACTTACGTGATTACGTTCGAACTGGGTCACTGAACAACTCCCTTCCTTCTGCTCGTATTGGTTACATCATACCTGTTTCTTTTTTTAATTATTACCTTACTAATGGAGATGGAATCTATTTAATTTTTGATAAACTCCGAAGTGATTCTGAAGTTTTGATTTTATACTAATCTTAAATATTGGATACTGATATAATAAAAATCTGTAACTTTGAATTATAATGAATTTTGCAGTTAGAATTCATTGTTTTCATTCAGTTTTTAAAGATAATTATATATTTTGATTTTAATAAATAATAATTCTTAATTTACGATAAAAAACGTTTTGTAAAATCTGAAAATACTGATTTTTAATGATAATAATAAAAAGCTTTTAAAAAGTTATTATTTTTATACTAAAGAACCTAAGTAATTGTGAAAATATAAACAGAGTTTCTTATTTAAATAATATAAATTATTTTACGTGTGTATTGCGTGATATATTATAAAAGGAAATACTAAAAACACACCAAAAGTTCAATTTTAAATAGTTTTAAAAAAAAACACTAAAAAAATTTTACAATTCGAATATTTGAAAGTATTCCATGGACAGTTTCAATGGCACATCGGCCTCCATCATCAGCAAGATGTTTAAATAATATGAAATTCTTCTTTTGTATTTAAAACAAAGAATGCTTTTGACATTAAGTTACAAAAGAAATAAAAATTTGAACACACAATTTTTGCATAAAATTCTTAAATTTTCCCGAAGAAAATGTTTTGTAACTTGCTGACTAAATGATGCTTCGCTGAATGATACTGAAATTAAGAACGTAGGGGATGTTTACGAAAACAAACCTAACATCAGTAGTGTGCCAATTATTGGTGCACACAGGTACAAATAATAAAAATAAAAATAATAATAATAATAATAATAAAAAATCCACAAAATTTCTTCCGAAATACATACAAAAATAAAATAAATCAATAAATCTTTTCAATCCGGCTTCAGTAGATGGCAGAAGATAAATAGTTTAAAGTATAGGTAATTTAATGTTGAGTAAAAATGTGTATTGTCCTCACCTTGAAGATGGTCTCCCGTGGCAGATTGAAACCGTCGGTGGTAAATTAATAAATTTATATATATATATATATATATATATATATATATATATATATATAAATTGTTTAAAATATGAAATGTATAATTTGTTTGTAATTTTTTTTTAATCTTCGAGTAAGTTACACCAATATGTTGTTAAGCCTAAATATAACTAATTGCAATAAAAACCGCAATAAACGTAGATGATTAATTCCGAAGTAAAAAAAAAAAACATTAAAAATCTCTTCGTGAATGAAACGCTAATGATCAAGAAACGATATGAGAAAATAATAATAATAATTTGAGTATGATAGTATATGTTAATCCGTGGAATAGTTTAATTGTGAAATCAAAATTGATTCACAGTTTATAGTTACCTCTTACAGTATTACTTTTTTGAAATTTATTCAAACAAAAACTTCAAAGGTATGACCAAGATTTTTTTTTTTATAGTGTTATTCTTAATAGGCAGCTTATTAGTACTCTACCCATTTGCTACCTGCAGAATGTATTTTTTTTTTTTTTTTACTGCTTCCAAATAAAATCGTCCTCTTGTAGTCCAGGCGTAACTGATCTATCAGGTCATGCCCAAGTTAGGAGATTTCCTTTGTGTAAACCAGCCTTAGCAGCACAATAAATACTGATTCAAACAAATAATTAGTAGTAACAGTTCGACAATGAAATTGTAGATGACGAGAAGGAATTTCCTACATTTTTTTTATCGTGAAACACTTTTTTTTTTTTTTTCCTCATAACATCTTTTTTTATCCAATAAGTCGACGATTTCTTAAAATAAATTACAAAATAAACTTCAGTTAATCTTCTTAACAATCGGATTTTATTTTCTTTCCAGAATCTTCGCTGAAACTTTAATTCGTTCAGATTTTAATCCCTTTGGGGAATTTTTTCCATTTGGTGTCGAGCTAATTTTTCATTTACTTTCTCAAAAATCATTTAGTGCCTCCACCAATAGGAATCGAGTGACGCAATTAAGCATTAATGAGCTGTCGTTGCATTATTAAATCGATGGGGATTTTAGTGGAGGGAAAATGGATATTTCATAGTTTGCGATATACTTTTTTTTTTTTTTTTTTTATTCCTCCATATTTTTACTGTTTGACTTTTCATTCCGTTAATTAATTCTGTGTTGAAGTAGTGTCGGACCAATGGGTGATGAACGGCTCCATTTTGAGTTCGTCGTCTGGGAGTGGATGTAGGGCGCCAACCTGGTTTGAATTGCAATTTTCGTAATGGAGATATTCCGTGCCCACTCCCGCTGCTCCTGTCATACTTCAGTCTTCTTACCTTTCTTCTCTTCTCTTTCGCTCCCCCCCCCCCTCTTTTTTTTTATCCTTTCTCTTTATTTCTACCGGTTTTCACGGATCGTTTGCACAGAGCAGCCATTTCTTCCGAAAATTCGTGCAATTTTGCAAAAGTCGGTTGCGAAAGATCCTGCAGTCACTTATTGACGATTCTGTCTACGCATGCGCGTTTGAGATTCTTCGGAGCTGAAATTTTGATGATGAATGCCATTACGTAATCGTTGCAGGCGCGTGCGCAAGAAGCATTCTATCGAAGGCGTAATTGAACTTCTCTTTTGCGTCTTCACTGTTCAGAAAACAGATTGTTGATGAAATTTTGTATGTGGGCGAAATGTCGTAAATAAATTTAAATTTTAAACCCATAAAATCACTTATTTCTATCTTTTAAATGAAAACGTTTAATTTTTTTTCCACCTAAAAGCAGCTGGATTTGTCATTGGAAAAAGTTACCATTAGTTTCGTCCAGATATGATTCGATATCTGAAATCTTTTGTAAACACAACTCAATTAATACCTTATGTAATATCCACTAAAAAATTATTAAAATAATGATAGACAATGCATAAAATTTAAATTAATTTTATAATTTGTTTTTATTTAAACAATCTGGAACTATTTCAGAAAAAGACCAAGAAATGTAGGACCACCATCAGCCATTTTGAAGCCATGCTCCTTATTCTTGTCCGGTTAACCTTCATTTTTTTTTACCTTATCCGGACACTTTCTTTGTGATGACCAAATCTTCAAATATCGTCAAAAATACACAGAAATTCAATGTAGTTATTAAAAATACAATATTTCTCAGAAAGCAAAACCAGGATGAGATTTATAAAGACAAGTTAGACTTCGAAGTAAAATAAAGATATGAAATTTATGGAATATGGAAAAATTATGATTCCATAAATTTATATTGACGAGCATTATAAGATTTTTAGATATATTGTAAAGCTTTTCTTGTTTTATCTTTTATTTGCAGTGATGACAGTGCCATATCTAGGAAATTTATAAGGAGGGCAAGTCAGCCCCTGTAGCTGTTTTTCACTATTTAATGCAATAATAAATAAATGTTTCAATCCCATTTTGCCGCCCCCCCCCCTGACGTGCCCCCTTTTGCTCCCCCCCCCCAATCCGGTACTGAGTGATGAAGCTAGAATGGTCCACCGAAATTTATTTATGTATATATGATATTAAAATATATAAATATTAAAGCAGTATGAATTGTTACTATTAATATTTGATAGTCTGTTGGGGATGAGAATTGAAATAATGTCTATTTTCACCCGATATTGCTTCAAACAGATTACGAAGAAATAAATACTGGAAAGATATGGGTTCAGATTCCTGAATTTTCATTTACAATACAACGTAAATTATTCGTGGTAACTGGGGTACAATGAAACCAGAATAAATATAAAACTAAAAGATAAGACATTTCGTATGTAAATACAAACTGAGCATTTTTATTTAGATTTGACTTTGATTTGTTTAAACTTAGAAAAGTAAAAAAATAAAAAAATAAGAGTTTGGAGAGAGTAAATGTTTCTACTAGAGAGGATCACATTAATCCGATTCCACAGATAATTGAGATCCGGATAATCGACGTTTTACTGTTGTGAGAAAATGTTAATTTGAATTCTTAGAAAACCTTATCTTGGAATTCAAAAGATCTTAAAAGATTTTTATCCCACTAATTTTCGGTGTAGTTTTCCATTCATTGGAAGGGAGGGGAGGTGTCTTTGGTGAACTTTGTCATTTTCTGCGTAGGAGATAAGATCCAGGGTTGTCGTATATCTCCTGCTAAATCCTCCTTTGTTAAGAGATTATCTTGGAATAAAGTGAGTTCTTGTTGGTTTCCTTGAAACGTATTTATTCTCCTTCTCATAGATAATAGAAAGCATTTTTTTGTTTTTCCCTCTCCTAAGCCCGACCTCATTCCAATATATTTTTGTGATTCTAGGTTGAGTTATTGCGTAGTTAATGTGACAGCGTTTAACATAAAAATTACACCTTGTTTTCCTCATTACGAACTGGCAAACTTAGAATACGAAGGATAACAGTTCGAAATCGGAATCTTTTTCAATGGAAATGGAGCTCTTACACTTGTTTCGAGATTTAATCTCTCATCAGCTGGAGTAACCAATTGATTAACATATCAGATTCGATTTAAATTCATAATTCAAGCGAAACACGGTAAATTCAAAAATACAAATCTTTTTATAAGCAAAAAATACAAAACCTATCTTTTGATATTTTTAATTTTTTTTTTTTGAATTAAAACATTTACCCTTGGTTTTCAAAAAATATTAAGGAGATTTAGACATATAATCTTATAGTATATTGAACAGTTTTCTTAATTTCCAAATTCTCGTACTTTATGTAGAAATGAAATTAAGGTTGGCATGCAAACTTTTGATTTTCAGATGGAAAGAGTTGACATACATGATGTTTAATTCTTCGATCCTAAATTTTGGGTCTCATCCAGGGACGTCCCAAGACTGATGTCCGCAGGGATGAGCATCCTTGTTAGGTCTATAAACTCACAGTCCACTTTTCTGAGACATCGGAATCTCTGAAACAACTTCCGTCAGACGTTGCTGGCATGACTGTAGAATAAATAGTCAATTAGTAAAATAAATATTTTTTTACTTTTTTTAACCATGACTTTATTATTAAAATTGCTGTAGATTATTATCACATAAGGCATTGATTTATTCATAAGTTCTTCATAAGACTTATAAACAGTTACTTGTAAAGCCAGGGCTCCTGGAAATATGGTATTCGAGATGATTCTATTTATCCCTTTGTAATAACGCAATTACCAGGATGCAGTTTTCCTTTTTAAAATAAAGCTTTCTAGTATTATTATAATTAAGTTTTTTTTTTTCTTAAATGATTACGAATAAAGATATTAAATAAGTTTTGTTCCAGCAAATTTAGTTGAATTTTTAACTGCACAATGGTATTTTAGTCATTATTATTAGTATTATTATTCCTACATTCTTAACTAAGGTGTCTTTTTAAAAGTAATCAAATTACAAAGCATTTTTTTAATTGGTAGCCGTAAACCATTTTCCAAGTAAAGAATTTATTGAAAAAAAAATAATTCTTATCTCCCCGAACCCCTGCACCGTTGATTTCGGGGAAAGGCTACAATTTTTTAAAATGGCGATGATATTTTATAGTTCTTATGATAAGCTGCATCTGTCTCCAATAACCCCAAAGGCATTTCCGTTCGATTTCATTTGAAGATAAAAAATATTGAAAGCCTCCCATATTTTTATCTTCGATCAAATTTTACTCGGCCCAGGCGTCATGTATTTATCTGCATTGCTGTGAAGAGACGTCGGCAGTGAATAGGAAGCGGTGGTTCCACAATTAAACTTAAAAAAAAACAGAAGTTTTTCAGTTTTGGAAAGATATAAATGCCTTAAAAGCATTCTATTGTTATTAACTGGTTGTTTCTTTTCATCCCACACAGTTTTCGTGTTTAAAATGGATGAATTTGGTTCCTTTTCCGCAAATACTTTTTTAGATAGAACTAAAATTGATTTGGAATGCTTGTGTAATTCCTACCTTTTGACCCCATAATTGAGAATCACTAATTCGTTGTTATTTCGATCACTGTTTTGAAGTGAAATTTTTCAGTCCGTGTTGAAGGAATTTTGTCGAAGCGAAATATTTCTCCCATTCCAATTCGAGAGTTATTTGTTGATGTAAGATTGTTTAGCATTGGTTTTCTTTACAATGATGTGTATCGTTCTGTCTTAGTTTGCACATCCAACTTACCTTGAGTTATACGTAACTCAGTGGTGTAATTAGTAGAAACGGACAATTACGAAAATATAAAGCTCTTTACTGAGAAATGATAGAAAACTGTGTCCAAGAATGTAAGAGAAACGAGAGTATAAGAGCACGAGAGGGGCTGCTTCCCACAATTAGGCTACTAATCAAACTGTCATATGAAGGACAATTGTGCATTAATGGTGTTGTCTTAAATAAATAAAAAGAAATTGCATTGAATTTGATTGTAAAAGTAAACGGAAGATTTATCGATAAGGATTAAGGGCTGCTTAGGGCCCCACATTCTCCACTTAGGACCATCAACCTGTGATCCCTGTGACATTAAAACAAAATGGCATTACGACCAAAAATCAAAAGTATGCATTGGAAAAGCCTCAATTCTTGAAACAGTTCATGAGATATTACGAATATTGGCCAGAAGAAGGCACTAGCAGGCACATTTAAACAGTTTGTTTAGTTTGAAAGATCATTTGGGTGTGAGAACCGCTGTTTTTGAACATCCAGGGAAAAATAAACGGCAAATACGAACAAAGATGAATTAAAAATTACTAACAACACATTTCAAAACCTAAAATGAGATTCTTGTGTATTCTTGGCGAATAACGCAACCAGGGCCGGCTCTAGGCCTAGGGGTGCAATGGCTTTGGGGCGCCAACCCCGTAAAAAAGGAAAAGTGTGTTGGGTGGATACGGAACGCACCGAAGTGCGAGCTTTGTAATCGAAGCATCCGTGTTCCAGAGAGCGCTAGTGTTCCCAAGATGGCGAACTCCCTAGAATTTCAAGGGAAAGAATCTGAGGTGGTTTCTCGTTGCCTTCCTCAGGACGCCATTAAGGAATGACGTCAGACCAAAGAGAAAAGAGGCTGACAAACACAGGAAAGAAAATTGAAACAGCCAAGCCACGGCCGGGAATCGAACCCAGGTGCCGACACAACTTGTTCTATCCCTTTTGTAAAATTTATAAAGCTTTACAAATTAAAATTAAAAAAATGATCAGACGCTGAAAACTAAACTGGCCTAGGGGCGCTACATGCCCTCGAGTCGGCCCTGAACGTAACTAATGGCAGCTTGCGTATTGTGTAGTTTAACTATCGGAATTCAGCTTAAAATTGATCCTTTTAGCATTCAAGTAACTTTTTACCAAATATTGTGTTTCTTAAAATTGGTATCAACATTTTTTGTCTTTCTGGATTGCGTTCATTGGTTTTCACTGCGAAATAAGAATTTAAAATTTAATTGAGACATCAACTTTCCCAAAGCGTCTTTTTTTTTTTTTTTTAAACCCGGGACCTCAATGGAAAAGAACGAGTTTAAAAACGTCTTTTGCCGAAAATCCATCTGTTGCCATCAGCAGTAGCAGCTCTTCACTCTTTGTTTGTCCTTTGGCGCTCGTGAAAACCGTCATAAAAGTTACAGCCAATTCCTTTTAATTCTATTGTTAAGCAAACGGCCCACAGGTGGCGCTCTGTTTACTAATGGCGCTTCAAAAAAAAAAAAAAGCAGGTCGAGGATTAGGTCTGCATACATTTCACTTCGTTAGGTGTTGTTTCTAAAGTTGAACATTGTACAGCTTAAGCTCACAAAGCCCTCGTCAAGATAAAAATAGCAACATAAAAAAACAAAAATAGTGATATAATCATTCATCACATAATAGACGAACATGGTTCGGCATATTTTACGAAATAAGGGAAAATTAAAAGTAGTAATTTTACGTAAGCATGGCTGAATAATTAGCCTCTATAAGGCTTTTAGTGCTTTTTGTTTCTGTACATAAAAGAACTAATTGTCCTCCATCCCGGATGGGGAAGCATAACGATAATAGAAAGGCTGGCAATGATGAATTAATAATAATAATACCACGAAACTGTGCGTGACTGCTAATTTGTAATTGGATATTACATTTTATCCGAAAGTATGGCCACAGGGAACTTAACGACACAATAGATAGTATAAGTTTTTGGCTGTAGTCTAATAAGCTTTAAAAAATGAATTAAAGAAAATATATAATTAAATCAATATAAATCGTAATTCAATATACAGCAGTATTTGTTTAATTTCGGTTGTTGTTAAGAACGATTTATGTATTCTTCATTCATCAGATTCACGATATCGCCCTCTTAAATCAGCAACTACGAAAATGGTATCTAAGAAACCTCTTCTAAAAGAAAAAAAAAAAAATAAGAGAGATTAGAATTAATAGGCAATGATAACTTTTTTCTGATTTTATTTATTTTTGAAGCAAGAGGAATTGTTTTAATTTCGGCAAATATTAATTATTTCAGTTGAAAGGGTTATCTATCCTTTGCTTCTATGATAGAGACACGAATAAACCATTAACTATAAATAACAAAGAACAGATGGATTTTATTGCATGGCCACTTACTCGTTCTAAAGCAAATAAACCATTGTCGTATCAGCACCTATCAAAACTTAACCAAATTAGATCAGAGGCTAGGGAATACCAATATCGGGTTTTAATTGATGTTATCAGCCTCTTTCCGCTGGGAATGGTAGAACGGTCTTCACATCCAGGAATTGGGAACAAACAACAGTGCTTGTGATGGTTAAGCTTTTTACTCGTAAACTCATTTTAAATGAATTTTTCTCTATCACATGAAGCCCTGATGAAAATAAATAAATAAAACAGAAGAATAAAGAAAAAATGGAAGAACTCGTGCAAGAAGAGATTATATTTTAATTATCAATAATACGTTGTGTATATTCTTGATGTTACTGCTGTTTAAGTAATTTAGTTTGAACGATTTAACATTTTAGTTATCAATACACTAACTAACTGCTATGTTTGGTAGTAAACGATAATGGTGTTTTATGAATTGGGCCAAGGGGAAAAATCTAAAATTATTTTATAGCGCTTTCGGAACTGCAAACAAAATCTAAACGTCCAACGAAATTTGCTCTAACTTCTTATCTAGATCTTCTATTTAGAGAATGTATTTTTTATTACGATTATAAATGGTAACCAAAATCTAATGGGTTGTGAAAAATTTTTCATTATAAATATTTTGTTTTTCAAAAATTTTCAGATATTTGACAATAATTATCAGTTTGCGAATTCTGTTCTCATCCCTGTAGTGGTTTTTTTTTTTTATTTTTTTTTATTTTTATTTTTTATTTTTTTTTATTTTTTATTTTTTTTTTTGATGAAGAAACTATTACTTCCTGCTTAATTAATAAATATAAAAGATTTATAGTCTGTTGTGGGTACTTTCACTTAATGAAGTGTATAAATTATAAATCGTGATTACTTTCTAAATTAGTAGCTGATGAACAGTATTAAATTTGGTATATTTGGCGTAATTTAAAAATATCTTCTTCAAGACGATACAAATAACATAAGGATTTTTAAAATCTGTATACATGGCGACAATAAAAAAAAAAAAAGGTTGGAAATAAAAAATGAAGCTATTTGTATATATTTTAAACATTGTTTGCAGTGAGATAAATTGAAACTACATTCACTGAAATCGAACTTATTTACGTTTTAATTAAGTTGATGACAGCCATTATGATTCAAGATGGCGAATAAAGGAACAATGTATCTGAATCGTCTCATGTCACAGAAACAAAATGTCGTTGCCGTACGACAACATTGTGGGTTCTTATTCAGATATTAAGCGTGGCGGATGACAGAGTGGATCTAAGTCATTTGCAATAATCTGTAACTCTTTGTCGAGTCCAGTGATAACAATAAAAAAGAAGGCATTAAAAGTACGTCTATTTTTTTTGCTCGGCCACACCCTTAATAACAGTAAAAGATCTTTTTATGACTTTGATTTCTAAATGAAAGCGTAAAGTATATTCCATCGTTACTACAGGAACATTTCGCCAAATGAATTAATCATCCAGTGTTTCCTAAACTGTCTTGGAACGGAAGTAAAAGCTTTTTTTTTGGGGGGGGGGGCAAGAGCAATTTTGAACAATTTGAATATGGACAAATCAGAAGCGGATTCATACAAATAAAATGTTGGTGTGAAGTATTCAGAATTCATTCGGAAAATAATGGATGCGTAGAGGGAATTGTTAGTACTCCTTCCAACAAATAACTTCTATTCACTTTCTTTTAGAATTATAAGAATAAAACTGATTTTAATAAAAATAAAACGCTGTTCACAACTTTTAAAAACTTAATGTTGCCTATTACTCAAGAGTTCACGAAACAACTTGAAACCTGCTTGCTTTAAATTTTTACATATTTTTATTATTTTCTTCAGTATCTTTTAAAGTCATGAAAGCAGTGTTTCTGTTAAAGTCTGAATACCGAAAAGCTCTGAAAACCGAGGGTTGGTTTGTTGGTTTGTTTTCCGCTGTCGAACAATGAGGAGGTGTAGATGTGTGCATGCGCCAGTTGACTCACATGTATCAGCGCTGCTGTTGTGCATCTGCTACTTATTTTTGAGATTCTGGGTATAATTTGACTTGGTTTTAAAATACAAAAAAAAAAGGGGGGGGGTGTAGATATCCCTAATGGGTAACAATAGGGCGAGGGAAGCGTGTCTCAATATGACCATAATAGTATAATACAGTATCATTCTGAATTCCGAAAACCGAGACACCTTTGGACCCAAGGATTTCGGATGTGGATTGTGAATCTGTACAAAGAAAAGTTTTCGTATTTATAAATTAATGATACCCACGAAATAGAATCAACACAAAGTTTTCCAGTTTTTTAAAAACTAATGAAATTAGCAAATCTTAAATTCAATGAAATCGAAGCGCGTACAAACATGTAGTGAAATTCTTTCACTTCTAAGGCTTTTTCTCTGAAAATTTTGTCACTTTTGCGAGCAAATTTCTCCATAGGGTAAGATTTTTCAAAGACAAAAAAATATCTAAATTTAAATAAATGAAAACATCGTTCCTTAAAATTTCAAAACATCTTTAAGACTTCTCGATATTTCTATACTCTCAACGAGTATTTTCTTCAGGAGAAAAATAAATAAAATTATTTCTTCCATTTTAAAAAACAGAAGTGAAGAGTTAAGATGTTTCGAGTTAATATCTAAATGTTCATACAATGTTTCAAGAGCATCCCTTCACTTGTTCAAAGGTTGTTAATAAGCCAACGTAAGAGAGGGAAGAAATACTGTGCTTGGAACAGTGCTTCTATACTAATTACTAAACTCTGGGATTGAAAGAAATGAACTTTAAATTGGAAAGGGTTAATGAAGAAATGGCGCATTTAGGATTGTTTTCAGCTTGAACGAAGATAACTATCGAATCGACCTTTGACCTTTTTCTCCCCATTTAGGCTATGGATCGCAGTCTCCGGTGCCAAAATTGGGAATACATCACAATACATAAAGCACGAGAGAATTTATAATGCCCATAAAACAATAATTACATTTAACATCACTGACATTTCGTTTTCGTTAAATATAGAGTAAGTTGAGGATAGATTTTGTATTTCTATAGCTATATTTTTCCGTAGAATTCCTGTTTTAGTGGATTTTTTTTTTCTTCCAGATCTAGCTTTTTTTTTTTTCTTTTTTTAAGTTCGCCATTAAGAAAATCTCATTTTTAAGTTACTCATTGAGAAATGTTTAATAAATTATAAAAATTGTGTTAAATATCATATTAAATATTAGTTTCGTATTCCAGAGTCTTCTATTTTCGTCCTTGTAATTCTGTATAGTTGAATAAGACTCACGTTCGCCGAATATCGTAGCAGATTCATTGTTTCCTCGACCCTTTTTTTTTCTTCCGCAACTCGTTCCGACTTTTAGATTTCGCTGGCATCCATTGTCTGAGCTCGTGATTGGATATTCATTGAACGCATTGAACGGCATTGTTTAAATACTTTCGCGCCGTCTTTTGTATTTTGGGAACCGTTCCACGATCACTTCCACCCTCGCAATTTCGTTCGCTTTCCCATCAATCGATTTCACTCTTATCTTAATTTAACTTTTCTGATTTAGGTCATACGCATTTTTTTCCCCAAATTTTATAGAAATATTTTCAATTAAAACCATATGTAGTGTATATTATGTACACCATGGTCAACGTTTCCCTCTGTTAGCACTTAAACGAATATTTCATATATGCAATTCTTTTATATACAAGCAACTCGATTTACGTTCTAAATCTATTTGCCTTCTTGAGCTTTTATAATACACATCGTTTACATTAGGAGCCATTTTAAAGTATTAAGACTATACTAACATCGAATGAACTATATTAAACTGTTTATTATAATGTAAGTTTATGTATGGTTTATGGTGTTATATACGTTACGTAAAATAAAATAAAAGAATAAAAATCAACATAACGTTTTTTAAATGTTAGTTATGTTCGTTGTTTGTTTGGCATTTTGTTTTATAAGCAACTTTATCTATTGACGAGTTTTAGAAATTTTTGTAAAAATTGTAAAACGTTCGTAACTGAGAATTGCCTGTTTGCACATTTACATTTTTCTTATGTCTTTTATATTAAATAAGTATTACTTATAAGTCAAATCTAATGAGAAAACAAGAAAAACAATGTGTTAAGGAAAGAATTAATGTTTTCTATCGATGATATTTGTATAGAGGTGATGACAAATGGCTGTTTCTGATTGGCTGCCTGTCTTCATTTGCGATAAGAGCAGCCACTTACCAATGAACAGCATCTTATTAAGAAATCTATGTTGCCATTAAATTTTCATGTAGGAAAATGAATACAGTTCTTCAGCACATTGGCACAACCTATATGCATATCTTATGAAGTTTCTAACGAATACAGTAGATATTAATTATATTAAGTAATGAATAACATTAATTAGTGTAATAGCTATTCTGATCACCGTTGGCTTTTGTATATAAACTTTTTTCCCCTTCAAGATTTGCTAGAAATAAATACACAGGCATTTCACTTGATCTGTAACTATATAGAAAATTAGTAGTACAAGCCAGTATCAAAGATGGCTGTCCTCCAAATCGAAGCCTAACGAAAAATACAATAAATTCTCATGAAATATTTAGGCGATTAAATATGTAATGATCATCTTTAAAATTAATAAAACCCGACTCATCCAGTCTGCAGTCAAGCGCTTCACCACTTTGCTATGGACTCACATTCAAGAAAGTAATTCTGGAAAAGCGGAAGCGAGATGAAAATACGTTTAAATTTTTGTGTAATTGTATCTTTTTAAGTTTGTAATTAATTAATTTAAATATAAAAGCTTTTGCTTTTATAAAAAGACAGACAAATTTTTATTTTCGTGTTCTCATATTTTGATGTGAGGCACTTGTAGGTTAGGATTTCTTTTTTCTTAATCTGGAGATGGTCGGTCTCCTTCATCTCCTGAGGGTTTGAAAATCTTAGAATTGGATTCAGATTGGATTCCGCGAAAATCACGAAGACGGAGAATATTAATATCTCAAGACTCTCTGGTTACCGTATAAGGGATACTGGACTGGTTTGATCTATTGGGTTGAAAGTAAACAGGCGTTGCTAATAAAATAATTTGTAATGTTTTCTTAACTGACGTTTGTCTAAGCGTAAATTGGTGCAGTGATCTAGAATGGGATGCAGTAATATTGTGAAAAATTATAATAAAACTTGAAATTCATAATTTCTTTACTTTTTACTTTATCTTATTATGCATTTGCGTTAACTGCGAAAATTGGAGTTAAGCATTTAAAGTAGTTGATAGTTTTTTTTTTTTTAATTTTTTTCAGTCCTTATATTACTTAAGATTTCGCATTTTTCCAGTTCAAAATATATTATTTAGATAAAATTCTGTACTGGGTTCAAAATAGAATTCCTACGTCAAATTCTAAAAAAATAATTAATTTCCAATTTCTAAGTTTTTAATTGCTGATTTTAAAGAACAAAAATGAAGTATTTTATAATATTATAATATGAATATCTCAACATCTTAGCTTTAAAAGATCTGTCGAATGAACAGCAATAAAATTCATTTT
Source organism: Thereuonema tuberculata (assembly GCA_023159025.1). Lineage (NCBI taxonomy): Eukaryota > Metazoa > Arthropoda > Chilopoda > Scutigeromorpha > Scutigeridae > Thereuonema > Thereuonema tuberculata. The sequence continues at coordinate 20,570,350 of JAFIDM010006943.1, forward strand.
TTTTATCGTTAATGCACGTCAGTAGAACAGTATTCATTCAATAACGCTAAATTCAGCTGGTTTTTCTTAAAAAGGTGAGGCGAAAGTCAGTTGGGACGATTTGGAAGTCTACGTTCAAATCGTTCTGTAAGTGTTAAAAGTGTAACTAAAAATCTGAAAAATTAAAATATGACAGTTTAAACGTGAATGAATCATATTCTACTATTCTTGATTTTTATACGATAACTGAATTAATTACATTTCAGCTCAAAATAGGCTACTTTTTCGAATGAATTTGCTTTTCTATTAAATTATTTTAGTTTAAAAAAGCTCTCATTTCTCATTCTATGAATAAATAAAGAAATAATCTATTCCCTGAATTCAAAATTTTCTTTACTTTCTCAATAGTTGAATTTAAAAAAAATAAAAGCCATAAATCGAAACTATCAAATTTATGATTTTTAATTTTTTGAAATTCTACTATTGTGAAAGTAAATGAAATCTTGAATTCAGTTACTAGATTATTACTTTATTTATTCATAGAATCAGAAATGGGAGCTTTTTTAAGCTAAAATAATTTAATAGAAATGAAATTCTTTCGAAAAATTAGCCTATTTTGAGCTGAAATGTAATTAATTCAGTTATCGTATAAAAATCAAGAACAGTAGAATATGATTCATTCATATTTAAACTGTCATATTTTAAATTTTCAGATTTTTAGTTAATACTTACAGAGCGATTTGAACTTAGATTTCCAAATCATCATAACTGACTTACGCCTCCGCCTCTTACTAAGCTGCATTTTTTTTTCCTTCTTCTTCACCAGAATATTTTTTCAAAGAAAACGGATTGCCATTTTTTTTTTTTTATGTTGTGGTAGATTTCAAAATGTTTTTTACCTGACAACTTTGAAATAGTAGCTTTTTTTTTCTACGAAGACTATTTCTTGGGTGTCAGACACAGTGTTACGATAAAAATGACCCTTCCAAAACCTGCCCGATTAAAAAAAAAAAATACGTTCATGAAATGTTGAAGTCGAATACTGACTTTTCCCTGCCTCTGATACGTTATTGTTTTTTATATAAAAAATTGTATTGGTGATCGTTTTCTTTTTCATTGTAATTTCTTTGGGTTTTAGAATTTCAAGGAAAAAAAAAACACACACACACACACACACACACACACATTGAACATTATAATTTTCTTAATGGTGTTGCTTATGTAATTTCTTGACTAGTTTGATTTTAGATGAGTTGTTTGTTTATTTTTTTTTTAATCAGGTAAATATTATTTTGAAATAGTGCATAGACAGGATTGAAATTAAAGACCACTCTTATGATTACATACCGATCGTAAGACCTGTTTCTTGGTTGTAAACATACAGAGAAAGACACACAAAGTTTTATTGATGTTTTGGTGGTAAAATATTAAAATAAGTTTTAATAATCCTTAATAGAAATATTTAAAATTTGTTTGCTTATAGGTCTCCTTCTAATAGATCATAACGATTTAAAAGGATTACATTCAGTGTTAACATTTATTTTCTCGGGAGGGGAGGGAACTTTTTCTATTAAAATAATATTAAATTTCTTTTTTTATTGATGTTTCAACGGAGTAATTCTAATTCCAGTGAGGTTTGGATGTTTCTTGTCGAAGGCAGGAGAATTGATTCGAGAATCTTCGCTCTCATTTAACCCCAATTTCTTCGACATTTTCCTGGCGCAGTACAGTCTCAGTCGCTCTCGCGTCATTAAATCGCATACTGAAGTAGTATGCAATATCAAACGTTACATGCCGCGTTCGTTATTCCCTGTGTTTACAGTTTGCTTATTAATGTAGGCATCCCATTCCGAATGCATTACAGTAATAGGGCAGATTTTAAATAAGTCTGATGAAACTACAACATTACTTGCTAAGATCATAATATTAAAATGACAATGGAAAAAATTGTAGAATGCAGTGACCCAAGGCAATTCAACACATGTTGCCTCTAAGTCTTTGGCAGAATTATCCAAAATAAAAATTCATTACCTCAAGAGGAGGATGTACAGATATACATCGACCAAAAGAACTTAAAACTTAATAGGGATGGATGGATAATGACTACTCCAGCAACTTTAAGTATTAATTCATCTTTAAAAACCTAATCCGTTAAGAATTAACGTGTAAAGGATGTTTGTATTTTATGTTCTGCATCTGTACATGAGCAGAATACCCTTCCAAATTTCTATTACAATTTTTCCATATTCATTGTTATTTTTCCCGTTGTTCTTTCGAACTAAAAGCTAGACAAACATCATCTTTACATTCATAAGGTCTTTTGTGTTTTTCTTGAGTTTTGCTGTGCAAAGATATTCTTTGTTGGCTTCGAAGACTGGTTCTGGCAAGAAACAACCGCAGCGGCCCCTTCCTTTGGGTTGACGCTAGTGTTGAAGCGAAGTCTACGTGATTTGAATCGAGAATTGGTAACTACGCAAATCGTACTGGATCCTCTTTTGCATACGTCCTCGTTTCATGTTTATTAAACGCTATTTCCCAAAGCATCCTTTTAACCCACGACTTTTTTAAATTGTTAAAACCTGACCAAACTGTTAAAGATTATCGCAGTAAAAATTCTTGAACTAATTGTTTAAAATAAATATTTCTTAAGCACAAAGAGCTCCCAGGTGTTGAAACAACTCTTGAAATGGGGAATTTCAATACCTACAAGTTGCGTTCTATTTTAATGTAGACGTTCTTCGCAATTCGTTTTCCGTCGTTAGCGGAGTACGGTAGTTAATGAAAGAAAACCTTTACCTATATCGTAGTTTTTCCGCCATCCAGAATCGTCGTGAGGTTAGTTAAAGAATACTGATTCCGTAACAACGCTGTACTTATGAATACTCTTGATATTAAATGATTCGCATTCAATATTATCTTCTAGATCGAATTTTATAATTATAGAATGTAGAATCTGAACAAATGTCCAATAAATCGACTAATATAAGGAATACCAACTTAAGTTTTCTCTCGTAATTAATAAGAAATCGAGTGAAGCCTAGTAGTTCATTTATTTATTATTATTTTTTAATGAATTACAAAGGTGATAAATGGTATTGGAAAGATATTATGGTATAATTTTTTTAACTTGAGAGGGGAGTGTGAAAAGCTAAGGAGATCTCTTAATTATTATTATTTTAGATTTTCTTAATTCACCGTTTGACGTTATTTTCAAAATGAGACAAACTTTAATAGACTATGAAAATAAGAAACTCAAGGCGTGAAATCAATTCTTTAATTTTCTCGTTTTCATGTTACATTTGGTGCATCATAAACTTTTCTACTATTTCATGGACTACTTTAAGTGTTTTTATTTTGGAATGAATATAAATCACATCTTTGAATGGTTTCAGAAAACTAACATTTATAAATTCTCTCGTATCGTCTTTGTTTTTTTAAATGATTCTATATCAATGAAAAGCCAAAAAAGAAATTCAACCATGCAGCAGGGATATGTGTTGTGTATTAATAATTTTCTTATTACTATATGATAAAATAATCGATGGTAAAATACTTAAATCAGATTATTCCGTTCGGTCAAAAAGCATTTAAATTTTAAGCTATAATTTTTCTTTTTTTTTTTTTACTATATACTCTGTATGCACTTTTTAGTTTGCAAAAGGTTATATTTAAGGTGACCAGATTTTAACATTGGCAAAGCGGGACACCATTGACCGGGGGGGAGTCTTGATTAAAAATTTGGTCTGTAAGGCAGGGCCGGACTTAAACATCCAGGGCTCCTAGGCACTTGATATTCCGAAAATCGACAACCAAAAAAATAAAATAAAAAAACGGAATCTCCAGTTCAACAACCCCCCCCCCCCAAAAAAAAAAAAATTGGGACTTTTTTTTAAACGCCGTGGGACGCGGGACAAATTGTTAAAAAGCGGGACGTCTGGTCACCTTATTATTTTAGATATTTACTAAATTATACCCTCCCCCACCTTTTTCAAGAGTTACAAACTTCCTGTCATTTAAGCTTCCTGTCGTTGGACTGTGGAGATGAATAAGCAATACCTCATTAAGGCCAAGAACTTTTTTTTTAAAGGGCATTCAGCAGAGTTCAGAATATCTGAACGTGATTGCACACAAATGAACCAGCTGGGGTTAATGGTGTGCAGAAATAAAACCATTGTATGCTAAGGTCTTGATAATAACTGTGATTGTGAAAAACAAATGACTGACTTCAAGTTTGAAAAGCAGCAAGAAAGTAAGATCTTTAAGGTACTGCATAAATATAAGATATTACTTACATAGCAAAAGAGAATAGCTTATATCTACCTAACTAACCTTCTACCATTATATCAAAGATTTTAAAGACATAAAGAGCTATTCAAGTATTATGTAAGCATTCAGGGGAGGGGAGGGGGTTCAAGCATTGCTTATAGTCCAAAAGCGGATCTTGACGATCTCGTTTTTTTCACATAATTTACGCGAGAATAGCCTCTATCCAAGTATTCTCACAAAATGTCGTGAAACCGTACTATACGAAGCAGCGCATGGAAAATAATATTGCAAGTTGAAGAATATTTTCGGAGGGAATTAATTAATGGAGGACCTCTCTTTCCTTTAGAAAGAGTTCAAGACAGAGTAGCTGAAGCTACTCGTACATATTTCATACATCTCCCAATTCACGCAGTTATTTACTGGAAGCAACAGCTGAAAGAAAAAAACAAACAAACCAGAATTTATCTTTAAAGGCCCTTTTCACGGCCTCAAAATTAGACGGAAGAGCTGTCAAATATACTGATCGCCCACAAAAAAAAAAAATGCTAAAATATTAGAAAAACGTTAATTTTAAAGATTTCCTACGTAAACAAAACAAAATACAAAAAAAAAAAAATAAAATAACAGGATTATGTAAATACATTTATATAAGACAATCGATTTTAAATTTAAAATGCAACATTACATTAACGAATTAATAATCAAAAAGGCACACGATTTCTCATTTATTTTATTTGCTAATCACAAAAATCAAAAACAAATAAACAATGCATGAATGTTTATATATATATATATATATATATATATATATATATATATATATATATTTTATGTTTACATTTCATTGAAATATTTAAATGAATTATAATACGGGGAAATGCATGAGACTTTTGCTATATTTTAATATACTTTTCATAAATTTAAAAGTCAATTAACAACAATAAATTCATTAGGTAGCATTTTCCTAGTTACAGACATTCAAAGTACTAAATTCCTTGACACCTCCTGAAGTGGCTAATGGCCAGATCTCGTGTTTTCCGTAATTCTCATGCAAACAAGATCTCAAGATCTGTCTGTTGGACTATATTTCTGCTGAAAAGGGGAGGGGGGATCAGAGCAATGCTTACATAAGACAAACATTTTTTCCCCTCATTATTTCAATTGTGTTTCAGTGATATTTATGGTTAACGATATCGCAAATCACAAGGGGGGGGGGGAGCATTGCTTATTTTTGCTTACAAGGAAGGGGAGGGGGTCTAAAATGACTGAAAATGTGCTATGTAATACTTGAATGGCCCATAAAACACTTGCCTTGATGGCAGTAGTGAATAACAAAATAATATAGGCAAAATATAACATTTGTGATTTCTTCGATGGGAAGTTCACCAATCCAATCACAAATGGTGTCATTGTAAAATGAAAAGGCAGATTTAGATATTATTACAAAATTGTTAAGTTTAATTTGATCTGTATAATTGCAGTTTTTCATATTAGAATTCAATAATGCTTTGATTAAAAGATACCTAAAGAATTATCAAATTCGAAACTGGATTACGCTATAAAATTATATGTATTATATACTATGATTATAGTGTATTCAAAACATACATATATATTTAAATGAAATGTTACAAGAATCCAATCAACAGAAGTTATTTAAATTATGTAAAGACAGGCCCCCCCTCCCCCAACAAATTCAGGGCCCAAATCCTAGATTCTTAGCCAAAAATATGGCAATAACAATACACGATTTCCTATTTCTCCCTTTTAAACATGTCAGTTATTAGCATTATTTTTAGAGTAATTAACACCAACATCTACTTTTTCCATCTCTTCTCAAAAGATTAGAAATGAAGTTGAGAAAAAAATTGCTCTCTACAAACATTGTAATGCAGAACAGTTCTATGCAAACAGTTAAAGCAGAAAAGTAGTTTATATAAAATATAGACTTAATTATAAAGAAAAAAAGTCTATAAATGATAAACTAATTCTTATATTTTTTTCTTCCGGTGATAAAAAATAGATAGACCAACTAGGGGGAAGGGGCTTGTGTGCAGACATCAAGAACAATACTTTTAGTCAATTGATGTATCTTATTTATTTCCAGGTTTTACAATGCCTTCGACATCTTCCTGTACCCATTTTATGCCTGTATCACCCTTCTCCATTCCTCTCTATCTTCCCAAGCCCCATCTTCTAATCTTTCTTTCATTACTTCATTTATTCCTTGCATCCATGTCAGTTTTGGTCTTCCTCTCTTTCTTTTTCCTATTGGTATCCATTCATGTATCTTCTTCGGCAATCTTTCTTCTTTCATCCTCTTCATATGACCAAACCATCTTAATTGTATAGCTTTTACAAACTCTACAAGGGATCCTTGCACTTTCATTTTTTTCTTTTATGACTGTATTTCTAATTTTGTCCCTCCTTGAAATTCTTGCCGACCTCTGCCAGAAATCCATTTCAGTTTGTTGTAATTTTGCTATTGTTCCTGATTTTAAGTGCCATGTCTCTGAACCATATGTTATTGTGCTTTTAACAATATACATATAATGCTTTTGTTTTTACTGTAATATCTATATCCCATAAAATGCAATTTAATTTTGATATTGCTGATCTTCCTTTGTTAATTCTGTCGTTTAAATCATCTTCATGACTACCATTTTAATTAATGTATCTTACAATTTTCAATCAAAACAAATATTTTCTCAAGTAAGGAAGTAGAGGTGATGGAAGACGCACTCTAACAGCATACAACTTATGCACAACAACTCTAAGTCATTAATTGTCATTAATATTTGTTAACCCTTCAGACCAGCGAGTTTCTTTTCTGAAAATGTCTTTCAACCGGTATTTTTTTTTAATTGAGAAAACAAAGAAACTGAAAGAAAAATTTTTAATGATTAAAATACAGTGTAGAAATTTAAATTCCGCCAGTGAATTATAAGCTTAAGATAATTATCTCTCGGTCTGTGGAAAAAATACAGAATTTGAATGAACATTAACAGCGGGGGGCCGCCAATTATCTATCCCTGCAGAGAACGTACCCCTGTACGTCAAACCGACTGTGAGACAGACACACGGGAACGTACCCATGTACGTCTTACTGGCTTGAAGGGTTAAAAACTATTAACAGCTGCTTTTATGTATATATATGACATATCAGTAAGATTTGCCATGAAAATTTTTGTATTCTATTATGAGAATGTGCAATAAAAATACATTCACTAATACACTTAAAAGCAACCCATTGTTTTCTGCATATTGCTGTCTTCTTGCACGTTTCCTTCGACAAGAAGTTACTCAAAGATAATATTTATTACTTTAAACTATTTTTTTTTATTTAAAAATTCAGCTAGAGCACTCAAGATATTTTCATTAGAGCACGCTATAATAACTATTAGAAGGGTCAAAGGTTAAAGTTATTGATTATTCGTGAATATTTTAAAAATATTTTAATGTTTTTGAGTTTAGTGTATTTTGTTTTGGGGATATGATGTTTAGTATTCATTTTTATAAGACTGGGATTTTTTTAAATTTAAATACAGGCAGTTGTATAATCCACAATTGTAGAAAAGACATATCAATAATTTTTATGAGTTATGTTATGTTTACCCCAATATTAAATTCTTATTAAAACAACTAATAAATGCTTTCAATTAGAAACAAATACCACCTCTCCAAAAATTATAAAAGCAAAACAATGTATTATCATTAGATTTTGATCAACAGCTTCAATAATATGCCTTTAAAAAAGTTTTTAGTAAGTAAATCTGAAATCATTTTTACTAAATGTTGTTGTGAAGATGTAGAGCTTTTAAACATTCATAATTTCATAGATACTGTAGTCGAATTATATTCAGCTCATTAAGCGAATATAAAGCTTTGTAAAGCTTCTTATTAATGTAGTCTACTGATAAAATGATGCCTTTGAAGAAAATATCAGGACTTGAAGCAATGCCAGTTATCATCTGAATTCCTTAAAAATAAAACAAGTTTTTAAAATTTGGTGTAAATAGTAAGTAATTGAGAACTTTCTCATAAATTTCCACAAAAATAAAATATAAAATTGCTTTTTTTTTTTTTTTGATGGGTCATTGTGAAGTTGATTTACAAGAGGGCAAATGAATTGTTAAATCACGATAATGAAACACTACTTATCTAGGCTACCTTAATTAATTTCTCTTTAAAACCTTTAAAACAACAAGCATCGGATTAAACTTAATGGGCAAAGTCTGCAAATCAATAATAAAAATCAATGATGAGCGTTCAAGTTGAACAACAAAGCTTGAGCATAGAGTAATTGGGATAACGTAATTGAAAGGATTTTTTTTTTCTTTAACTTCTACTCATTGGAAATAACTTCATACTTAAATTGATCTAAAAGTTTTCTTAGGGTGCATTGAAATGGTCCCTTCTACAACCATTTGTCTGTGTTTATAATTGATTATGGAAGCATACAATGGCATTTATTCACTAATGAATACTGGTTTGCAAATTGTCAAAGCTAAAAAAGTTATTAATATTTATCTTGTTGCAAAATGATTGAAGATGGGTCATTGTCCAATGTAACAGTCCTCTTTATGTGGATAGATCATAAAGTATTTCTTGATTTAAGGTTACTAAATTAAGAAAGTGGTTTGAAGTTACTTTTAAAACTAGATCCCTTCCCAGAATGACAATGAATTAAAACCACATCACATTTTACAGAGCAACTGGTGTTGAAGTGATAACTTGCTCAAGGGTCATTCCACGTCAGATCACCTGATGAGTTCACCACACCATTGGGGATTTTTATGAAAATTTAAATCATTTTAAGGCAGTAATTGCAATCTGAATTCTGTTTGTTGATTTTTTTTTTTTAAATAAACAAACGAATAACAAGCCTTTGCAATTTATTAGATCAATGTAATTGCTTATGGGTTTACAAAAATTTTATTTAGAAGTTTCTAACTAAAATGTAACGTTTTTCAGAACTAATTTATGAAAACTCATTATCTTGACACTGCTTAATTTGTTTTTGTTTTTTTTAATTTCTAGACTGTTGATGGTTAAACAGTAATGGTTTAATAATAAAAAGGATACTAAAAGTCCTAGCCTTGGGTTTTTAATGCAATTATTTGTAACTTACATTTATTTAAGTTATTTGAAAAGTTAATTGATTTTTCTCTTTTGTTATCTTTATAGCTGTGGCTATTGAGTGCTATGTTTGCAACTCAAAATCAGACGAAGATTGTACTTATGACAGTGTTGGTATGCGACACTTGAAAAACTGTTCCGATATTTATGAAGGCCCCAAAAGCGTTTTATGTAGGAAAATTCGTCAATGGATTGACTTCGATGTTAATAAATGTAAGTAGTAATTATTTTTTATTCACTTTTTCCCTTTCATTTCTAAGCTTTATCCCAGTAAAAATAACACTTAAATTGTAATAATTACTTACATTGCTACAATTACTTCCACAATTCCATACACAAACACTTGCCAAATAGCCTGAATTCTTTGCTGTCCTATACAGTCGTAAGATTATAACACAAGGATGTGAATTCGGATAAGTCGGTCACTACCAAAACTTTGCATTGAAACATTACCACAATGAAGATTAGCCTGAACTAAGTGATGGAAAAAAAAAATAATTGAAACATAAGAGATTTGCATTTAGTGTAATTTATTGATTTAAAGAGCTGTTGATTTGAGTGACTTGGCAAAGAACTTCCTCATTTTATTTTCTAATAGTTCTTTTATAGTCACTCCTACTCCTTTTTAATATTGGCAAATTATTTTTCTCTTTCAAATTTGGCAGAATTGCCTTTTACAACAATGAATTTTAAATTGCTATTGTGGTTAAGCACAAGACACCAAAGTCTCATAAGTTCCATTAAAAAGATTCCCATAGTTCTGATGTATTAGAAATAGACTTTAATGGCATAGGAAATGGATTTAATGTGTCCTTTAATTATGTGTTACTATTTTGTCTTAAAAAAATAAAAACTGTAGGAAAAAAAAACAAAAAACAAAAAAACTGATCTTCATATGAAAATTTAACATTGTCGTGCATCCCTCCCCCAATTTATTTGATCATAAAGATAATTAAGAATTAAACTAATATTCTGATCATTCTGTACTCTATTAAATGTTTGATTTGTGACTGCTTCGAATTCAATGAATCTTTGTAGTGCTTTCTTTTGCTGTAACTGTGCACAGCTTTGTCAGTTGAAAAATAAGAAATGTCACTACAAAATAACTACTCTTCAAGATAAAACGTTTCTAAACTAAATGCCTTAAATGAAACAATTGCAATTTCTTTTTAAAGTGTCTGTAAAGAATTTAAATCTAGTATTCACTTCTTCATAAGACAACATTAACATAATGATTTCTGTCTTTTGTAAAGACTATTATTGACATTTACTAATAACTGGATTTAATCCAGCCCAACCTCAAAAGATATTAGAAATAGAAGCAGTTCCCAGCATTTTTACGACCTACACCAAAGAGAAATTCTGAAAGCAAACAATATGGGTTTGTTTTCGAACATATGATGAGTTTTCCTGGAATAATACAACAAGGGTTATTCCAGTGACAGATTGGAAACATCGCTGCCAAATCAATACTTCTACTGAATGTTTGCTACATGGTATTGATTAACTCTTTTTCATTTGTAAACCTTGGTGCAGTTATTCAATAACAAGTACATCTGCAAATGTTAAATCGAGACATTTCATTGAATTGCTAGAAATACTAGATTTGTGCCTAAATCATTTCAGAAATTTATCAGAAATGTGTGTATACTTTCGAATGAAAGCTTCTTTATGAAATGTTTCTGTTTCGATACTTTTAAAATGTTATCTTAAGATATTTCGTGCACCTTCGAAACATTTAAATTCCACTATCTGTATTGAAAAGTTTTGGTTTGCTTCAGAGTTTGAAGGTCGTTTGTCTTGCTTAAATAGTTCTTTATCAACTTGAAGAAAAATTCATATTTTCATATGTATTAAATAAGATGGCTTAACAGCACAGATAAAGTTGCTCACAGATAAAGTTGCTTTTAACTTCACATGTTCAGATACAAACTTCATGCATTTTCAAAATTAAATGTCCTTGCCAAAAGTTAATAAGATGTGGCATTCGGCAACAATCAACTTGTAGGAGTTTAACATCTACTTAAATAGAAAGTAAAACAAATAGTCTGATTAAGTAAATTTCTGGGCTCTGTTGCTAAAATTGCAAGCTTTTATCATTTTTCTGGTTACTTTTGGCACTATATTGGTTATGGATCAAAATCTCACAATGGGACAAAACATGTCCTATAACATTGCCAGTAATGTTTTTCAAGGTACCGATTTTTGTTCTTCCTGTAAAAAAAATACCCCCTTTTTTTTTTTTTTTTTTTTTTTTTTTTATCATTAAAAAAAAACAAAACTCTTACTTGACAAAAACAAATTTCTACATTTAAGAAGTGTCTATCCTTAGACCTGTATAAGCTTAAACATAGAGAAATAGGAGTTCTGGTCTGTCTTATGGGAAGTACAATGAAACACATGTGTGATCACTATAAACAGTATGAAACCAGTTTTGCTGTTGTTGAAATAAAGTTAGATGTAAACTCTACAAATTGATATTCTGAACATCAGTTCAGTCTCTTGTTGTAGAAGGGTTGGATTGACCAGGACAGGGCTCTGCTAATCCTACGATCAAAATATTGGGTTGGTGCATAATTATCAGGTTTTTTTTAAACAAGCTGTATTATGAAAAAAGAAACATAAAAATTCCACAATAACAATGTTAAATGATTATTTTGGAGCATAGTCACCATCTACTTCAATAACTACTTCCCATTTGCTTGGAAGACAGTAGATTCCATGGGCAGAAACATCACTGTTCCTGGAGGCAATCCATGCTTTGACATTGGCCACCAACTTATCCAAATCGGCATAAACTTTGTTCACCTGTTAATTATTCTTCGATCGATTGACGTGATAGTCCGTAGGCGCTTCTGTGGGAGAATGACTGATGTGGAAGCAGTTCCCAGATCTTATTGGTGATAGATTCGACGACACGACGCTCATCATGTAGACGTGCATTATTGTGGTGGAAGACGATATGGTCCTTCTTACATGGTCTTTTCGTCGCGATTGCAGCGTGAAGGCGGTAAAGTTGAGCCAGATAGACATCGCTGTTGATGTTGAATTGCCGCTTGCCGTTTTTCTCTGGAATTTGCCACAGTTGACGCTCGTAGTCGTCATTCCACCAATAACAAATCCCGTTTGCGATGATTTCCCAGTGGATGATTCCACTTCTCTCCCACCAAACACACCACATTGCCTTCTTGCAGTGGACGTCTTTTGGTATTCCTTTGGATGCAACACCTGGCGAAACGCAAACCTTCTTTCTTTTTATGGTTTCTGAAGAGAAGCCACGATTCATCTCCAGTGACGAGATTCTTCAGGAACAGAGTTTGCTCGTTTCGTTGCAGCAAATCAGTAAAAGTTCGAACACGTTCGGCTTTATTGTTGTCGGAGAGTTCGTGAGGGACCCATCAAGCCACATTCCATACCTTTCCGAGCTTTTTGAGACAGCGAACGATGGTTGAATGGTCAACATTGAAGTCTTCGGCCAGCATTCGAGTTGTCACACTTTCGTCCTCTTCCATGGCTGCCAAAAGTGCCTGGTTGTCAAAATCTGATGGTCCACCTCTTCCTGGCTTATCTTCCAAGCTAGTGTTGCCAGATTTGAAACGGGTAAACCATTCCCTGCATCGACTTTTGCCAAAAAGTTTGTGAGATCATGAAATGTCTGCGCTGCTTTCCATCCTTTTTCAAAGTGATAAAGCATAATATGACTGATACGAGTATGATTATTGACACGCATTTTATCACCTGAAACTAAGAAGCACTGAATATTGAAACATTTTCCAGTAAGTACAGTGGATTCCGGTTATTAGGGATACTGGTTAATCTGAGCAGCTGTTTATTTGAGGATAAAGCACAAAGAACAGAACCTAATCAAAAAATAGCCCTGGGTTTCTTTGCCTAATTGGGATAATATGCTACTTATTTGGGATAGGTTTCTAGAAAGCGTCAGTTATGTGCACGTGCATTATCGTTAATACTGAGCTAATGTTGAATCTACAAGTATAGAGTACTGTACTTTTCCAGAGTTGTAAGTTTTAAAAATTGCTCTTTTAAAATTTTCAAATTTTGGAGCCTCTAACAAATTCTGATGTAAAGACCTGTTGCTAGCCAAAAGAAAAAATTGCCATATTGGACAAAATAAGACTATTGTCCCCAATCAGTTATTGTTTGTCAGAGATAACTGGAATGCCGAAATCTACAATTGCATGTCTGATGCACCAACAGGATAAACTATGAGAAGAATGGAGATGCAATAGAGAACAGGGAGCATCCCAAAAACATAAACATCAAGGTAAAGATCCTGATGTTGAGAATGCTCTGAAACGGTGGTCTTCCATTCTAAGTGGATGAGCCCAATGTTGACTATTTAAATAAACACCTCATTGCTCATTTAAACTATAAAAACTTAATGTCCCACTAAAGGCCTATGTGGCCCTTGGGGTCGCAGGGGTAAGGCTCTCGGCATTTTATGACCAATGGGACTAAGCTGAGGTCAGATGGTCAGCCCGACATCCACCCACCCTTAACTCCCGAGAAAGAAAACCGGTACCCATTCAACAGGGGCTGGCTGGGTAGACCCCAGGACTCGTTTGGAGGAGAATGAAGCATGGAAAAATTCCTGCCCTCTGCTGAGGCCGGGGATCGAACCTGCCACCTCCAACCTGAGCCAAGTGCCCTTCTCTATTCGGCTGCTGGGCCCACCATTTAAACTTGTTTTTTTTATCATTTTAACTACATAGGTAAATACATGTGTGACTGGCATAATTGGAGGTAGCCGTTTAATCGGGCCACAGCACAATAGTCCTGATGTGACCCAAATAATTGGAATCCACTGTATATGAAAAATGATGTGCCATTTCAATAAAAAGACCTTTTAGTTTAATTTGTTATCTAAGTCACCATCTCAGTCCAAAGTAGTTAGTGTTTTGAGATTAAAAAAAAAAAAAAAGCATCTGAGTTACATAGGACAAGTATAACTTTAGAACTTGTTCTATCAGCAGATGCTCAAATTAGTTTAAAATTAAATGAAAAGTTGTCTGAAAAAATATACATTTGTCTCTTGTTTACTGATTTTCATTCAGAAGTGTAAATTTGAAATCAGATATTTGTCAAACGCGAACACATATGCATATTAACACATACATCCATCCATCTCCTTATCAGAACTATGGCCACTATTAGTCCAGCATCTAGATTTAAGAATTGAGCTTAAAGCTTTGGATAAAATGTTAATGAGATTTTTGATGACTTTGTTTATGATATTTGTTTTATTAGGCAAATATTATTTTCAGTCTCAGTAATTTACAAAATAAAGACAGTTTATTGTAAGCATTCATCAAAGTAAGTGATCTATTGCTGATCTTCTGCATTAACTACCGAGAGTGAAAAGTTGTATGAAATATCAATTTTTCCCCTTCCTCTCAGCTAAAAAGTTAAAAAAAGAAACTTAAGTATTTTTTCTGTTATGATAAGAAGGATTTTAAACAAAATATTATCAGTTTCTTTTATCTGAAAGTTGTCAAAAACTTTAAGCAGATTCAGGACCCAACTACCTTTTTACAATACTAAAGAAAACACTACTGAAATACATGTAATGCTTTTGTATCTCTTTTAACAGGTGTTTGTTTTTTACTTTGTTTTATTTGCTGTAAAGTAATTAATACAAGCACTTAATTATTCTTAACCTAATTAATAATATTTTTTTTTAAGACTTCCTTAGAAATGTTGGTAGTTGCGTATTATCGGAACCCATTTTTTACAATAGATTTCTGGTGTGTATTTTTAATCATTAACTCTTTCAAATGTGTAATAACAGTACATTTATATGTTACCCTGATATTGTTTCGGGGAAAAAAAAAATCCTTTTAATTAACACTAGGTTAGGTTAATTGAGGTGAAATCTTTTCCAGGATGTTTTGTTTGGAAATATGGCAGGAAAAAAATACTTTCCATTTAGAAATGACCAGTGGTATCATAAATAACAACTATAAGTTATGTTTTTTTAAAAAAATACAGAGTAAATGAAAGAAAACACCGGAAATCAATTATAAATGGACCCCGATAGTATGTAAGTACCGTATATGCTCCAATAAATGCCGAGGCTCTTATTGTCACCGGTCTCTAATAAGCGCCGGGCTGCAGAGGGGACACGGCCAAATAGTAGCCGGTCTCTAATTGTAGCCGGGTCTTTGATATTTGCCTACCGATACTAGTATAAGCGTCCGTATCTTTATAGTCGTGCATAATACCTTACGGTACATTGCCTTACAAAATACTGCCGAAACGGTCATACATTGCCTTTAAGATTCGCGCGATGGAATACGCCAAAGAAAGAATTCAGAGCGTCGTGACAAACCTGGAAGAAGAGGAAGACGATAGTGAACTGGACAACAACGAAGCCGTCATTGCGGATTTCGGACGGAGAATAGCAAAGAAAGGCACAGAAAGACATTGCCATTTATCTTTAACAGTCTTATGTAGCATGTGAAATTCAACTAAAGTAACTGTTTGTAGTATTAGCCGGTATTTCTAAGTAAAAATATTGCGTTTTGAAGGTTTTTGTTAATAATGGCCGGTCTCTAATAGCAGCCGGTCTCTATTAAGCACCGGGAGCCAAGGCTATTTTTGCAAATAAACGCCGGGGGCCTCTATTGGAGCATATACAGTACTGATATGTTTAATAATGTATTATTTGTTAAAAACAATACATTTAAATTGATTTAATGTTTTTTTTTTTAATTCTTTTTACCCACTTCAATATTCTAGTGAAGGCCAATGATCGTGTGATCCGCACATGTGGATATGAAGAAACAAATAGAGAGTGCTACTACCGAGCAGGTTTCGGTGGTCGCCAAGAAGTCTGCACTTGCTACACGGATCGCTGCAACAGCGCCCCTGTGAGCACATCCTCAGCATGGACTGCCATTGCGTCCATCGCTGCCATCTTGTTGGTCCGGAATATCCTGTAGAATTGGTGACAAGAGGAATTACTTTGTTGTTGTTGATGTTTTATGATGATGGAAAAAATATGGAAAAAAATAAAATAAAAAAAATATGGGGAAAAGGGAAAATATATATATGTAAGTAATTTCATAGTGGGGGGGAAAAAAAGAATGAAAAGATAAAACTTGTTTACCCCCTGTGGGGGGTGCGGTCAATGACATAGCTGTAAAATAGTGTTTGAATTGAATGCAGAGCATATGGTATATACATATATATGCATATATATATATGTATATGTATGATACCCTGTATATAATAATTTATAATGTTGGCAAGAAATTTGTAAAATATATATATAAAAAATGATTTAATTGTTGTTTCAAACTCTTAAACTATATGTATAATTCTTACTTGGTCTGCATTTATTCTCTTTGAATGTAAAATAAAAATAAAGAAAATGAATAAAATTTAAAATGGAAATATCAGGATATAAGAAATTCACCCCACCCCCCACTGTTATCTTAAATGATATCAAGTCTTTAAGTACCCTTCCCTGGATTGATCTGAACACCCCAGTTTCCAATATGTTTGAATTGTACAGCAGAAATAAGTGCTGGCGAGTTTAGATCAATTAAGTAGCTGTAATTTAAAAGAAACAGTTATGTATTATAAAAATCAAGAAAATACAATCTGCTGTTATGAGCAATGAAATCATCTGTGAATTCTGACCCCACCCCCACCCCTAATTGCAGTCCCCACCCATGTTGCGTCTTGCTTTTCAGGATCGATATTAATCATGCCTCTAATTCAGTTTTAGTTCCTTCTAGACTAAGAGGAAAGATAAAAGATTATAAATTAATATTAACAAAAAAAAAAAACCAACCTAAAAGTGTAAAAAAAAAATAAAAAAAATAAAAGGCAACCTACCATCACAGTTGCTTGCTTACGGCATCTGCATTGCATTTAGTGGGCAATCCCTTCTAGCTGAGGAAAAATAATTACTTGTCTTAAACAATCCCTCGCTCTACCCTTCATATTGTCCTTTGTCCACTTCAGACCCCCAGTAGTGCTAACCCTTCAAAGTTTTGTGTATAAATTGTACACTTTGTGGTTTTACTAAACGTAGAGAACCCAGGCCTTTGTGTAATATACTAATGTTTTCATTCCATATACGCTTCCACACCGAAAAAAAGATATAAAAAAAAAACAAAAGAATAAAAAAATATACCAAGACAATTAACTAGGCCTACTTGTATCATAGGATTGATAGATCATTTTCCAACAAGTTCTATAGGCCCGCTAGTGGTACTGAGTTACTGGGTTACTTAGAGAGCTCCTCTTAAGTTTTAACCGTCCCATTCTTGGTTTTTGTTTGTCGTGTTTCTGTGGAAATAAATAATAGTCTATTATTATTATTACTGTTAAAATAATTATTATTATTTTTATTATTAAATTTTCAAACACCAGGTTTATTGTAATTTTTAAAGGGAAGTGTTTAGATATTTTAAAAATAAATATATATATATATATAAATATATCTATATTTATCAGGTAAGGAAAAAAATAAATGATCAGGTTTAATTTAAAAATTGAAAGAAAAAAACAAAAAAACAAAGAAGTATCCACCAAAATACTCTGTTCCTTCCCTGTCCCTCCCTTCTATCCTTCTTCTGTGAACTTATATCCTAAATTTTTGGAGTTGGTTTTGCCGAATTACGGCAACGTGCCTTGGTCACTGTATTTTTCCAATCTCGAGTAGCTATGTTTTGCTGTAAATTTCTGCCCAGTCTTATTACTTTCGTTGGCTCTGTAATCTGTACAACCAACTAAACTCTCGGTGTGTCAGTTTATTCTTTTTTTTTGTTTTGTTTGGAATGTCATATTTGGTTATATATCCTTAGTTTCACTTTTTTAATTTTTACCATTCCATTTTACAATATTAAGTGTGTGTTAAATTCTTAAAAAAAGTAACATATGGCTCATAAATGTTGTGATTAGAACAGAATAAGATGTAAAATTTATAGAAAGAAATAAAATTTAGAATTAACTTTATAATCAGGCTATGAGTCGTTATTTTTTACGATGGAAAAAGATTTTATTGGAATATATTCTTAAGATTGTTGAAAAGCAAAATTAAAGAATGACTTTAATTAAAAAAAAAAAAAACATGCACTTCTTCAAAAGGAATAAGTTCCAATAATTTTGGTTCTCAAGATGTAAAGCATTTTCAAAGTTGCTTTTGAGATTAGGGCATCATCATTATTTTATGATCGTGTCAGTTATTTTTAGGCTTAACATTCCTTTTGAAAATGGCTTACGACTTACGAACCAGAATTGATACTCTTTTCTTTTGGTTTTTTATTTTATTTTTTTGCATAATTTTAACTAAATTGCATGGTAGTGTAACTTAAGCAAGCCCATGTCCATGAAAACTATTTAGCACTTTAGATTTTTAGGATGAGATTTGCCAATTTCAATTGTATTTTTACTTTCAGTAGATTTTATCATTTACATAACAAAATACACCAGAAAAAGTACAATGTTTAAATAAATTATGGGCTGTATTAAAAGTACTGTACTGTGTAACAAGCATTATTGCGAATAAATTAGTTATTAACATTAAAAGTTTGGGGTTTTTTCATTATTTTTTTTTTTTGATGGGTGTTCATTTGGAATTTTAAAGTATTAAAACTAGTTGAATGGCTTTCTGCAATATAGTCGTACAGCTTCTTTTCATTTTTTTTTTTTTTTGGTAGTGATAGAATTTAAAACCACCTGCTTTATAAGCCTGTCACTTTATTATCTATTAAGGAACTTTCCTTTATCAAGCAACTTACTGATTTTTTGGCGAGAACTTTATGAAGAAAAGCTCACTCTTAAATATTGATGTTCATTGTTTTGAAGATACAATTGACTGGACTGGTTTAGAACAAGCCTTCTGGAATTCAAAGTAGCAATGAAACAGCAGACGAAACTCCCTTGATCAGATTCAATTCTTAATTCTTTTAAGCTTTTCTTTTTTAAAATCAAAATATTTATTTCACAATTACTTACACGAGACCTTGCTATTAAGGAGAAGATTCATGTTTGAATTAGGTATTTTAAAGGAATTGATTTTCAGTAGATGCATGGTTACTACCTTTCACAAAGTGTGTAATTGTTTGCTGATATTTAAAGTTAAAGTATCCCACTACAGGCCTGAACAGGCCTTGGGGGTAGCGGGAGGTAAGGCTCCCGACATTGCATGACCTAACGGGACTAGTTTGAGGTAGGGAGGTCAGCCAGACGCCCGCCCGCCTTTAACTCCCGGGAAAGAAACCGGTACCCATTCTACAGAGGGCTGGGTATGCCCTAGGGCCCGTTTGGAGGAGAAAGGAGCATGGAAAAATTCCTGTCCTCCGCCGAGGCCGGGAATCGATCCCGCCACCTCCAACCCACAGCCAACTGCCCTTACCCACTTGGCTACTGGGCCCATTTTGCTGATATTTACATTCCGCAATTTCATCATGGTTTATTGGTGCAACAGCCACTTGATTAGTAGTATGATATTTAAAATGTATTTTCTCATATCGGAAATGTTTTGGCATATGTGGGTACATATTTAAATACCATATTTCTAATTTTTTTTGTTTTTGTTTTTATTTTAACTGCTTTTATTCTAACAAGCTTAGAAAAAGAATTTTCTGATCTTTTTGAACTCCCAGTGGGGATTGTTTATATATGATTTCCTTAAACATAAATGACTCCAAACACAGTGGTTCTCAATCTGTGATATGTACAGGGTTGATATGCAATCAACAAATTGGTAATAACAGATGGAAACAAAAAGTTAAAATTTAATATCACTGTTTTAAAGCAGGGTGTCTACAGAATCAGGGAAACCGGGAATTATCAGGGAATTTTGTTGTTCTGGAAAAAATCGAGGAATTATCAGTGAATTTTGCAATTATTACTTAAAATCAGGGAATTTTTAGGTTGAACAGATTGGTTTTTTTTTGGTTGAACAGATCAGGGAATTATCGGAATTTTAAGAGAAATTGTTCATGAAATCAGGGAATTTTTTTATTCAGATTTTGTAGACACCCTGTAAAGTGATAGTAATTTATCATTACATGTAACTGATCAGAATTAACCTAAGGAGCCTTCTTTATTTTAAACATCCTCCACAATTTTTTTGTTAAAATCAGAAGATTACTTATCTTTGTGTGAATAGTTGCTTCAAAAAGTAGATACAATAAAGAGAATGGGCTACAAAGATGAAATAAGCCAGTTGAGAACATATTTAATTAAATTTTTAGTTTAGAGTAACTAAGCCATTAAACACAGGCATGGTGTGGCAAAAGCTTTGAAACATTTATTACATTGGCTGCCTTCTGCTTGTCGATATCTTTGTAAAAATAGCAGCACCAGTGTACTTTCAGATTAACCACATTATAGATCATTGATTGTTTTAGTCTGAATAGGATAAATTATTTTTACTTACAAGGATCATTTCAAATCAAAGAAAATAAAAACAACCAAGAATCATTAGATCTTGGACTTAACATGGCATTAAATGATTCCTTGCTGTCCAATCCAGTTACTTATGAGTTTTGATGGAAAATAGTATGACATTGTATTGTCAAAACAAATAATCAAAAGTAATAAATAGAAATGTACGTTCAGTAGCTAGTGTTAATCAGAAAAGTAGGTCCTCGCCCTTACTATAATTCATGGATCACATTGCACAAATCCATACACCATCCTTTGTGGGGTTTCTGAGGATCAATGAATTATGATACTTACATGCAAGTGAAATACTGCTTCTTCACTGAACACTATACATTTTTGAAGCTGCACATTTTATACAAACAAATATCACAAATAGTGACATCAGATAGCCCAGTTCATTCAAAAACTGCAAGGTGATATGTTTGATCTGAAAGAAGGAATCTAGTATAACATTCTTAAAGTGAGCCGTTTCAACAATGTTCACAAACCTGACAAAAAGTCTTTTGTTCTTTGAAATGTTTACCAAAAATATAAGATATGAGTCCTTGTTATCTTTGTGTTGAGTTGTTCCAGCTGACCATCAAGAGGCATCATTCCTTCCAAGAACAAAACTGTATAAGCTGTCATACAATGAACAGATAGAAAATCTTTCAATCCCTTGTACCACAATTGACAGGCTTGCGATCTTTAATGGTTCTTGTGGATCCAATTTGTTTCTCAAAGGCTCATTGGACTTGACATTCCATATGCACACAGATATTTGCCAACATATTCCTCCATCTTGGTCTTCCAAGCAATTTCTTAGCCTCCCTACTTCGTATTACATTAAATGTAAATTTTAATATGTAATCATGTTGGTCATTTGGTCATGTTGTAAGAATGTGAGAACAAAGTCAATCTAGACTGTTACTTCACTAATCATGCCTATCAGTTTGATCTGAGCCTTTCTCTTTAAATTCTTCTCATTAGCTTACAATCCTAGTGTTGTATTTAATGTATACATAATATATATATATAATCGAACAGGCAAAACTTAAAGCAAGGCCTTTGATTATGTACATGTATACATAAAGTAGTTAAATTGCATATGGACTGAGACTTTTGTCATGTCTTTGTGTAGAATAAAGGGTATCAAAGATCATTCTTCATAAATATTAATTTCACTAAGAGTCTTAATTATGGGCCTGTTAGCCAAGTGGGTAAGGGCGCTTGGCTGATGGTTGGAGGTTGCTGGGGGTTTGAACCCTGGCCTCAGTAGAAGGCGGGGATTTTCCATGCTTCATTCTCCTCCAAATGGGTACTAGGTTTCTGTCCCAGAGATTAAAGGCAGGAGGGTGTTGGGCTGACCAATCGACCTCAACTTAATCCCTATGGTCACAGAACACCAGAAGCCTTAGCTCCTGCGACTCCAAAGGGTCAGACAGGCCTGTAGTAAGACACTTCAACTTAACTAAGAGTCTTAACTTCTGACTGAAGATCCCAATAAGGATAAGGGAGGACAATGGAGTATTCATTTTTCCTTCTTCCCTTCAGATTTTACAAAACTTTAACAGCTGGTGCAATTTTGCTTTCCAGCAAAATACTGAAACAGGATTGCGGAAAATCTGTGCTAAGTTTAATGAACTTCCCTTTTGCCTTTACTTAGAAACTGCTGTGAATTGTTAAAGTTCAACATGAAAAATCAAGTTGATTTTCTTGTGCTGCTTAGATGTAGAATAAGAAAGACATTAACTTACCTTACTTCATTACTTTGTGACATGACTATGAGATGTCTGGATAAACTCAAATTAACAGCTATCAGATGAAGAAATTTTTGTAGTTCTTTTGCTCTAAACCCATCAACTTGTTAAAAATCATAAATAGTACTGCTTACCTAAAGTGCAATGATTTCATGTAAAGATGATCAGTCGTCTTATTTTTAAAGTCAAAATATTCATTGCACACTGGATATCAAGGAAGATAAGATAGAGAAAGTTAATTTCTATTTAAAAAAAAATTGAAAGACTTACTTTAAAATTTTCTTAAGATATATTTTTTTTTGCTACCTTGCACACTTATTTGTAGAAATAGATGAACAAAATGCCATGAATCGCAGAAATAAAATTAACTAATTAAGCTACAGAAACAAATAAACAATATAAATTATAGGTAAAGTTAAAAGGTTTATTGATCCATAATGTGTGCTTTAAAATACTTTTAAACTTATCCTAAAATGTTCGGCTATACCAATAAAGACCTTTTACCAATTCATTTATTGTAAACATTTTCAATAAGAAATGTTCTATATTCAAATGCGATAATACTTCATTATTTGATTTTCACCTCAATTATGTAGAACCTCCTCAGACTGCATTTTCCTGAACAATTTCCGAGCTTTTCCAAATGATTTATGTAAAATCTGCACCATACTTGTGTTATAAACAATACACTTAAGCAAACATCTAAACACAATCTTTTTTATTGTCAAAGCACAATAAAAAAGAATTATGTTTGAATTTTTTTTATCTTGAGAAAAATATAGCCCAAAAAAAGTCAATACTTTTTTAATTAAATGTATTGTTTTTTACAAAATGCTTCATGTAACTTTCACCTAAATTAATTTAGTTTCACATTTTGCATGTTAATCTTTCAAATCTTCTGACTTTTACAGAAACATCGTGAAAATAATCTAGTAAAAACGTTTGCAATGTAATAGTTACATAAACCTATGAAACTGTTATCAGAATAATGGAGACTAAATTCTATTCAAATTGTAATTTGAGCTCCTTTAAGTCAACAGTTCCAAAGAGAACTTATCAAATTCATAACGAAAATTGCTGTATCATTGTTCTATAGGACAGATTAATTAATTTTCAAAGGCCTTTATTCAATTAAAACATATCTTTGTAATTCTTGAATTAGATATGTTTTAAAACAATTCACTTGGTGACAAGATGTTACAAAGCCTTTCAGATAAACTTGACTTCGTTTCAGTCTGCTACTTTGAATTACCGGCCGCACTTCTGCGTTCTTTTCTAATTATATTTCCATTTGAAGATCATGTTTTGATGCTGACTTGTTAAATTCTCCCTCTAAGTAAAATCTGTTTGAAAACATCCTTAAATAACTAAAAGTAATGCTTTCACTTTTTGATAATGTGTTTGCCACTATTGTATTTGAGCTATAAAATATTCTGCTATATCTACAAGGAAACAGATTGTTTTTGACAGAGAAGAAATAAAGGAAATGAAACAATATTAGCCTCTATTCATTTAAATAATTATTTTAATTTGGGAACAAACAAACGTAAATACATCATTTTTTTAATTCTAATTCATTCAAGTTCTTGGCTAATTAAAAACTAGATAGCATAGCATTTATGGTATGTGATGAACATAAGAGCATTTAACTGTTTATTAAATGTTAATACTCCTGACTGACGATCACCAAAAAGCATGAAACAGCTGTTCTGTCACTTAGTAAACACTTAGTCTCACCCATTGATGTTTATTTAAAGAAAGAATTCCAATAAATATCTATGCTTTGTTTGTTTGAACAACTATACCAACTTCAGTCTTAGGAGACAAAGAAAGCAAACACTGGTTGGAAACAAGAAACTGTGTAAATTACATGTATTAAATGTAACGGATTCATATACAAATTTGAAAAAGTTAACTTATTCATTATTCAACTTATTCATTCAATTCACTAACTTATTCATTAAATATTAATAAAGACTTAAACTTTTTTTCACATAAATTCAATAAGGCCTTTAATTTTATCAATAAATACAGTATGTCGTTCAATCCATGTAACTGTGGACACCCATGTCAATACTGAAATATGAGAATGACTAGGGATTTTCATTTCAAATGAAAGGAGGGGAATTGTAGATTCCAAAAACATCTGATAGATGAGGCTTGTAGTCTACTATACAAGAAAATGGCTTCTCTTCTATAGAATACTTTCAGTCTCTCATAAACTGGTAGTTTATGTTCAACTTTGAAGTATTTGTTATTTACGAAGTAAGGTGCAAGTTGATCTGAACTTCATTGCGAACTCAAAGCTAAAGCCTTTTGTTACTATTAAATTATACGTTATCAATAAAGAATAATCATTTTCCATGTGGAACTATATACATGACATTAGTGTCAGGAATGTCATGTTACTCACAATAATTTGTTTTTTTAATTTTTTATTTTACTATCTGGATCCACAAACATGAAAGTAATGCTGATGTGAAAAGAAAAGCTTTTGAAATTAGTAGCCAAAATATTATAAAAGTAAAGACTCTGCTAGCTATTGATTTGAAGGAAAGCGAAACTGTCATGTTACTCACACTGATTTTAACAATGTATACCAAGAATTGGCTCCAGGCACCTGAAACGGTTTCTATCGCATGTTTACATGAAAAAAGTACAGGCATCTGCTATGATGAAGATAAGAAATCTGCCCTTGAGCAAGGATATTCTCTTCCATTGATTCAAGTAGAACTTTCTGAAAATTATAAGTGCTTCTATCAAGACCAAGTACTTATTATGGTCAGAATCACAGTTTTCACTTGTTCCATATAATACTATGAGGAACAACACAGTTTAGCCGTAGTATCTGATACTATGGATCATTCAAAGGTATCAATTGTTGTATTTACTGACAAAATCTTGCAATGCCTACCAGCAGAATACAGACATTACAATATGGAGACGGATTTTTCAAGCCAATTCAAAAGCTCCACTAACTTTCTTAGAGAGAAGTCACAAAAAAAATTCAAATGGAAATATTTAGCCACAAATCATGGCAATGGTCCAGTTGATAGCATTGTTGCTTATGTAATGAAGAGTGCTCAGATTGGTAATGAAACGAAAGTTCATTGTACAGGAAGTGATCATTTACTGACGCATTTACAAATGCCCCATCAACAGTTCAGATGCTGACTATTAATAGTAAAGAAATTCAAGAATATTCTAAGGATCTGCATTTGAAGAAACTTTTTGTTAAAGCTAAAGATCTCAAAGATATCACACAGTCATGAAATTGTGTACAGTGTTGAAGGAAAAGTGCAAACATCACCATTATCCAACATATGTCATTCAAGAGATTATTGAAGACTTGTAAGCATTGCCTTAATGGCACTGCCTTGGAAGTAGGGAAGTGGTATGCATTTTATCAGCCTGAAACTGATTACTGGCTCATTGGCATATTTATAGGAGCTATCTTATCCAAACAAAAAGCATAGCTGACATTTATGCATGAAACTTGCCCGTGCTTCAACCGTTTCCAGCCAATGGATGGATATTCAAAGTGATATTCTTTCTAAGTGTCAGCTCCCACTGCAGTATCTGTAAGAAGACATAACTACCTAAAATTGTCAAATACTAACTATAAGAAAGACCAGGAATTATTTTCAGAAAATTATGAAGCTCAGTGATCTCATATATAGAACTCAAATTTTGTTAATCTTGGAAGAATTTCATTACATCACATTACTCACACAATAGGTAACGTTACTCACACTATGTTTTGAGCAGGTTATAGCAAGGTTTTTATAAAATCAAATTTCTTTTGAATTTCTTAAGGTAGAATATTCCATTAATTAAACATGTAAAGTAACGATTTCAGTGTTTGGATTAAAAGTTTGCAGGAAACCATGTGGTTGTAATCATATACATATATGTGTGTCCATTGCGTGTCACGTTACTCACATTAAATTCAGAAGAATATTTAAAAATAATAAAACATTGCAGACACAAACCGATCATATCTGAAAATAGCATACGTAAGGGATTACACTGCTACCGTAGGGTAACGAGAAATAATCAGATATAATTAAGATAGGATAAAGAAGGCAAAAGAAAGTGGTGTCACGTTACTCACGCTTGGATTGAGTGATGAAGATTTTACTTAGTCTAATTTCCATTTGCAAGGAATTCAGTCTAGACTGTCAAAGTAGTTGCCTGTCACTTCTATCAAAGCTTCTTAATATCAACCTAATATATTCTTTAAGCCACCCATGTTCTTTGAGATTTTTTTTTTTCCAAAAAAGTAAAAAATAAAAATACAGCAATTTAAGTAACAGTATCTACATCAACTATTGTTCACCACATAACAGCTGACCATGGCTTTCCTAAAAAATAACGATGCAAATAAGTTTCTCTAAAAATAAAATAAAAATCACTAAAATAAAGGAAGCCCACAACTAAAGGGGAGACAAAGATCTATTTCTGTTAGAAGAATGAAGAGAAACAGAAGACCAATCTACCTACACAAATACTCAATTATATTTAGAGGATAAATTCCAACAAATACCCTTCAATACGATCAACATCTTCCTATCTGCTTGGCATTTGTAATGGATTTAGAAGAGGTGACTAATAAAAAAAAAATAGATTAAACAATGATAGTACCTATCACTGATTACCATTTTTATTATTGCGGCTGCTGGACTCTTCTGTCTCATGAGATATAGTAACTAACTGAAGGTAAGTGAGTTAGTGAAGAAAATATTCACGAATGAAATTTTGGAAAGGTCATTTTTGGTATAATTAGGTACAATTAATCATCCATTTTAAAAGAATTCCCAATCAGAACAATGGTCTTCTTTAGTAATTCTTTCTAAATGGTTCTTTGTTCTGCTGCAAATCTTTGAAAGTATTAAATACACTGAAACTGTGAATACAAATGAAAAACTATTTAAGAATGGCAGGATGAAAAATTGGAGTTTAACAAAGAATTTTTTTAAAATTATTATTATTATTTGGGATTTTATAATGAGTCCCTGTTAAGGAACAAGGATTGATCTCTGCTGGTAGCCAAAGATTTTCATCATTATTTGTTTTCAAAACAGATGCTCAGGTTCACCCAGCCTTTTGTCAGATGAGTACCAGATTTTATTCCAGGGAATATGGTGGGTTACGTCCTACTAGTCCTCTGAACCTGACTTCGTTCCATTAGCTGGTGAACCTCTACCACCTCTGTTGTTATTTTTTTAAATTAAAAATTACATAAAAAAACACACAAACAATTAATAAAACATAATTACGTGGAGTCTTTCGAATCCAATGAGATTCATCTTCAGGCAATCCCATGAGATTCATCTTCTT
>JAFIDM010006943.1:20598249-20619532 GCA_023159025.1 Thereuonema tuberculata
ACATAATTATGTTTTATTAATTGTTTGTGTGTGTGTGTGTTTTTTTTATGTAATATTTAATTGTCAAACTTTTTAACACACGTAAAATTTGATATATATTGTTATTTTTTTAAAACATTTAAAACAATTAAAGAAATATGATCCCAAATTTTCTTTATTAAAAACTGTTTTTGTCTCCAAATTTCATGAAATAAGGCAGGTCTTAACCATTACTTATAGGCATTATTTTTGGTAGCATATAGTCACAGGTGGGTCTTCAGGGATCCCCACAAGTTTTTTAACTTTATCTCTATATCCTGAAAAGATAATAAAAAATCTGTACTTTTCAGGATATTTTAAAAATGAGTGACATTTAAAAATCATCATTTATTATCATTTATTTCAGATGCACAGTAATTATGTTAGTCTAACAATCAAAACATAACAAAACTTACCCGTTTAGAGAAGACGCTTTGAAAAACATAAAAATTAAAAGAAAAAAATGAACTTAAATTCTATTTTTCTTGTGTTCTTAAATAATGAGATCCATATTCTTAAAACCAAAAATCACATAACAGATATAATGTCAGATAAAAATTTTGACAATCATACAACATAGCACAAAATTTAGCAAGATAATCTTAAGTTTTTAGGAACACAATGCACCCAGTAAGTATTTTGATCAGAATGTGGCTTTCATAGTTTTTTTTCTTTTTTTTTGCAGGCTTTACAAACAATAGTGCTCTTTTTGTCCTTTGACCTGAGGCATATGTAACATTTTCCCTTTATTTTAGGTGCCCTAGGGCCAGGAACACCAGGATCAAGTGTAGATGGTTTGTCTCTGCCAATTGCACATTATTGTTTGTCAATGAAGTATCTAATCTCTTGCAGACATATGACTTTATAAGATCCATTGCAATAGATTTTATATAGTTTTGGCGAGTAGCTTCTTTGCTATGATTTGATCCTTTCAAAAGAACTTACCTAATTGTGATGGATAGGTTCAACAAGTCACAAAAAAACCGCACTTGGCAAAATTCGTGCTATAGGTTCTTCGTGAGCAAGAGTAATACAAAGCATTTCAAATCAAGGTCATCAACACCACCCTTAGTGGTATATTAGAAGTTGATGATTTCAGGCTTTTTTGAAGCTTCATTCATGGCAGGTTTGTGATGCATTGACAAGACTAATATAGCACAACACACTTACTTTTCTTTGGCACATAGGAAACCAATGTTTTGTCCCTTACGAAACCAAACAATGCTGAATCAACCTGTCTGTTTAGGAAGGAACTAGCACGGAATTTCCTGGGTTTTTTCCTCATGGTACCCATAAAGTAAGTCCGTTTTGCGTTAGTTGGTCCAGAAGTCCAATCAAAGAAAACCAATTGTCGTCAGTGATACTTCTATTGGTGCCAACAATACAATCTTCTGTGGATACTGCTAAACCAGTTCTCCTTTCCACAGTATATAAAAGCATTGTACAGATAATGCATCTTCAGGTCGCAAATACACTGTAATTTGATTCCGTACTTGCCAAGTTTGCTTTTTATAAACATTTTGAACACATCATTCTCAAAAAGTCACTAAAATTCATCTACATGTAGGTATTCAGATCAAGAATAATTTGCAGCATAACTATTGATGAATTTGTCAAAACGTTTGCTAAGCGAGGCAAGTTTATCTGTTAGTTTTCTGTGTTCCCTTGTCATATATTTCCCTTTATGGTATGATTTGAAAATTGACTTAAATAGTAATAACCCCAAATGTGCTCTTATTTCCTTTGCATAGATAATTTTTGTATAATATGTCTGCAACATAGATATTGGATTAATTTTCTGATTAGTATGTGATACTCTCTTTCATTTTTGCAATAAACAATAATTCCCAGCTTTCCAATGGCATCATATAATGTTTGGCATTAGCAGGTCCTTTACGTCGGGGGGGAGGGCTGATTAATTACAGTAAACTTTCTCTAAACCAGCATCCTACGGTCTGGCATGCTGGATAATCCGGCACGACTTTTGAAAAAAAATAATAATTTATATCGATTTCAAAACATCAATCATGCCTTGTTCAAGTTTATTTGGGATCGGAAGGCGCGAGGGAAAACATTGTGCCAGACAAAGCGTATCAGCATGCGTGGAGAGAGGCCAGTCATCGAATATAACAAGGCGCTCATTTGGCCGACTTCGGGTAACATCGTATATGTTCGAGAGCCACCTGTTCCCTGGACATCATTGTGGTTTTGTTTACGTTTCACATTCAGTTTCTGCCATTGGAATTAGTGTGACGCTCAGGTTGCTGTATCAATGTCGAATATTGTTTTGTTTTAGTGTTTTGTAGAGCTTGATTTTATGTTGAGTGATTTTATAGTGACTGACAAGTGACATGGGTCCTAAAGTTAATGTCTCTAAAATTCTGACAGATGAGGCCATCATACAGAGTGTTACTAATCCAACAGCTCCCAAAGACATGGACTCAGATGAAGATGATGTAGACGAGTCAAACAACATCACTTGAAATCAAGCAGCTGATGCCTTGAACACATTTATCAAGTTTTCTGAATGCAGCAATTCGTTCAATGATGCTGAAATTATGAAACTCCACATCATATGAAATGACTTAAAAAAAACGAAGAGAGAAGACTCAAAAACAAATCGACATTCGAGATTTGTTTAAGATGGCTTCTATCAAAAAGAACAATCCCATGGGCTTAGATCAACCGCCTTGCTCAACTACGAATTAAATTTTTTATAAACTTTTTTGCTTCATAGTCAGTTATTTTACATTATTAGGTAATTTTTTATCTTACTTAAGCTGTTTAAATACATAAAAACATGTTTTACTGTAATGTTTTTGTTTAATTCACATTTTTCCCGATATTCATCCTGTAATCCGCATGCCTCAAGTCCTGAGCGTGCCGGATAAGAGAAAGTTTACTGTATATTGTAATCTGAATATGTGATGACTGGGAAGGATTTTTGACACATTTGTATCTGTTTCTGCCATCTCAACATCTTCATTAGAACTGTCAAGACTCCTCACTTAGCTCTGTGTCTGAAGAAGAGTGATAGTCATTATGGAGGACACCTGATAACTTAGGTGACGGTTGTTTAATAATATCTGGTGCCGTATTGACTTGATCATCTTCTGAATCTCTTTCATTCATGAGGATATTCCTTATGTCGTCATCGCTCAAAGATCAACTCAAAGGTCATCGCTCAAAGATTGCAAGTCAATCTAGAAACAATAGGAAAATAAACACAATCCCTCATTTTTAAAAAAAGGTAACATATAGTCATGGTGGGATATCCAGATATCTCTACAATGTAATTTAGGTACTTACAGTGAGTATAAGCGTCTGCCACCAAAGAACCTACGCAGTGCACTGAGATTAGGTGAAAGAGTGAGGGATATGACCCATAGATACAAAAATATGTACCAAAAATGGTGCTTGGGGTCCGGCCAGACCCCGTCCATCTAGTTAAGGATTAAGTTATGGCAAACTCCTCTAAATAATTTTATAATTAATTAAAATTATTAGAATTAGAGAATTGTTATAAAAGATTTTTTGGTGTATGAACAAAAAGGGGTAGTATCCAGAAAAAATTTCCTTCCAATACAGTTTGTCCTCTAGAAAAAGCTCATTAGAGCTTTCAAGGTTAAGTGCAAGACTCAGACAAATAGTACTCATCTCGCAATTTGTCTGAATTCTCAATGGAAATCCCATAAAACGAATTTAAAAATAAGAAAATAATTCTTATATAGTTTTAATAACATCTAAATTTTTATTTTTGATTGGAGAAGGTATAATATATTATAAAGGTTTCCAAGCAAGTTGGAAATTCACAAGATTTAATCATCCTCTGGGGAGACAGAAGCAGCCGTCAAGAAAAAGGTAAGTTGGAGGCAACTAGGATTCTTGCTAAAATGAAAAGAAGCTTCAGAATAAACACAAGAGTCTGCTTTCCTCGGAGAATTCTAGTGTAGAATAATGCAATTAAAATCTTTGTGATGACTAAAAAAAAATTAAAAATAATAATAGACTGGAATTGCTCATACAGTTAACAATATAATGGTGTAGTAGGTTGTGTTGTTAAGATTATTTTTTTATGCTTATTCCTTTAAATGACTTCATTTTCATAAATTAATTTTGAATTCCTTTAAAAACACTTTTTTATTTTTTTGTAAAGGAATTCTTTATATTTTGATTATTATAATATATTAATTTCAATAAAAAAATCTGCCAATATATTAATTTCAAATTCCTAACTAATACTCACAAACAAAATATGATATCCTCACAATAACAGACAAGTAGTGTCACATGGGAGCACAGTTAACTGGTCAACAGAGAACCAAAACAAAGCAGAACAAATGAGGAATTTTAGAATATTTATACACCGAGATACCACATTAAGACTGCAGAACAACTTTTCTAGAACCAGTATGAGAAAAACAAGTAACCTGAATAACTTTGAATGTAACTTTGAGTGTGTGTGTGTGATAGAGTACTTTTCAAATGGCTGTTAGTCTGGCTTTTCACTCACTACAGTTTGAAGGGTTTACCAAGAGTGGTGCGAAACAAACAAAAAAAAATTGCCCAGTTATTGGCAATCCGATAAAAGAAAACTGCTTACGGATCAGAGAAGAATGGCAAGAATCACACAAGCTAACAGACAAGTGACAGCCAGGCAAATCACAACAGAATTGGATTTTGTTATGCAGAATATCATTTCAGACATCGTATTTTGTCTTAAATTGACTACAATTAGCAACAATAACATAAGAGTATCAATATTGTCAGCTAAGAATAAAAAAGCTTACCTATTGTGGGGAAGGTAATATAAACACTGGATAGTTGATGATGGATCTGGATGGAGACACAGTTTTGACACAAAGAGCCTTTTTTTTTTATCTCATACCTCATTGGAAGCAATGAACATTTGTTGTTATGTTCTTGGAGCCCTTCCATAATGGTTTGGGCCTTGTGAGAAGGCACATTATCTAGAAGACGATCCAAGTGATGATAAATTTTAGTCATGAAGGAATGAACATGGTCAGCAACAATGTTCAGACCCGATGTGGCATTCAGATGCATGCTTCTGCCATGGAGGGGAATGGGGCCCTAGGTGAGTGAGAAGTGTGGGTCACCTTTCTTCAATGATAATGTCCTGATTCCCCCCGGATCCAAGTTCCCTTAAACTTCCCTACAGACACTTTCTAAAACTACATATTTTTTTGGTTATCTACAACTCTTTATAGTCATGGGCTTTGTTGGGGCAAGCTGAATTTAAAACAAAGAAAATAGCTCTAAATTTTTTATGGCTGGGCGAATGGAAGTTTGATAATATTGCAGCCAATAATAACGGGAAAAAAATCCTTAATCAGCATAGTGACTGCCTAGATTCGCCTTGGCCGGCCCTGCTTCTACTCCATATCTAGAGACTCAATATGTGCCAGGAAAGATTCCCACATTTACATCCCTGCCATTAGTTTGGACTATTGACCCCAGACATAACAAACTTTTTTTTTTATTCTTGACTGACAATATTGGTACTCCATGTTATTGATGCTAGATAGATATGCCCAATAAAGTGGTTTCTCATTATATAGGATTGTAAAATAGAGAAAGGAAACATCACCAGTTTGAAGCTGTGAATTGGGAAATTTACTGGTAAGTCTACAGAAAGAATTTAGAAGAGGTAGCTCGGCTTCCTACTGCAATTGGCACTGTTTAAGGTAAAAATGATCAAAACGAATTTACACGTTTTGATCATTTTAAAAAATTTATATGGATAGAATGACCGAATAGCTTAAAGTATGCAGTAGAAAGTATAGTTCTTGTAGACAAGGTTAAATCCAAAGCTTATTTAATTTTTTAATTATAGAAGATGCATTAGTTTGTTTTATTAGTTATTTGTGTTGTTGTACATGTGGAATCATTTATAATAATGATCAAATATTCTGATCAAATAGAAAATAATATTTGAACAAATATATATGTATTTTTTATATTTAAATATATCAATTATATACAAATTAAGATTATTTATCATTGATGAAAGTTCTTATCACATCATGGAATATTAAGCATAAAAACAAAAGATGCAAAAGCTTGTGCAAAAGTTTCAGCTGCACAAGCATAGTATCCAATAAAACTGATTTGCATATGTTCCCATTTATGCTTTCCTATGAAAATGGAAATAATTTCTACAATGAAATGTTCGGGTCGGGAATCGAACTTGCAACCTTCTGATATGAAGTCCACTGGGATTACATTCTATTATTATTAAATATGTCTTATCACTCCCTCTCTGTGTGATGCAATGAGAGGAGAGCCAGAGAAAAAAAATAAGTCATTAATTTCAGCCTACTAGTTTAAAATTTAAATTTCAATGTTCATCTTTTTAGCCTACTACAACCGCAGGCCAGATGACCATTAGATGTCGAAGTTCAACCTCAGTGACGAACTGAAAAGTCGTTACAGACATTTCTCGACATGAATGAAGAAATTACGAATGACGGGCAAATACTCTATCTCAAGTAAGATTGGGAAAAAATAAACCCAGACTTTTTTTTTGTAGATTCCTGAAAACATTTTTTTTTTCTTACCAATTTCGAATCAACCATGACTATTGAACCCATAGTCTGAAAGGTAGGAGCAGACATCTGGTTACAGATTAAAGAATGCATTTTGATATCATCCTTTTACAGTAAATAAATATGTTGTGGAGGTTTACAATAAACCACTTGTCTTAAAAGTAGACAATGCATCATTGGCACAAAGAAGTACACTTTTTATAAACCAACCACCTCTTGGTTCTGTAATATACCAAGCAAAAAGACCATTTCTTATTCATTTATTTGTTCTTATTCAGTACTTATATTTCAGAAACATCTTAATATTGTCCGGATTTATGATTATTCTCCAGAAAAATATTACATTTGTGTAAGAGGCGTTAAGAGACAGAATGAACTAACCCTTCCAAATAACTTTTTGTTAAAAGTTAAATAATTGTACACAAATGTGGACAGTACATATCCCCACCCACCCCCTTTTCTTTTTGCCATTTTGGGATAATAGTGATAGAGCTTACAAGTTAGTCCATTTTACCAAAAGGACTGTCTTTCACACCACAGGATGGTTCAAACAACTTAAAAATCTCAAAATTAGAGGGTTAGTCCACTCTGCCTCTTAATGCCTCATATATCAGTTATTAGACTTAATTTAACAAGATTGTATATGATTCCAGCATGGAAAAAGATGTACCACTAAACATCATGGTAGTGACATGGATGTGTTTAGACTTCCAACGATTCTCAACCAATGGGACTAGTTGAGGTCGATTGGTCAGTCCGGTCACCATCATCTTAAACCTCAGAGTAATAATTCCAGTGCCCATTTGAAAGAGAGCTGATGAACCCTAGGATCCCAATCACTGCCAGGAATTGAACTCAGGTCCTCCAGTTCACAGTTCAGAATAGAATAATAAATAATTAACAAATTCATCTTCAATAACCAAAAAAAAAAAAAAAAAATACAAAAAAAAAAAAAAAGAAGCTTAATTTTCATTCAAACTTGTCCCTGCAAGGTTTGTATTTCTTATTACATTGTTTTGAACTTCTTAAGTAACATGCATTAAAAGTGCTATTAGTTAAGAGCTTTTTACGATAGTTAAAAATTCTTTTAAGCAACAAGAACCTGTTAACAGAAATCAAGACACTTATCTTCTTGTTTTGTCAGTAGATTTACCAGAAAAAATTTCCAATCAATTTTGATGATATCTCTTTGTTAGTCTCATCCTAAATTCAAAAAATTTACAAAACTGTGAATTAAAACTTCTTGGCCAAGAAAATCTTAAATAAGTAAAGAAACTGCAATTGTTAATCCTCAATATTGTGTTGTCATCAAGAGAACTACAGATGCCAGAACGATTGATTATATCAGCTCAGAAAATCAAAACAAGGCTAACTCCTTTAACACAATCTGAAATAACCTTAAAGATTCCTGTAACAACAAGGCCAATATAATTCTTTTTTTATGTTAAGCATTATGTGGAATAAAGTAACTTTAAGTAAATGTTAAAAAGAAATAAAGCTAACGTGCATTGCAAGTATTAACAAATCAAAAAAAAAAAAAAGTTTGTAATGCACCCAAGTAAATAAGGATTCTCGCATCCTGAGCCACCATTTCGGGAATCTGAGACAGCTGTTTCAGCCTTGTTAGGCTTCCTCAGTCAGATTTACCCGTAATGGTGGCTGAAAGTGTGAGACAAAGAAGTTGAAACCATCCCGGCGCCCCGGAATGGCTCCTCCAACAAAATCAAGCACCAACAGTAATTCACTGTGTACAGCCTCAAATTCTTGTCCCGCGACCTGCTGGGCACAAAAGAATTTAAGAAAGGATTGAGAATCCAAAATTAAATACAATTAATGTAGAAAAAAGCTTAACGTGCATTGCAGTTTCTTTACTTATTTAAGATTTTCTTGGCCAAGAAGTTTTAATTCACAGTTTTGTCAAGTTTTTGAATTTAGGATGAGACTAACAAAGAGATATCATCAAAATTGATTGGAAATTTTTTCTGGTAAATCTACTGACAAAACAAGAAGATAAGTGTCTTGATTTCTGTTAACAGGTTCTTGTTGCTTAAAAGAATGTTTAACTATCAAAAAGCTCTTAAATAATAGCACTTTTAATGCATGTTACTTAAGAAGTTCAAAATCATGTAATAAGAAATACAAACCTTGCAGGGACAAGTTTTTTTTTTTGTTTTGTTAATACTTGTTGATGCTTGATTTTGTTGGAGGAGCCATTCCGGGGTGCCGGGATGGTTTCAACTTCTTTGTCTCACACTTTGAGCTACCATTACGGGTAAATCTGACTGAGGAAGCCTAACAAGGCTGAAACAGCTGTCTCAGATTCCCGAAATGGTGGCTCGGGGTGCGAGAATCCTTCTTTATTTAGGTGCATTATAAAATAAAAAATTTTTTTTGTTTTGTTAAATGTTAAAATTTCAAGTTTTCACATGTTTTAAATAAAGAAATTAAAATAAAACTTCAAATATTTAAAACAAGATAAAACTGGAAACAAATGGTAGTATTTAAAGTAATAAGAAAAAAAAACCAAAGTAAAATTCACCTTTAGTTAATTTTATACAATATATAATAATGGCATTTCTAATAAAATTGGTGGATAGTCAACTCACAGAGGTAGCATTCACTTAAACTGATAAGAAAGCAATTCATGACAAATGGAGTATTAAGTAATAAAAGAGGTGTTTCTATTTATTATAGTCAGTACGGTAAACAGGATGTAAATTACAGAGCATTATTAAGTCAACCAATATGCATAAGGTGTTTATTGCATAAAATTAAAAATGAATCTTATAAATAAAATTTATTTGGCTGACAAGTATTAAGTATAAATAAAATTTATTTGGCTATTTATTGCTGAAATAAATATAAATGCCTGTAAGTTACCTGCTCTTAAGATTCTTATGAAGATGATTTGCTACCAGTGCCGGATCTAGGAATTTTATTGGGGGGGGGGGGGAAGTCAGCCTCATGCCACCCCCTGTAGCTGTTTTTCACTATTAAATTATAAAAAAGGATCAATTTTCAATCCCATTTGCCGCCCGGGTCAGTTGCCCCCTTTTGCCTTCCCCTTAATCTAGTACTGCTTGCTACTATTTAAGACAACCTTATTATTAACAACACAACTTAATATATTCCTTTTTCGATCATAAAAAAATGACATTAAACAAAAACAAAAAAAATCAAAACTGGCACAATTCTCTTTTGCAATAAGAAGTTGAAAATAAATAAAATCTTTTCACTTTAGATTGTGAAAATGTAATTTACATCAACGCTTAAGCATGGAAAATATCCAAAAAGAATATCAATAACTCACAAAACTAATATATACCTAAATATAGATGAGAATTCAGGTACACTGCTTGCTCTATGTTATTGAGTTGGTAAAGAAGGAAAGAAACAAGAAGAGATTTTCAATTAGATGATCTCTTCTCTGTAAATAAAGTTAATACCCCACTACGGGCTTACAAAGCCCTTGGGATCAAAGGAGGAAAGGCTCCTGGCATTTCCTAAACCAGGAAATGAGGTCAGGTGGTCAGCCCAAGATCCACCTGCCTTGAATCCTGGAAAAGAAACTACAGAGGGCTTCGTGGATCCTAGGTCCTGTCTGGAAGAGAATTCAGTACAGAAAATTCCCTGACCTCTGCAGGGATTGAATCTAGCTCCTCCAGCTAGAAGTCAAATGCTTTATTACTTGGCTACTAGGTCCATTCTGTAAATATTCATGAAAAATTTCTAGAAAAACTCTCAGCAGTTCAAAAATTATTGAGCGCACACAATATGCCTAAACTGACTGTTTTTACGGCCCTAATTTTTCTAGGAAAGTAGGCAAAATAATAATAATAATAATAATGATGATAAGTCCGCTATCTACATTTAAGTTATCTGTGGTGATTACTGTATGTTTAATAGTCCAAACTGGAAATTTCGTGCACAGATCTAAGAAGATATCTGGAGCTTTTCCAGATTTGCTTCGTATCTGGATGGGCCGTAGGATTAATCTACCCTTCAAATGGGGAATTTTGTCATCAGGTGGATGAGTATGTGACTCACAGCGGCCTGAAATAAAAGCGATCTTTAACTTTACAGTGCTTGGTTTTAATGCATAATTTAGATGGCACCAGATCATTTATCTTTTCTATTTGTCACAAAGTATCCGTAGTGAGCTGGAAACGCAAACCTACAAAGATTAAAACGGTACGAAATAATTTCCTTAGCAAAGGAAAAAACAAAATAAGAATTTACATTCATATTCAACAAACCCTTATTATTATTAAACACTTTATAATAAAGTTAAATTCTCCATTTGTATTTAATAAGTAATGAATCACTGTTGAGAAAAATTACTGAATTTTTATTGCAAAAGTTTTGGAGCTACAGAATGAATGGAAGAAGTACTTGAGTACATTCTGAACAAATCAGAAATAAATCTTATGACAAAATGTATAGGTCTATTTTGATGAAAAATTCAACTTCATTTCCCTTTAAATCAAAAGTAGGAATTTGTCAAAATATTTGATAAATTCCTGCTCTGGCAGTAGTTTGAATCATTTTCTTTATATCTTCATTTGCAATCTTATATCAAGAACATTGAAACTGTGTGTTCTATAAGTTCACTAAAGAGCTACATTTGAGTGAAAGTGTAACTATTGAACTGAAAAAGAGAAGTCGAGGATGCAAGAATGAGAGTCTCAAATTGTCATTAAATAAAAATGTATTAAGATGTTCTTGCAGATATCCTAAAATTTAATGAAATAACTACCATTAAATGCTATTTGATAATTTCACTTTGATTAATTTTCACAGCTTTCAAGCGCTTTGTGTTTAATCGTAGTCGTTAAAATTTATGAAAATTTGCAAGGTTGGTATAATAAATGACAAAGAATTCATCTATAGATAATCAATCAGGATTAATATATCTTGGTGTGCAAAATCCCAAAAAGAAAAAAAATTGTTAATGTGTCCTCTTAGTTTTTTCATGAAAGCAGCTAAAACTGTCTCAAGAAATTATATTTTGCTCATAAGCTTTATCAGGAATCATTCATCAAGTATTGAAATAGAAAATATCTCTTATAAAATATCCTGTAACAATGCCAATAAATGATGCTGTTAATGTTTCATAGAAATAAACACAAAAGAGAAGGCTTCCTGAAAAGAATTGAAGAAGAAAGATGCAAAAGAAAACATGACTTACAAACAGAGGAAAAGATGCTTTCAAGAAAACCCTCAACATGTTACATATAAATTCTCCAATTTTTAGTACAAGGAAGACTGATATACGAGCACCTGAGATAATGCTTAAGGCAGGACATGCAAATATAGAACAGTGAGAAAATTACAAGAAAAAATTTGTTTGTGTTCCAAACATCTGATTTTTTTAAAAAAATTTGATTAACCTTTCTTTCTAGTTATGCAATTAATGTAATGTTTTAAGTATTACAGAAGTTAATACTATAATGTTTTACTTAAATTCAAACATTTGGTTGAGATACTTAATCTTCGCTACGGATACAGATACAGCAAGTTTCCAAGTTTTTCTTTCTTTCTTTATCAGAACAACATCTAAGATTCATCTTATAGCTAGTTGAATTTTTTTAAACCTAAGATAGATGAAAGCAATGGTAGTCTTTGAGAAAAAAAAAAGAGAATAATATTAGACAGTAGCAAGAGCACACATAGGATTTTTTCCAGGAAGGGACAAAATGTATTAGCAATGTAAAAACATTTGTAACAGTTGTACTTTAAATTGTGAAATTAAATAAAATATAACTAAAGTAATTAGTTATAATAAATTTACCAGTTTTCTATCTTTTAGTCTACTTGAGAGCAAAAAAGTATTCTATTACTTTCATTTATACTGAAAATGCCAGGGTGGGGGTAAATGCCTCCCCTTTGTCCATTTGTGCAGGCATCCATGAGCAGTAGAACTGTTTACACTCTGTAACTATGTCGTATCTATGTGGAATAAGACTAGGGCCATGTTTTAAAAAAAAATAAACACTTTACATGTATTAGAAGTAAAATATTTTTATTTATTTATATAGTCAGTTGCATAAAAGGGAGATGAATGATTGATTAATGATGCAGAAAATATGCATACTACAAAGAGGACTCAAGATATCGTAATAGAAGATTTGCTTAAAGGAGATTGACATTATTATATTTCAAGATAATTCATTATCAATATTATAAATTTGAAGAAACAACAAGCTAGTAAGTTAAAACTTAAGATTTAATAACAGAATTATATTAATCAATCATCTTGAATTATTGTTTAGAAGAGCAATTTTGTTAATGGTGATTAAATTTTCTAGATTATATCTTGTGAAAAAAAAAAGCAAATACTAAAAGAGCTGAAGCAAATTCTGTAATTATAGAATGCTTCAAAAAAGAAAAAAAATGAATAGGAATAATGAGTTTATAATAGGACTGCAAGACAGAACATTTAACTTGGAAGAATGTTTGAACATTCTTATTTGGATTGATGGAAAAAAAAATAATTGAAACTAAAACAAAATAAAATTAGAATATTTCCTAATGAAATGAATTGATATATCATTATTGCTAAGACTGATTCAGAGAAGTATTATGCACTAATATTATTTACATGTGGAGATAAAAAAGATACTGTTGATTATTTAGAGGTTGTTTGAACAGCTACGTTTTAAAGCTAATATTTTTCTAATTAATAATTAGCAATTACAGTCCTTTAAGGTCAGTATGTCATCTATCTGTATGTAGATGTTGATATTAGTTAATGAATCACAACAAATTTTGAGGTACATTTAGAAAGATCAAAAATACAAGGGTCATTCAATAAGTAATGCAATACATTTTTTTTTTCTCAAAGTAGATTTGTTTTATTACAGTTTTAAATATATCACCTTGTTCCTCAATTCTATAACTACAAAAAAACTATTTTTCAACATAATTTCTGTTCGAGTCTATGGCCTTACGCCACCAAGATGCCAGAGCTTGTATGCCTTGACTATACTGGTCTGTGCCTCAGCCAATTTCTTACTGCGTCACGAACTTCCTGATCGTTGCAATATTGCTTTCCCCAGATTGCATCCTTTAGAGGTCTGTGTAGGTAGAAGTCCAAAGGTGCGACATCAGGGTGGATGAGGGAGAACAGTCCAGTGACGTTTTGTGATCTCATAGGTATACAAACTTGAGTGTGGTCTGTCATTGTTGTGGAGCAGGAGAAGTTTGTTCACATCTTTGTGGCCATGAACAAGACGCCATCTTGAACACTACCTACAGTACTGCCAAACAGCAGAGAATTACGAAACAATTTGAGAAAGTGCTGGAATGTTTGTCAATACTGTACAGAAAATTTCACGTTTTTTTCATCAAATATTAGCCGAGAAAAAAAATGTGTTGCATTAATTATTGAACGATCCTCGTATAAGATTATGGCAGAAAAGATAAATTATTAAAGAAAAATATTAAAAAAAATTAAGCAAAATAATGCTGAATGACATACAGCAAATAAAATATTTAAAAGAAGATTTATACAGATAACGTAATGTTGATCTTATATTTCATAAGAAAGGAATCTTCAAATGTGTTGTTCGTAGAAAAGTCACATAGGGCTGTTTGGAAACTACAACATAATTTGAAATTGAGAGATGATATTCATAATGACTCATCAGATTGCAAATGGAAGAAGGCTGCAATGTAACAAATTTTAATATCGTCAACAAATTCCTTGGAAGTTCATTATACCAGATGTACAAGGATAGATGTACGAATGTACAGAAATTATGATATTTTTGAAGCACAATCTGAATATTGAAAAAAAAACTTCTCCTGCATACATTTAGTCAAATAAACAGCCAATTTAAAACTTTCAAAACACAAATATAATGCGGGAAATATAAGCTGAAGCTTATATGGAAATGGGTTGCATAATTAAGCTGCAGTATAAAGGCTAAGTATAAGCTTTTAAAAGTAGTATGTATGCAATAAAAGGAGTATTCTGTCTTTAATTTACTAAATGGTGCAAGTTGTTCAGATGAGCAAACTTCAAGCCCTATAAACATAAAAACAAAAAAGCACAATATAGTAAATTGGAGTCTATTTGCTATCTGTTATCAAAAAAATGCAGTGGCATACAAATTGCTTTCAGAATTGATTCAGCTCTCTGATATTGGCAATTTCTGCAGAAAAGGACACAACCAAATTCTTGAAACTTGACGATGGTTGAAA
Organism: Thereuonema tuberculata; assembly: GCA_023159025.1. Classification (NCBI taxonomy): domain Eukaryota; kingdom Metazoa; phylum Arthropoda; class Chilopoda; order Scutigeromorpha; family Scutigeridae; genus Thereuonema; species Thereuonema tuberculata. The sequence goes on from JAFIDM010006943.1 coordinate 20,613,039, forward strand.
TGAAGATTACAATTCTCATAAATTATTCAGTTACTGGTAAGGATAGATGTTGATATTTTACTTTGATAAGAAGTATATTGTGTTGGATAAACTCACTGTCTGGGAATTTTCATACTCTGGTGTGAGATATACAAAAACTGAAAACAGAACTGCACCAGGCTTAACGTAATAATCTACATTTCCTGAAGAAAGCCCAAGGTACCGGACCGAAATATTGAGTTTGTCTCACCTCAGGAGTGCAAAAATAAATTCCGACAATGAGTTTACCCAGTATTGAGACCCATTCCTCCTTCAGAACCAAACTGTTTCGAATTTTTTTTATAAGTTACCTTTCAGAAATGTTTAAAATTTTAACTATACTTTGTGACAATCTTTCCCATTTGAACATTTTCCTAAATGTACTATAGTTGTCTCATTTCTATAAAAATTTTAATTACTGTCACTTTGAAGTACTAGCAACTGTCCTTTGTTCGTCTTCTCTTCAAAATATCCTCTTAAACAGGCAAAGAAAAAACCCAACAACATTCTTTTCTTCTCTTCTATATAAAATTCAGGATTCCTGCTGCAATCTAAATAAAATGAAACTAAAAAAACAAACAAACATAAAAACTGAAATCGATAGGATTACAATGAAAGGACACATGGATAGATGAATGAATTCATTAATAATAAAAATAACTCCCTAACCAAAAATGGTAACTGGAGATATTTATTTCTCCATACAAAATTCAATACACTTCTATCCTTATAAAAAAAAACAATAACACGTATTTGATGTATTTAAGAGAAGCATTTACTATAATAATATTATGACAAATCTTAATAATAAAAATAAAAATATAACAATGGGCGAGACCAAATTATTTACAAGTGACATCCTGGAACAGCTGTTTCACGCTCGTTGGCGATCATCAGCTGTTCCAGGATGTCACTTGTAAATAATCTGGTCTTACCCATTGTTATTATTAATAATTCATTGTGCTTTAAAAAAATTCATCGCGGCCTGCACACTGCTGGCACATGAATTTTCTCACTAATTTTTCATTGGTGAGTTTTTCATTGTGTATTTTTTTTTCATTGTGTATGTGTTAAAAATAAAAATATGTTCCCTTTCCAAGTTCATTAGTTTAAAAACAGCAAAGTAACTGAATATATTATAAATGAGGGGCTCGGTGGAAAAGAAGCACATGTCACAAAATTAAACTTTTACAGGAAAGCAAGTTTTAGAAAAATTAATTGCCAGTGAAGAGTTGGTGTCTACTTGTAAATATTTAAGCTGATTGTGAAGGTAGATGATAAATTGTAGATGATGGTTAACGGAATGGAGACACCAAAAATTCTCTTAAACAAATTCCTCCAGTTCTTCTCAATTTTTTTTAATACTCATTATCATCCATTATCAATTGTTTTATGTTATTACGAAGCTCTATTAATGGAGGAATAGTTTCTTATTTTTTTTTTTTTGGTACTTTCATGTAGCAAAGAATACTGAAAAATTACAATAAAACAGAAATGACTCTATAACCAAATTATTTTAGTTAAGCATATGGATGACAACATTTATTAACATCCACATACATTAATGATTAAGTGTACTTTAAAATGCAAATGCTTTTAATTGTCTGCAAGTTAAAATATTCTGAAATAAACAAAATTTTTTAATGCTTGATTGCCCAATTCTACTGATGAGTTGTCAGATCAATGTTGTCGTTTGTATATTTGTCAATACACAAAATAAGATGGTTCATAATACGTCTCAGTTTTCTACTCCACGTTTTACTCCTGAAGAAATGATCAAAAAAACTCTTAAAGAATGACACCTAAAGCATAATCTAGTAGCCAAGTGTTTTAAAGTGTTGCATTGAAACACACAAAATGCTTGCAGTGATAAATTTGAATTCACTACAAATTTGATATACTGGGTGATTCATAAAGTACTGGAAAGTACTGGTGGTTTTCACCTCCCCATATCTTTCAAACTACTGCTCATAAAAATCTGAAACTTTTTATATAAAATCGTATAATATAATATAAGAGTTATATTTTCATGTTATTATTTATTCATTATTATTGAAATTCATTTTATTTGTGTTAAAACACCCCCAATATATCGAAATTATTATCCAAAAGAATTAATCGACTTCTCCCAAAAAAGTCATTTGTCAGAATGCATTTTCAAAAAAATATAGTTTTTTTTTATAAATTAAACAAAGGAATTAATGACAAAAGTGTTTAGATTAAATTTTCCTAATTAGGTTTCTGTATCATTTGGATATTGGATCCAGACTTTTAGAGTTTAAACAAGATCACAACAGTTACCTAAATACACGATATATTGGGGATGTTTGAACGCAAATAAAATGAATTTCAATAATAATGAATAAATAATAACATGAAAATATAACTCTTATATGTTTGACGATTTTATATAAAAAGTTTCAGATTTTTATGAGCAGTAGTTTAAAAGATGTGGGGCGGTGAAAACCACCAGCACTTTCCAGTACTTTATGAATCACCCTTTATATATTTTTTTAATTATTGAAGTTATTTTATTTATCTTTTTGTTTTATTTTATGACTTTTTTATTTTTTTAATCATACCTGGTGGAAGCATTCAAAATAAGAAGTGCCTATTGTGACAAACAATACAAAAGTAATCCTTGCACAGGTACATATAAATATCCAGCTATTTTAATGTATAATTGTTACGTATTAATAGATAGTTTATATTTAAATACATTCATTATATATGAATTTTGATTATTCTTTAACGCCTGGAGACAAATATTTGAACTCATCCCTGCAAATATTTGTATCATTATAGTGCATTAAGCAGCTCAACCAATGGAACACATGTCATAATAAGATGTTATTTTATTAAGAGCTTTTCTGTTTTAAAAATTCTTTTGTTTGTTTTCTCAGAAAGTAGGACCAAGTGCCACAGCAATTCTATTTGGCACCTGGGGTGTAAATGTTTTGACTGCACTTGTTTTCTACTTTACAGTGTCTGGTGTGGGGACACCACTTGCACCAACCTTGCTACAGAGCTGATAAGAGCTTTATGGAGCAGAAAACTGAGACAAGTATCTCGTTATTTTGTCTAGATTTAGAAAGTTTGCCAATCGTTTCCATGGTAATTTCATGTAATTGTCTATGTTCATCTCCATTTGAATCTTCCATTCATTGCTTCTTGAGCTTTTCTTTTTTGGGATGTAGATAGATTTGAACTGAATAGGTCTGATGGATTTTAATGCAAGTAATAATGAAAAAATAGTTTCAGTAAAAGGTTATTCTATAGAAAACTTTCATAACTTCATTTAAAATATATCAATACACACCATAAATACTCCTGTGATAAATGTTTATTCATAATATTTCGTTATCTCTTTGCGAGATAACTTCATCAGATGATAAAGATATTGATAATATATCCTTCTTCTTTAAAATTCATTCACATAAAAGGAATTTCATAATTCTTAATTAAATAAACATTAACAATCAATGTAATATTTAATGGTTTTTTAATGGTTTTTACTGATTCTTAAAACCATTGTTATTATAACAGATATTACATTGATTGTTAATGTTTATTTAATTAAGAATTATGAAATTCCTTTTATGTGAATGAATTTTAAAGAAGAGGAATATATTATCAATATCTTTATCATCTGATGAAGCTATCTCGCAAAGAGATAACGAAATATTATGAATAAACAGTTATCACAGGAGTGTTTACGGTGTGTATTGTTATATTTTAAAAGGTTATTCTGTTGTTAATTGACTTTGTGTTTTCCTGAATACTGGAGAACCTGCTAATGACAGCATATTTCCTATCCTACAAGGGAATTAGGATGTGATAATTCATATATATGGTATGGTATGTCTTCAAAGTGGAAATACAAGTAGGTATTCATTTTGTGATGAATTTTTTTTTTTTTTTTAACTTTAAGTAATGAACATCAGAAGATATTATTATCTAAAATTTTAAATTCTGATGAGGATTTTTTTTTTTTTGTTAAATAAATCTAACTAACAAAGGCATAACAACACAGATCTCAATTAATTTTCATAAGCATTTAGCACAGAAATTTTTAAAACTAAATTACAAAGTATCCAGATACATCACAGAAAAACCATTGTGACCATCGTGCAATTTTTTATTGATGCTTATTAAATGCAGAATTTAGCTGAAATTGTGCAAATTTCTAACATAAATTATTTTTAATGTTTTAATTTAAACTTTTTATGAATTACATCCGCTAGATTTTCAGCCAACTTCTACATTTAACAGTCATCAGAAGGAAGTTCTATGATGGCCATAGACTTTTTCATAATGAAAGCAGACACCTGTAATGGTTTTTAAAATGTATATTCTAATTGTTTTATGAGTTATTTATACTTGTTCTTTTATTGATGTATTAGTTAAAAAAGAAAGTTTAAAACAAATTAAAAGGTTAGCAAATAAATACAGGATATCCACAAATGATTGGAGTGGTTTCATGATTGTACTGTGGGTGTACTACTTAACATATCATCGAAAAAATAGTACAAAGAGAAACTTTTCAAGTTTTTGTTCCATTTTAAAGATCTCGATATGTCCACCGCTAGTGACTCCACACACATCAACTCTGTAATCAAGTTCTTCCCACACTCGATGTAGAATGTCAATACCAGCAAAAGCACAGCAGATGTGAGTCCGCAGTTCTAGCAGATCAGTAGATAATGGTAGCACAAACACTGTATCTTTCACATACTTCCATACTAAAAAGGCACAAGGGGTTAAGTTAAAGGAGCGTGGAGGCCAAGGCAGCAGTGCATAATCATCATTCCTGTACGACCAATCCATCGTATTCACTGAACACTGAGATGGATTGGTCGTACTGGCAATGATGTTCTTTTTGTTAATTTTGTTAGTTTTTGGAAAAATCTGTGGAGATGAAAAGATGATTTTTTTCCCTTCATAAATTGCTTTTTTTTTTACAACCTACCATAAGAGTCTGTGATTTAGATTTTAGTGCATGAGTGGATAATACCAGCAGTATTTATGTACACATGCATTTTAACATTCTTAATTTTTTTTTTTTTTTTAAATGGGGCTTCCATTTTTATTGAAATTTCTTCAAAACAAAAATATTTATGTTTACCTGTAAATGACTCAGGAAATTTACAGTAATTCATAAGTAATTCCAACGCAGGGATAAGATCAAAGTTGAAGTTAAATTATTCGATCCAAGTTTAAATTACCAAGATATTTACAATAATACTAAATATATTAAAAACTAAATTCATGGCTTAGTTGTGTGTAGTTGTAATTAATTAAAGTTGTAAGTACAAAAAAAGTTGTAGTTTAAAATAGTCAATTGAAACTTCATCTAGAAACACAAAGTAAAAACTGACAAGGCAGAAATGAAAAAAAAAAAAAAAGCCTTATTTCAATTTTTGCTGTTTGAAAAGGCACAAGGGGTTAAGTTAGGGGAGCGTGGAGGCCAAGGCAGCAGTGCATGATCATCATTCCTGTACGACCAATCCATCGTATTCACTGTACACTTTTAGAGTCTCCTTATAATTGGGAATAGAAGTCTCTACACAGTGAAATGACCATTAGATAAAGTTTCCATTTCTTAAAGATAAATACTTTGACTTTTATTGTCTAGTTCTTGCAGAGTTTATTCTCATGATTTCCATCTCTTATTGATTTCTGTGAAAGGATGACTTTTTGACTATTTCGTTGTGATATCCTTGAGTAAGTATGGTTTTATATCTGCAACTACTGGTTATTACAGATTTGGTTGACATTAATCAATAGTTCTTTCATCAAAACAGACTCCTTGTCTAACCCCAGCTGAAATTAAGCTTTAGATACTTATATGCATATATATTGATTTTGGTAGGTACCGAAGCAATAAGTAAGAAATTATGGGCAAAAAAAATGGAGTTTCTAATATATTTGTTTTTCTATACCCTCAGTTGATCTTTTAACTTTTTTAATTTTTCCTTTCTCTCAATTTTTAGTTTCTTTAATTTAGAACACAATTTCTTATATCCTAAATTCTGAATTTCTTTTCTGTCAACGAATATTTTTTGTTTGTTTTGCAATCGTACCGTACAGATATTTTAAAGTTGTCAAACTACATCTTGTTTAAACATATAAGCAAAATGTATTAATATCGTTTTTACTGTTATTTATAAGTATAGACGTTATAAAATTTCCATATAACTTTATTTATCATTCATTCAGGTTTGTAATTTGTATGTTTTCATTGCTTGGAATGGGTCAAAAACGTATTTACATGCCTGGTGAAATGTGCAAATTATTATTATTCAAAATATTTAGTAATAGAATTTATCGGCTAGACTTTACTTTACGGCACAGGTTGTGATGACAGACGAACAAACATAAGGTAAGCATTTTTCACCCTTTTCTTTTTTCAACCAAAAACAATTACGCTTAGGTTAGCCAAGTTAGGTTGGCTTAGCTGCAGGATATAACCCTTC
>JAFIDM010006943.1:20619542-20640009 GCA_023159025.1 Thereuonema tuberculata
CAAATTTGGTTTAGGTTAGCCAAGTTAGGTTGGCTTAGCTGCAGGATGTACGTATTGATAAATAACCCCGCCATTTTCATCCACTCACATCACACAATCGAAAAAAAAATTAGTTCCAAACCTGTGCCGGAAAGTAAAGTTTACCCAATTTATCTTCTGGGCTTGAAAAAAGGGAGAAAACGATTAAACAAAAATAAAAATACATAAATATCAGAATTTAAGTGAAATATTAGAGACAAGAATTAGGTAGAAAGAAATTGAGACAACTTCTTATGAGAAATCAGAAAGATAAAATAAAAAAAAAAGTCCCAATATATTTTTGCTTGAATTTCGATACTTGTTTCCTGCGATGTAAACATACCAAGCTGACATCTTGGTCTGATGACACTAAAAGGAGAAATCAACAAGAAAGGCAGAGGAGGATCAGAAAATGTGAAACGAAATCTAAAAACATTTAAGGCCCACTAGAAAAAGTTTACTAGGAAAAGTTTGTTTGTTGGTTTTCATTATTTTGTTCAATGATAAACATTTTATACTTGATTTTTATGTTATACATTTTTTCTTTTTTTCAATTTCGTTTTATGTGATATACAGAGCAGGGATTGAAGTTGGCAATCAAATATAAAATTTTTAAACAGAGAAATGAATATTTTACATCTAAATATTTGGTAACATTCTATGAAATCTCATCTGAATTAGGGCTATTTTAAATTTTTTTGGAAGAAAACGATTCGTTATATATCCTAGGAATAACATTGATGGAAAACTTCGGTTTTTTTTTTTTTTTGTTAGGTAAGAAAATTTGAATTTAAAGCGGGACTTTAGCTGCAGCACAAGTATAAAACAAATAAAATGGCGGTCTTAGAAACATTTGGAAATCCGCGAGTCAGTCTGAAATGGAAAGTAGGTTTTTTTTCGGGTGTTTTTCCAAACGAAACATCCTGGAAACTATCATATATATATAGATTCTGTTGAAAGGGTAATCTACAAACAGTTTTTGGAATATAAACGTTTTTAAGACTAGCTACTGGAATTAGTGCAGTGAATAAATAACGTATTTACAGTATCTACACTGCTTCACCTAAACGAACTTTTCAGACTTTGCATAGAGATACGGTTAAGATGTAGTATGGAAAAAACGATCGTTTCATCTTACTATTTGCAATTTTATTCTGAATGAATTGTATAGTAGATAAAATTTAGACAGCCCCTAGACATGTAATAATAATATTGTTATTATTAAGACAACGTCTTACCACAACTACCCTCGCATCAGCGTCTTCGAAAAGTATATAATACTAGCAAGATTCTCTTTATCTTCAGACATAAACGGAGCAGCTGTAGCAGTTATACATTTTATCTTGTCTGAAGATGCACCAGAAACCCTGTATGTTTTCAGTGCTGTTGTAGAACAATGCTTTTGTTCAGCGAACGATCTGTGAATAGCATCGTAGGTAGGTTTACAACAATGTTCACATATAACAACCGAGTTATGGAAAGTTTGGACGAAAAAGTGTTTACGATCTGCCTCAGTAGATGGCTCACAGATAATCTGTGGTAGGCCTATTGACGATATTTGGATAGATGGATGGCTACTAACGAATTGATATACTCCCAGATAGCTCTGACAATAAAAATATCCCAGAAAGCTCTTGGAAGATTGAAATAACCTAAGATTAGTACTCCTCAGGTGCAAATGGGAAGCGATGAGGCCAAGTTTAATGTCTCCATAATCACTCTGAAATTACTTTTATATTATCAAGATAAAATATGCAACGACCTGACGCGAGAAATGCAACGTAACATGAAGGCCGATTCAGTCAACAGCATTTAATAAAATAACATACTTTTTATTTCAGTTAATGGAACAAAAGATCATAAATATCAAATATAAATACAATTTAATATTGGTTGCATTCAAAAGCTTTTCAATAGAATTCGTCTTCAGTTAAAAATTCAAGTGAAAAAGTTTTAATTGGCGAATGACCTAATTTGAAACAAACTAAGTTTTTATGTTTCCAATTAAAATTCATTAATTAACTTGCTCCATTCAACCAATTTGCTTCTACTGTATTGTAGGTTATACAAAGTGAAATTTACAATTATCAAAGTTTTATAATTACAAAGATAAGTAGTTATTTTTTAGCTTTTTAAAATTATTACTAAATTCAACATACCACATTTCAAATTTATAATTTGTTAATTCTATACATTCTTAGTTTGACTAAAATTACGGGCTTTTTGACTATTTTATTTCACACTTTAGGGATTTCCCTCATTTATAATTTCTTATTTTACCCATTTATAATTTCCTAATTTCCTTTTTATTAATTTTCTTTCATGATAAACGTTAAAATGAAAACTATTTCAAAATTTACTAATGTTCGTCATGGAAATAAAATATTCTCGAAACTTAATTATACAAATATATTTATCTATGATTTTGAAAGTAAATAACTAAATAAATAAATATGCCGTTTCAATTTCCAAATGTTAATTCGATCTTAAAATGTAAAATAGATCAAGTTTCTACAACCTTAATATGAAAATTTTGTACGTGTGTAAAATTAATAGAACAGTTCCAAACAAGTTCATACACAAACTATTTAAAAATATTGAAAACATTAAAAATATTTAATCATACGACCAGGTTTCGACCCGGACTCGCCGGCCGTTTCCGAGTACAATACCAGTGTGGGACAGGCTGCTTCGAGCTGATATTCGAAAATATAAATCTTAATATATAAAAAATGAATGTTTGTTTGTCCCGTATGCGTTCCTATACCATTCATCAGATTGCGATGAAACTTTGGTAAGTTGTTGTGCGCATGCCCGCGAAGGTTTCTGAATTAGTAGAACCATTTTACAACATCTGGTGCGCGAGACATTACAACAAATGAGTGTATTTCCGGTTTCAACGTTTCCGGTGCGACTCGCATTTGCAATGACCATCAACAAAGCACAGGGACAATCGCTACAACTGTGTGGACTAAATTTGGAAAATCCATGTTTCACACATGGACAGCTGTAGGTGGCCTGCTCACGCGTCGGAAAACTTTCTGATTTATTCGTGTATGCACCAGACGGAAAAACAAAAATATTGTGTATCCAAAAGCACTTCAATAAACAGAAGTAAAACACAAAAACTTTCTTTCTTTGAGTGGCATTGCAACGCATGCCGGGTACAGCTAATATAATATATATGATACTCGAAAATATAAATATAAATTAAATATTTTTAATGTTTTCAATATTTTTAAATAGTTTTTGTGTCTAGCCTTTTTTGGAACTGTTCTACAACCTTAGTACCTATATAAAACCTCAGGTGTCTATTTTGCTAAAAGCTAGGAATATAGGGATTATTAATGATACATATCTTTCAACGATTCCTAAATAACTCATCTAATTGACGTTCACATATATTTATTAAGATAAAGCACAGTTCTCAAATACATAGTCCGATATAATAAATACAAAGTCATCACGTTGTCGTAAAAGACAATTTACGACAATTAGTACAGAGAAAAGTGATTAGACCTAGGCAATGCTTTTTCAAGGGCTTTTCACTGTTATATATAAACTTTTATAAAAAGTGCATCGTATGTCTTCATTTGCCTAGGGCTCAATTAGCCTAAAGCCCTTACAAATCCAAAAATTGCCATCTTCTAAAGCAATTTCTAAAGGGAAATACAGGCACACCCTATTTCCAAAATAAATAAATATTATATACATGATTTATTTGTTTTAAATCTATTTGAACAAAAGCGAGCAAACTTAATATAACCACAGAAGAATAGTGTGAGTAGGACCGTATTGCATTGCTTCAGGGAAGATTTTTATCAGTCGTTAGAAAACAGCAGAGTTTTGTTTACAGTTTGCTGCATGTCTTAAGTTCTTAAAGGTAAATCAATGCCTATGCGATATATATATATATTTTTATATATGTTTAGTTCTAAATAAGAATAGAAATTCTATTTACAAGCTTGTAAAATGAGAATCAATTTATTTCCATTTTATCAGCTTGTAGATAGAATTAAAGTATTATTAATAAAAACTTATAAGTAGAACTGAAATACGGTCAAACTTGGATAATTCGAAGTTAAACGGACCAGAGAAAAAGTTCGAAATATCTAAAAATTCGAATTACCTATATTCTCTTAAACAGAAGAGATAAATAAAAAAGATTAACTTCACGATCAAAGATTTAACACGTAAACTTTACCTAAGAATACTGCTACATTTTTTTCTCATTAAATCAAATATTTTTTAGTAGCTTAATTATTCATCACTTTTTTTAAAAAAAGGCAGATATTTTTAATTGCTTCATTGAATGCAATCTTTGTGACATAGCATATGATTCCTATCAATTGATACAAAAATAGAATCTTCTAAATTAGACTGACCTTCAAAAAAGCGTCGAAGTTCATGTATATGCACCATAGCTTCCTCGGAAATCCCCACATAGTGACATTCCAACCCTCGCTTTTGTTTTCCTTATAAGACCGTTAAAATAAATAATGTATCTTAGCTGAAAAAAGTCTCAGGAACAATTTTTACCCTAATATTTTAAGGTCAATCGTACAAAAAAATTCGATTTATCGAAAATAAAATTCGAATTATCCACGATTTTTTAACATTATTTTAATACAGAATTCTAGGGACCGATCAATAATTTCGAATTATCCAGAATTTCGAATTAAACAAGTTCGAAATATCCAAGTTTGACTGTATTAATAATAAAATGCTGGAACTAAACCGAATTTACTAGAGTTGAAGCTAGGGCTTCTGTAGTATTCTTCTCTAGCATTTTAAACACTTTTTTCAGTGAATCAACAGGAAGGTGCTCTTCGATCTAATTAATAATAATTTTTTTTTTTTTAGATTCCGTGGAACATAGAAAAGAAGTAATGTAGCAATGTAAGACTCATGAGAATTATAACAATATAATGACTAGAAGTCCTTAGAAGCAACGAGTTGGCTGATGAAGGGTTATTTTTGCAAGCAGCAACAGCAAGTCCTTGTGGGCAGTAGAAGGTAATAACAATGCCTTTTTTCCAATTTTGACATTTCCCGACGTCCTCTTCCAAACCTTGACATCCAAGTCCAGTTGGGAGAAGATAATAATGCCCTAAATGAAACAAAATTATTCATTTTACAATAATTTATACTTATAAAAAATTCAGAAAATAAAGTGGAAAAAATCATTAAAGAAGTAATATAATAATTATACAGGGTGTATCAAAACTATCTGTACAAATGGGAACACTAAGACAAAACTTTTTCAAGTTTATGAATGTATGTCCGCTAACGACAATCTTGGGTGCTAGAGGGCGCTATTTAACGGCGCGGCACTGCAATCGGGCTAGACCAGGCGAAGTAGGAACGAAGAATGTACTTGTGGGTTTGTCGCAGCATTTTAAATCGGACATATTACATATAACAAAGAAGTGTTTCTCGACTGCTGGGATGGCTGACATTCATCTGCACTTTTTCTGAAAAAAACATGTTGTTCACACTTGTTTCCATTCATTTAAGTTTGTCTTCGGTGTTCCATATCTCTTCTCTAGCCGATTGCAGCGCCCTCTAGCACCGAAGGTTGCCATCAGTCGTTTTGTCTTGGTGCTCCATATCTCCCATTAAAATCTGTATAGAAGTTTTGATACACCCTGTATCAAATAGTTTTTACTAATTTTCACACAGTGTGCTTATAAGGTCGTCTGTCACATAAGCTTTTATAAACCTCAATAAATGAAAAAGAAGCCTACCTTGCTTAGGACGAGTTGAGTAATCATTGGTAGCTTGAAGGAAACCCTCTAAATAACCCAGAGTTTTACAGACAACTTCGGCATCGTGTTTGGTCCACAATTGCGCACAGAGAGGATGCCACATATCCTCTCCTCTTACCTCCACTCGACCTCTGACCTCCGTTGCATTTTTCACCACTTGATGGAGGCGAATTTCATCTTTGATACCTTTTGTTTTTGAAAGGAAATTTACTATTTTGTTTACGATGGAATAAATTAGTTATTAAAAAAAAATAATATTAATAAAAACATATGAAATCAATTTTACTCTAACGTATCTTTTTATTATTTTATTTTTCAAATTTTCTTCCGAAAACAAAATTAACGAAAAAATTAGTTTTTCTTAAATTTCTAAAAATAAAGTTTCTTCAAATGGTTTGATGGTTTTTTTTGTTTATGGAAAAATATTCTTATCAAATTTAAAGTTTATTGAACAGTTTCTTAATTTAAGCGCAAGATTACTAAGGAAGTAATGATTTCTAGTCTTGTCAAAACACTGTAGAAAATTATAAAATACAGAACAATCGGAGAAAGGCAGAATTATTAAATAAAACTTACATTAATTTATGAATTATGAATTATAAATTATGATTATTATGAAATTATAATAATATACGATTAGAAAATAAAATGTTACTAATTTCTTAAACAACAGCAAAACGGATACTACTACCCTTGCAGTTTTTTCTGGTTAATATTAAATTAACAATTAAAGTTAGTTAAAGTTGCGATCAGGCCAGAGGACCGCGCAATGCAACTGGAGGGTAGGCTCCAGTGTTCAGAACCTACGGGACAAAGTTGAGGACGGGGGGGGGGGTCGGCCCGTCGCTCGCCCGCCTTTAACTCCCGGGAAAGAACCCCCGGTACCCATTCTATAGAGGGCTGGGTAGACCCTAGGGCCCGTTTGGAGGAGAAAGAAGCGTGGAAAAATTCTCGTCCTCCGCCGAGGCCGGGAAGCGAACCCGCCACCTCCACCCCGCAGCCAAGCGCCCTTACCCACTCGGCTACCGGGCCCACAAAATAACAATTACTATTTTATATTAAGGATATTTCAGATCTTTTTGAAATTCGTGGATATAATTTTAAAATGTTGTATTTTTCAATTTTTTTACTTCTTTCTGTCTTTTTAATGTTCTTTTCATAGACTAAAAGAACAGAATTTAACTTCACAGCCGTTACTTCTCTTTTAAATGAATTATCTTTACTTTATTTAAATGCTTTACAATTTTATTTTATCATACTACAGTTATTTACGGATTTTATCATCTTTCTGCCATTAATACTTGCACCATTAGGAAATAAAATTGAAACTTTCGGTTTCGTTTAGAAAGACGCTTCAAAACTGAGATTTTTATAAGAAAAATCACCACTCTTTCCTTCTTTCTTCAATAATAATAACAAAACTCAGATGCCTGAAAAGGTTTTCTAATAGTTAGGCCTTATTGAAAAAGAAAAAAATATCGTTGATCTTTTAAAGAGAAATTAAATGGAAGTGATATCATTATCCAATTCTTTTTTGATGTATTAAAGCATAGTTTAGAAATACAATATAAACCGACAGTTACTAATTAGCCATTGTATTTATTTAACTACATAGAAATTTAAGTATAATGTTAAAATATGATGAAAAAGAAAGCTAAAAAAATTGCACTTTCACAAAAGTTTAATTAATTATTAAAGAAATGTTTGTATCTAAACACTTTTTGACGAATCATCACTAAGCTATCCCGATGCATTTTCATATTAATTTTTCTCTTCAAAACAACGCTAACAATCCCGGTTCTGGACTCAAGCAAAAGCAGGCGACTGCAAACATTTTATTTATTTCATACAGTAGAGCCTCGATTATCCGCGAGTGCTGCGAAAATTTTTTTTAATTACGAACCTCAAAAAAACCAATTTTAATCCAAGCCAACAACAGGGAAAATACAATAGGCCCTGCAGTGCGAAGGTCGAAAATTACTGACAGGTTTATTGTGCATCGTGATACTATAGGCCTTCTCGGAATTTGTGGATGCAAACGTAGAGCAAAGGTTTCTGCTTTACTGTACATATTTTAAAAGTTTTACATATTATGTTTTTTGTACAATAAAACGTAGTTTTTAATGGTTAAATATTTTTTTCGTGTTTACACCTCATTTTTAGTCTTTTTTCGGGTTATCCGCGATTTTCGTTATCCACGAAGCCCTTGCCACCCAACCCGCGGATAATCGGGGCTATACTGTATATTTCTTTTTCCAATGCATCTAAAAATAAATATGAACTTGTAAAGCATCTGGGATTTCTATTTTCTTGTTTTTCATTTTCTTGTTTTTAATATTCTACAATTAGTTAAATTAAATTCAAAAACAGTCAATTGTTTGGGTGTTTTGAATATTACTCTGTATTTTCAACTTGAAATCATAAAAAATTTGTAAAATAATGATTTGTATTTTAAAATATTTTTTATTAGTGCAATAGTTATTTTTTTTAAAAATAACAATTGTTGTTTTTTTTTAAATTTGTATGGGATTAAATTATTTTTTTTTAAAAATTAACTATTGCAATAATAATAAATATTTTAAATACAAATCATTATTTTACAAATTTTTTATCATTTTAGGTTTTTATCAAGTCTGTTTGAGTTGAAAATACGGAGTAATACCTCTAAAACATCCACAAAATTGACTGTTTTTGAATTTTAATTTAATTAATTGCAGAATATTTTGAAAATTAAGAACAAGAAAATATAAATCCCAGATGCTTCAGAAGCTCATATATAAATTTTCAAAATTTTAGATGCATTGGAAAAAGAAATATAAAAAAGAAATAAAAGGTTTGCAGTCGCCTGCATTTGCTTGAGTCAGGATCTTAAAACTAAATCCTCAGTAAATCATTCTCTTTAAAATAAGTGGCCAAAAAGAAAAAAAAAACGCTTTAGGAACTTTAAGAAAATAAAGATTCTTTGAATTTATTATATATAGGCTGTATATATTTATTTATTTTATTATTTGATTTGGCGACAAACGATTTTCTCCACAATCATGCAATTTACAAAGATTTTTTGTTAAATTAAAAATAAAGAAACTATACTGGCACTAACCTTAATCTAAAGCTTTAAATAACCACGACGTTTCGGAGCTTCATGGATTAAGCCCCCTTTTCAAGTGGAACGAGTCACATTTAACAAAAAACTTTCCTTATCTGAGATTGTAAAACAGAAAGGAATGGCCATTCTCATTTTAATAAAAACACCTCCTGGCGACAGATGCTTTAAATACGCACAGGAAGTGGTCGTCTGCAAAGGTTTCAAATACAATCAAATGGAAAAAACTATTAGGAAATTTATTTAAAGGAACTAACACAATTATCAAAGCCCGTATGCCAACACATTTGAAGTGGAAAGGTCCTGATTATAGCTACCTAACAACCTGATCATGCAAGATTCATTTCCCGAGGTTCCATTTATGGGATTAGGTGTAAATCCTCTGTTAGAGGCAATAATAGTTGTTTATACGTAGGCCATTCCAAAAGGGAATTAAGTGCACGCCTAAAGGAACACGATTCTGCTGTAAGAAATGCTAATCTGTCTTACAGTACTGCCCTTCACTGCCAGCGAACGGGTCATTCGTTAGACTTGGGACAGATAGAGATTCTTGGTGTACGTAAAAATAAATATTTGCGTATCTTTTATGAATCTTGCATGATCAGGTTGTTAGGTAGCTATAATCAGGACCTTTCCACTTCAAATGTGTTGGCATACGGGCTTTGATAATTGTGTTAGTTCCTTTAAATAAATTTCCTAATAGTTTTTTCCATTTGATTGTATTTGAAACCTTTGCAGACGACCACTTCCTGTGCGTATTTAAAGCATCTGTCGCCAGAGGTGTTTTTATTAAAATGGGAATGGCCATTCCTTTCTGTTTTACAATCTCAGATAATGAAAGTTTTTCGTTAAATATGACTCGTTCCACTTGAAAAGGGGGCTTAATCCATGAAGCTCCGAAACGTCGTGGTTATTTAAAGCTTTAGATTAAGGTTAGTGCCAGTATAGTTTCTTTATTTTTAATTTATGATGGTTAGGCACGTTAATTTTGTTGTATGTATTTTTTGTTAAATGTTTTCTTCACAAAAACAATATGAAATAAGAAATGTAGTTATTCACTTTCTAAGAAGTTAAAAAGACACACCTAATCTTCAGTTATTTTCTAAAGATTTCGTTCACAAAAAATCCTTTAACAGGTAGCCTAACTATCGTTATTAGCGCTTATTGTTATCTAGCCACTCCTACTGCAAATCGCTCCTAATTCGTAGTCTAATTATAATGTTGAAGCTTTTTTTTGCTCTACACAATTCTTCAGTGCAATTTAAAGGGAAGATGCGAATGGAGAGTTAATCCCATCCTGTTCAGAGTTAGTACAACGTCAATTACAAATATTGATTACTTCCAAATATGGGACAAAAGAGAGTCATCAACAAGATGCTAAATTACCACATCAAAGAAAGATAATAAAAAAAAATAATAAAAAGAAAACCCTCAAAATAATAAAGAAAGTAGAGTTTAATTCTTTCAAGATCTTTTGTCTAAAGAATTTATAAAAAGACGTACTGTTTTTCGTATATTATAAATTATTGTTTTTTAATTTAATAGTTTAAAATCCTAATTATTAAAATTAGAAAATGTCATAAATTATTTATTCAGATTTGCAATGTCTTTTCGATAATATTTGCATGTCTCTGTAAATCAAAATTTTATCAGTAGGAATTGATCCAGATTAAATATTTTCTGGAATTTTATCTTTGAAAAATAAATGTCTTTAAAAAAAAATGAATTCTGATACGAAAACTTTTTCTTATTAAATTCTAAGAAAACGAAACATGTATCCTTGAAAAAAAAATATTAATTTTAAAATTAATTACTAATAAAGAAAAAAGAATATGAAATTTTTTACCAGATTTAATGGTGTTTACTTACTTTTGCTGAAGACTATCGTAAAAGGAGTCGAAAGAAGAATCAACACGAGGCAGGATGTGCACGTGGTCATTGCGGAGCAGACAATTGTTCCCACCAATGAAAAATTTGTTTGAAATATTTTTTTTTTTTTTGAAAATTGATTAATAACTGAATAAGTAGTTTGATAGTTTCTTAATAGTTTTCACATTATTTTATCTGTCTGGGACCGATGCGACTCGGGATTAAGAATGGACCAAGCTTCCAGACAGTCGGAGGGTTTCTCCCGACCATAGTGTCATCAGTTCTCATTAGAAGTAGATACGGCATCCGGGAAGAACCCATTCTCCATTTACGATCTATTTGTTTCCTGTCAGTCCCAACTAAGGTGGAGAAGACGGTTGGAAAATCTGCCATTTTTCTTTTTATACAGAAATAATACCTTTCCCTCACCCAGAAGGATTTAAATAATTATGGAGTATTATTTTATTAAAATGAGTTAACAGAGATTTTTCCTACTATATCTTTATAATTTGATTTATACACTAAACTCTCTATATTAGAGAGTTGTATAAATTGTATAACATAAAAGAACAGTCTACTGCTTATATTTCATTAAAAAATTAAAAAAAATTACTTTAAGTCATCAATATTTACTTTATATTAACTAAGAATTTTATTCTTATTCTTATTCTTATTATTATTATCGAAAAAGTTTCAAACCATGGATTTCCCCATAATATGTATTGTTATTATTATTATTATTATTATTATTATTTAACCATGCTTAAGAAATTCAGTAATTTGGATTTTCTTTACAACTTGTTAGAAAGGGGTGAGAGGGGCTTAAAATAAAATGTACCATATTTTATATAGTGAATACAGCGCTAAAATATCTCTTATTTCACTGAGTGTGTTTGGCAACCCTAAAAAGCTTCCCTAATTCAAAAAGAAATCACCGAACTTCTGGGGATAGCTCGTATTTTTAAATCCTTTGTTTGAAAAATAAAGGCTCTATGATTTGATTTTAGGAATTCCAAGAAATTCTAGTTCTGAAGTATCTTCCTGTAATATCTTGATTTAAGATATTGATTTCCTATCTTAAAGAAAAACTAAACGGGCTCGGTTCGAATCAATTTTCGGAAGATTACTCTGCTCTTCTATAGATGGCGCTTTATATTATTTACGTTACTTATATAATTATGTTGTATTTTTTTTCTTCTCTGAATTATAGTTAGACCGTTGGCGATCGATAACAATTGCCAACAATTCTAATGTTTAAGCAAATAGGATTTTTGAAGTCCGTCCTTGATTCAGGTAGTGTCTTAATGAGGCGAATCTTAATTTGCGGCAAACAGTAAGAATCTTTAGAAGTTTCTCTGTAGACCTACTTATGATAAACCATTTGGAACACAATTCATTATTAAACTTAATGGAACTACAAATAAAAAAAAAAAAAAAAAAAAAAAGTAAAGTAATTTTCATTACTAATGAAATTCAACGATGGCATTTGGCGGAAGGCATATCTCATTTTCGTTCTTTCAAATCTTATTAACCGTCTAATTAATATTTGAATCTCCATTTTGTTCTTTATTTCCTGAACTAATTTGATCATTCATGTCTCTTATTTATTTTTTTTTCAGTTATTAATTTCTCCAAATCAATTTCTTTCGTTCTTTGATGTTCTTCAAGATGTCAATAATATGTTTGCTTGATGTAGATTGCCATACAAACAGCAGTTTCTGTATTTCGTTTTGTTCCGTTTGCTACCTCATAGAAACGGAATATCAAAATGGCGCTTTTTGATAAGTGCGCGTTCAAGCTAGTGCATAAACATCGCTATGAACTTAAATAGGAAAAATCACGTAGGATATTTACTGAGATAAGTAATTAATTGAACTTTAAGCTAAAAGAATAAAGCAAATTTGAAAAACTTTCATCAGTATTGATATCCCAAGAATAAGAAAAACCAACCATTTCATACAAGATGCCAAGAGAAATTATTCTAGCAAATATTTGAAATGACAAAATCTAAACAAGGTAGCGATAGCGATTAGTAAACCAATCACAATGCTTCGCAACGGCTTCTGATACGTGAATGAAGAAAATTATTCAACAGTTATCATAAGCTAACAAGCTGTTTTCATTGAAAACTTTCCGATTTCTGAAAAGGTTTTCATGTTCCTCAGTCTCTGTCCCAGCTGCCAATGCGTTGAGAAAAGAATGCGTCATCTTGTCGCATAATTTTATGAAGGCGGTGAACTTGTGAAGACACAAACTCTACGCCTCTGAACTACTGTTGGCAAGACCTTTTCAACGACACCCTAATGAAGTCTCTAGCCCTCGTGGTTGCTGAGTAGATACTTGTTCACAGACAGACAGACAAACCGGGGATATTAGACTTCACGGTATCAGAAGCCTAAAAGAGATGGAATTTAATAGACTAGAAAATTGATTCGAAATTTTAGCATTATGCAATGAGCTCAGAATTTTAAGTCAAACAAAATGACAAAATAAAGACAGCCTCAATCAAGAAATGGCAGATGTCAAGTTTAGCAATTTCTTTCAGATGCTAACAAAAGTATTCAGAGGGAAAGAAAAATAGGATTAAGAAGGCTAAGGTTCATTAGAGGTTAGAAGTGAAGGTCTTCAGATTAAGTAACAATCTCTTTATTATTTTAATGTTTGAAACCAAAAAACAAAAAATACTTAAATTTGATGATTATGATGAAATTTTGACGATTGTAATTTTGCCTTAATAATGAATTTAATGTTTGTAACAGTTTATATGACTAGATTAAAATAGATATTTAAGGACTAAATTTTGGAAACGTAATTTTGAAAATAGAATCTGTAGATAAGTAATTAACAATAATAAGTTTTTCCCTTAAATATATCGTATTTCAAAATGGATTCGGGCTACGTGAGTTTATGAAGAAATTTTTAGAATTTCGAAATGAATAATGATCCAAGTTTCCTAATTAATTTAAATAAAAAGGAAATAAACATATTTATTTCAGTACGAAATAAAAAAACAACAACAGTAACGGCTGTTAGTATCGTTCAGGTAATTTTAGCAATTTTCAGTTATAAATTATTGTTTCAGCTATTAATTGAGCTTCAGCTATTGTTAATGCAGTGCTACCTGCTTTTTTGAAATTGAAATTGAAAATGTATAAAAATTGAAACATGAAAAAAGGGGAAATCTTGAGAATACACAATGTTTTATTTATTCACGCCTGGAGCTAACATCAATGGGAATGGCTGGAATGGAACTTTGTGCATTTTCAGTATTTCTCTTTTTTCAAATGTTGATTAATGCAATGTAGGCTTTCCGTAAGTTGAAAAGGACTAAATGTGTATAGTAAATGTGGGTGGCAATTTAAGATGTAATTTATTCTTTAAAGATCCTTCATTTCTCATTCAATGAATTCATTCAGTCCATTCCAGCACTTGCTTCTTCGATTTCCTGATTAAATCTAAGTAGCTTTTTGTTCTCGAATTCTTCTAAAATCTCGTGGGAATTTAGATGTTTTGCTTCTTAACTTTCAATTGATAGTACTTCCAAGAATTAAGTCTTTCTGACCTCAAGCTTGTTTTTATTATAGAGATTAAAATAAATCACCACACATAAAAATACTACATTTAAAAACGACCGGTTCCACACACTCCAATTTGCGTGCTTCATCAGTAGGGTGATTTGATGATTTTGCATCTTTTTTCTATGAAGGTTGAAACATGACTCTCATATATGAAAATGTGTAACATTAAATAATTGGTTAAATAAAGGCAATTCGTTAGGGCTTTTTTTTTGCATTTTTCGGCATTTTTTAGGGCTAGATCATTTTTTGGCAATTTTTAGGTCATTTTGAGCATTTTTAGTAGTTTTTTGAAAGGCAATGTCATTTTCTTTTATACTTTCATTTATTATTCAGTATCTTTGCTTGTCCCCATTCAAGCCAACAAATTTTTCCAGAAAACAGGTAGACCTTTTTTTTTTTTGGTTGTCAAAGTTAAAAAAGGGGAAAAAAAAAAAAGATTTAATGTAATAAATTTAAATGTTTTATTGGTCATTTTTTTTCATTTTTCTGTCATTTTTTTACTATTTTTAGGTCATAAATGCATTTTTTATTTGTCATTTATTAGCAAATTGTAGGTCATTAAATACCTTGTCCTATTCATCAGATAACCTGACGAAGCTGTGCAAATGGGAGCTCGTGAAACCGGTCGTTTTTAAATGTACCGGTAGTATTTTTAACTTATGTGTGGTGATTTATGGTAACCTGTGAAATTCTTTACATGTTAAATCGTGCATCAAACTTAAGTTTTCATTAATTTCAGTCTAGAAAACTCCGTTTCCCTGCAGCAAGAGTCACTGTAATTGTTAGATATATCGGAAGAGCAACAGAAAGGTTGCGAAATGCAGTACTTTTCTCGTAGTCTGATGATAATGTGGAATTTCTAAAGGCTTTCCGTAGCATGATGGAATTTGAAGCTTCAGCATAAATTATTTTTCTGTAATTTTTCGATTTCTTGAAATTTTTCCCAATTATCAACCATGTTTCTGTAGATTTCCAGTTGATTAAATAATGACTTTAGAGCCACTTAGCCTTGTCCAGAACTTAAGTGAAACATTGTATCTTGAATGTGGGTCAAAGATGTGTTCATCAGTGACTTCGTAATGGGATTGCTTCTTTGTTTTTCGCACCTTTTGTTTTGAAATTCGGGAATTATTTCCAATTTATCCTCAAATTCCTTTGCAATATCTACGCCTTGCTTAAAACTAGTTTCTCTGAGTTTAAAAGTTTTCAAATGACGAAAGTGCCCCAGAAAGTTACACCGTTTCTCTTTGAAGCTCTTTACTAATGAAATTAACTTGAAAGACCAAATCATATCAAAAATTCAGCGATACGAGGAACTTGTAATCTTTAATTTAGTTCGCTAAGTCTTCTGCTTCACTTTTCGCCTGCGGATCTTCTGCTGCTCCAAGAATGGCATCGTTGAATCCACCTTTGTGATACCTCACAGTCTTCACACTATTGATACGACATGTCGCAAAGAGGCTTTACAGTGTTGCCGGAAGAACTGCCCACCTCTTTGTCGATGCTGAGAATAATACATAAAACGAGAGATTGGCGAGTCAAGGAGAGTGCGAGTGAACAGTTGCAGTTGAAAACCTGCAGAGTTAATCTTTGATATCTTGGATGACCAAAGGCATGGATAGGAAAGCTTTAGGGTTTTATAATATTCGGTAGATGCAATTTCTAATTCATATGTGGTTTTTAGTAAGAAACTTATTAAAAGATTACATTATAAATAATAGGAAAACCGTAAAATTGATTAAAATAAAGTCGCTCAAATATTTCTATTTCATACAGTCCAATCTCGCTAAACGACAGAGTTCGGTTTCTCAGAAACATGTCGTGTAACTTCTTTTTCGCTAAACGAAGAGCGATTTTCTATATCCCATGTTATAAATTCTTAGAAAATTGATGTTTACTACTTTGCAATTAAATATATTCCTTTCGTAATCTATCGGGAGTATTTTAGTAGGATACAATTCTCTACTGATTGACCTGATGAAGTCTCCTCTACTTAATGTAATGCCTTTCAATGTCAAAGGTTTCCCCATCGGTAGTCTTGTGGAACAACTTTGTTTTACATGATTTAACGCAAGGCATTTTGGTACAATTTTAATCCCAATTTTATTTCATCCCGAGAAGGGCGGGGTCCGATTGGACGAAATCAGTCCATTCGGTCTAAGACTGTCTCTGGCTACGTGGACTGTTAACTTATAAGTTTATTTGGTAATGATAGAATCGTTAATATCTTTATTCTAATTATAGTAATACATTGTGTGTAGACTGTAATATATAAGAGACCATAACACACAAGTCTTATTAAACAAAAATATACTTCTTTCACATAACATGTTTCGAGAATTTCTCGTCTTCAGATGTATACATAACTAAAAACATAAAGTAACCAGAACTACATCATTCTTTGTAATTTATGATGTAGTTCTGGTTACTTTATGTTTTTAGTTATGTACACATCTAAAGACGAGAAATTCTCGAAACATGTTATGTGAAAGAAGTATATTTTTGTTTAATAAGACTTGTGTGTTATAGTCTCTTATATATATCTTTATTCTAAGCTAAACTTTAAAGTGAAAGTTGAAAAAAGATGTCAGCACGTTAACCCTTCCTTTTGCTCAAATGTAGCCTTGTTTGTTGTTTTTCCTTTTTGTGTTTTTGTTATTTATTGCTATTCGCCTACTAGTTGTAGGGCCTCTCAATTTCCAAAAAACTGCCTCTCGGCTTTTTGAAAATTTTGTTTATTGCCTTTTCGCCTTTGGGAGGCCATAGCCAGGCTGGCTGTTGACCTCACCATAGGCATCGCCTTTCTGATTCATTTCATCGAGGGTGGCGGGTTAGGGCTGATGATCTCGTTGAAGATTTCGATGTTCCCTTAAATTTTGTATCGTGATTAGTGTTTGTCTAAATGAATTACTCAATAAAGTTAATTCTATAAAGGAATAACCGTGGAATACAATTTCCTTTTAATAAGATTGTTCCTAAAAAAAAGGCTTCTAAATAGTTGTTAATTAATCAGAAGTCCTTTAAATAATGATTAGTTTATTTTGCAGCATAACGAAATTCAGTTTACATAAAAATTCCTTTATTCTACTTTGTTCTCAATCACTGATCTTGTTTGCGAATTTTCCTTCTGCTAAAAATAAAAATAATATATAAATATCTAAGCTAATACATAGAATTTCATTTTTATTCATTGTTGTTTGTTTGTGCGGAATCCCACTCCCGGGAGCGATCCCAAGAACCTTTCGCGCCTTGGAGTTGATCGTCAGTTTAGATAAACCTGACGACGACTTCTACTAAGAACGAAACAGCTGTCTCAGAATCCTGTTTGACAATGGCTCAACGATATGTCCATTTTTCTTTACCCTTTTTCACAAAATAGTGATTGTCCACTTAGCGATCTTCTAGCCATACAACCGAGTCTTGTTTTTTTTGTTTTTTTTACATCGATTCTTGTGGCTTTCTCTTGTAACTATACATCGTATTGTATATTTTATAATTCTTAATTTTCAACTCTGAAAATTTTCGATTATTTCTGAATTGTTTCATTGACGATTACTTAATCAATGAAACAGTTCAGTAATGTCTTAATTGCAAGTTTAAAAAAAAAAATCAATAGATTCTTTCAAAAGAAACTCGTTTTGTGTTTTTATTTTCTTTTGAAAGAATCTATTGATTTTTTTTAAAACTTGCAATTAAGACATTGATGAAATTCCTGACGATATTATTTTTATGGTATTTTTTTTTGTCGATTTCTACGTGGGATTGTATCATATTCGTTAACCAACACATCTTTCACCTTCTATCTAACTCTGGTATTTCTCTGCCTAGATGTCTAAAACAAAAAGCAATAAACACTGTAAATCTGATCCTATTAAGTAGAGGTTTTACTAATAATCGCATTGTGATATAAACCTAGATATTGGAATACATTTCACAGAATGGTGTCAAATGACAAGTAAATAATTTAAAAACTTTTTGACACGAAATTGTAAGTGTAATCCATAACAATTGATAATATCTCCTTTTCTCAATAAAAGTTATTAAAACCATTGATGCAGCTTCCATTTATGTATATACTTCCTATTTATTATAGAAAAATGCTATTTGTTATAAAAACATCTTTCTTATTACATTACTGGTAACCTTTACTGAAACAGTGCTGTAAGCATTGAAATGAAATCCATACTTATAGTTAATTAATCATTGAATTTTATTAAGTTTTACATTTTTTGATGTTATATAAAAAGCCTATTTCTCTTTTACATTATTTCATCTATTTTTAATTTTCCTTTTTTCTGAGTTACTTAATGCCGTGGTTTTCTCGAAAAAAATTGCTCCCCGACGCCATTGTGATTCAGCCACATTATTTTAATATTCTAACATATTATTTCTTTTATTTATTTTTTTTAACAATATTACCAAAAAAAAAATTAAAAATAAAGAAAGAAATACAAATATATGAATTAACTCATAGTTGGCAGTCAATGTGTTAATTACAGACTTATTTCTTGCAGACTGCAATGACAATTCCATTGGGCACTGGAACTGATTGAAGAATCCTGTTCCCCATTTAGGATACTTAGTTATGTCATCTTCCTTTCCATTGCATTGCAAGCCAGCGTACAGGAGATAGAAGTTTTCTATAAATAAATATCATAGATTAATTTTCTTTGTATCTTTTATATGCAAGAAATGAAGTAAATATGATAGCTTTTTATTCTAAGAAAATATAAATTAACTTAATAATCAAAATAAATTATTTGATCTTTAAATTTACTTTCAAAACCTCGTGAATTTGGAATATTATCGCTCGAAACTTCTTTGATATTTCATTCTTAGATATCTAATAGCGGATTAATTATTACGTATTGTTTATTAGTGTATTTATTTATTTCGCAACTCACTGTGTTTCCAAATAGGCCGTCAGCCGTCGCAGGCTCCCTGTGAATAACCCAGTGTCTTACAGACCACATTAGCATCCTGTAAGGTCCAGAGTCTAGCACACAGAGGATGCCATTGCTCTGTACAGTAATTCCTTGAGATACAAATGCCCCAACATACGATTTTTTTGATAAACGACGAAAATTTTCATGTAATTTACGCCTCGAAATACGAAGATATTTTAGAGATACGAATAGCTAGTTCAGCTAAATGTTGTGGATCTGGTGCAGAAGCATGCAGAAGAACTCACGACTGAGGAGCTGAAGAAGTTACAAGAGATGACGCACTCAGAGGTGATGAAGGAACTCAGCAGTGAGGAGGGGGTCGAGAAAGAGGAGGTGCTATCTTCACGTGAAACTCGTGATATCCTTGCTAAGTGGCAAGAAGTGTCCGATTTTGTTGAAAAGAGACACGCGGAGAAATTGTCTACAGGGAGAGCTAGTGCATTGTTCAATGACACGTGCCTTGCGCATTTTAGAAACATTCTAAAAAAGAGACAGAAACAGATCTCTCTTTGTCATTTCCTTTCTAAAAGACCACGTCTTAGTGACGATACACCCATTGCAAGTGCGGCCAAAAGGGCCAGACGTGAGAGTGGCAGTGATAGTGATTAGTCTTAGTGTAAGTAAAAAAATAGTACATTTAGTAAAAAAATATAGTACATTTATATCATGCATACAATAAACATTGTATTTATCTTATATTAAATCTATATTTGGTTGGTATTTAAAGCATGTTAATTATTTTTTTGGGGGTAAATTCCTATCACTGGAACAAATTAATTCTATTTCCATTAATTTCTGAGGGGAAAATTGATTTGATATACGATTTTTTTGATATACGACGATCGTCACGGAACGAATTAAATTTGTATGTCGAGATACCACTGTACCTCTTATCTCCACTTGTCCACTCACTTGTGTTTCATTGCTTCTTCTTCATGCAGTCGTATCACATCTGTTGAAGGGATTTGCTTTTATTATTAAATTTCTTTTTTTTATATTTTCTTTATGGAAGATATTCTTGAGAGGTTGAATTTCTCTAAGTTAATAAAAGAATCTTTAAAACAGTATCTTTTAATGCTCCTTTTAACTGGGACTAGGATCGTCAATTTTAATATTTATTCTCCCTCAAAATAACTGACAAATATTAGATAGAAACACACTCTTCCATACATTGCATTAGTATTA
>JAFIDM010006943.1:20665009-20690225 GCA_023159025.1 Thereuonema tuberculata
ATTGAAGTTTATTTTAACTTCATTGTAAAAAGCAATTTAATATAATTCTTTGACGAAGACTAGGCTCTGTTAAGTATGAAATTTTGTTTCTTCCTAAGAAAAATTTAAATTTTCTGAATTATGATCGTTATTTTGGGACCTTAACAATTAGCATTTTATAAATACAGTTTCTATATTTTCCTCTTACTTACTCTCTCTTCATATTTATTAAAAATTCATCTTTCGAATTGCATATATTTATTTAATGCTGCAAATTTTCGGAAACAAATGTTTACCCTTTTCCTTCTTCAGTGTAAGAAAGACTTGAAGACGGAAAAGGGTAAACATTCTTTTCCGAAAATTTGCAGCATTAAATCAACATATGCAATTAGAGAGATGAATTATTCTTTTTAATAAGCATTTTAGTTCAGTTGTTTCACGCTAGGGCTGAGTTTCAATGAGGACATCACGTCTTTTTTTTTTTTAAAGTGAGGAGGCGTCAATTAATTACGTGAGGTGTTTTTTTTAAAAATTTGCCCCCCCCCTCTCCCTTGGTGAGATTTGGTAAGATATGGTGGGATCCCCCCTTCCCCCTCACGTGAGATTTCCTCTATAAATTTTAAATAATTAAATTTATTTGATAAGTTCATGTCTTTTGCTTGAAACCACTAAATACCTAAAGCGTTACTGATGTCTTCTATGAAATACATTTTTTCTGTGAAAGAAGAGGAGAGAAATGATACTACGTTTAAGGTGCACTATAACGAATTTAATTAAAGTTAGTAAAAGTAAAAAAATAGGCTGCGACACCACCTACCCTAATTCTTCACTCACTCCATGGGCATTCATGTGCTTCCTCTATTGTAATGATTGATACATAAAATGTTATAATCTGTTATAATATGTATATTCTCTGAATTAAAAGTTGACTTGAGATTTTCATTGACCCACCCCTCCCTTTAAATGAGATTTGGTGAGATTTTGCTGGACCCCTGCCCCTATTTTGAGCTCACGTAATTAATGGACGCCCCCTAACTGATTTGGAAACCTTACGAAAGGTCTAACTTTAATGAACTTTGTAGGATTAATATATAGGATGAGTTAATTCAATTACCAAACTCTTAATGTGGAATCCCATCGAAATAGGCCAAAATAAGAAAAGAAACTTTGAATTTCGATAACAATATTTGTTAAATTTATATCGAAAAGTTATTACAGTACTAAAATTGTTTTTGTAAAATTAGTGTGATTGGATGTCAAAAAGTAATTAATGTAAATTACAATGAGCAGAATGTTTGAAAAAATAAGTCTTCACTTGTTCCTCGCTGTGACCCAACCTCAGTAGTCACCTAAAAGAGTTTTTTTGAAGCAATAATCAGTTGGAACAGCAAATTTTGTTTTTTTTTTTGTTTTTCTGTGAGTATCCAGAAGCAAACAAGTGTGTCAAAGACGTGCTCAGGAATTTGAAATGTAGGGGTGTTATGATGGGTTTTGTCGTTCAACAAAAAAAAAAAAAAAAAGTTTTGTCCTTTTTCTGGATTGGGGGATTACGATGACTTCCCCCTCCCAAAGGTTCAAAATGCTGTTTTTCCCATTTTGGGATGAACTGGGCTATTTTACAACCTCCTTTAATCCCTCGGTATGAAGTGTACTTAATCAAAAGTTTAAAATTTTAATGATGAAAATTGATTATAAATAAGTTAAAAGACACAAGTTGATCAGATTGTCCATTGACTTGGCGTTAATACATTAAAATATTCGGAGCAATATTGATAAATCAGCAATAATATTTGCTGAATTAAAACTGATATTGCCTTGGCTTGATTTTTCAGAGAAATAAAATTAAAAAACAGTTTACTATTAAAAAAAAAGTTGTTGATATACAGAATGCAAATAAATCGTCTTCTTAAAAATTCTTCTTTAATCACCATATTTCGTTTTCTTCAATAGAAAATCTTCTTCAGGTTAAATTGAGGACAAGAAATCTCCTTTTCTTCCTCCAGAATTCGTTACGATACATTTAAAAATGAATAATTCAACCCATAAATAATACATGAACTTTCCGTCCGTGTTTACAATACAACCATAAGTGTTTACAATACTATTTACTGACAATTCATATTCAATTTGCTGACATTCATATTTAAAATATGAAATTACTATTACTCTTTTCTGTCAACTGTAATGCAGCGCCATCTGTTAGCATAAAAGTACAAAATCTTTAAATTTGGCTACATCCGCTTGGATTCCGCATCCCTAATAATATTTTGGCAATTTAGTTAACTTAACTAAATACTATAAAGTTTCATTAAAAATTTACCATTTTCATGTTACATAGATTTGCTTAATAAGATCTAAACTCAGAATGATATTCCGCATTGAAATGCTTCAGGCTTCGAATAATCACCACATAAATTAAAGAAAAACAAACAAAATAGGTTAAGAATAGCTTCGCTAATAACATCTTTAAACATTCCGCAAGTTTGGAAAAAAAACCAACCGTTTTTTTTTTAATATTTTCTTTTTTTTTTTTAAGATAGCTACCAGTGGCTTTAGGCTTCTGATTGAAGTCTTATAGTCCCGGTTTGTCTGTCTGTCTGTGGACAAGTATCCCACAATGCTTCGCAACGGCTTCTGATACGTGTTTTAGAATTCAGTGTATTAACAAGGTTTGAGTTAAGAATGACGATTATTCCATATAAATAGGGGTGGGTAAGATAGCATGGGGTCGCAAACAGACTCGCGCGCGCATTTTCTAGACCACCCTGGCGCAGTCTATTCTAACGTAAAGGTTTTCCAGAGTTATAGATATCATAGTTCGAAAACTGAAGAAAGATTTTTAAGGTTATTTACAATCTTTTGATTGAGAGGGAGAAAAAAAAAATCCTCCACACCTACTCCGGAATTCGAATGCGAATAACTCCAGTACATGGCTCGTCAATGAACTATCGGAATAGTAACATTTGAAATTGAGACTATATTAAATCAAAAAGCTATTTGACAGTCAGTTAGATTACAGGGTACTGAAAATACTTGACATCTTAAATGTACGTTTGTAAACTTATAAAAATATCCACTGTAATCGAACAGTAACTTAAGATTTAAATTAAAGTTAAATTAATAAATTGTAATGCAATCATGAAAAGAAGAAAGTTTCCCATATAGCTTATTTAAATTTTATTATGAATAAAAACATATTTATAATCATATAATTTACACAAAGAAGACAAAAAAACAATTCCTTCTTCATTACAATTTTTTTCACATTAAATTCATTGTATTTGACGTTTTTTGTAGCTCTCAATAGTTTTCCCAATAAATTCCT
The DNA here is from genome assembly GCA_023159025.1 of Thereuonema tuberculata. Classification (NCBI taxonomy): domain Eukaryota; kingdom Metazoa; phylum Arthropoda; class Chilopoda; order Scutigeromorpha; family Scutigeridae; genus Thereuonema; species Thereuonema tuberculata. The sequence goes on from JAFIDM010006943.1 coordinate 20,668,314, forward strand.
CTTAACAATACAAAAGAAAACAACCATTCATTACACTGGGTAATAAATTTTGGGCAAGTGGTTGTTTTTTTCCAGTTTTTGGATGTTTCCTTTATAATTCACGCACGGTGAGTTCAAAAATGTCAATATTATCCATGTAGCTTCAATAGCTTCAATGCATGTAAGGGCATTGGCGGCCATTTTCTAAAATTGCGGTTTTCTAAAAAAGCAGACTTCAGATTTATGAGGGGCCGGAGTTTTGGGTTCAGGGAACTCCAGTAAACAACCCCTCCAAAGGAAGTTTAGATATTTTCAATGTCCGGGTCACAACATAACTGCACTGGACTATCAGTTCTTCTGAAATGAGGAGGATCAGAGCCCTTTTGTCTTATTATTTCTTAAAAATTAACAACTGGAAAAAAAATACCTTAAAAATAAATCTAAAATATTAAAAAAAATGACTAGACATTAAAAAAATTTTCCCTGAAAAAAAAATATAAACAATAAAGCATTCTTTTAAAAATGACTAGACAGGAATTAATATTTTAAATTGCAGTAAATTAAACTGAATTGTCGAAATAAGAAAATTACATTTTTTTTTTACATGTAGCTTCAATAGTTGTCTGGGATTAACCGCATACGTTTGATTACTATGCATATTCATTATCATCAACGAAAATTGGTCAAATATATAGTTACAAAGAAAAATCTCCCTGTATTCTGGATATTGTCTACTATTTACCATATGAGATTACTTCATATTAGATTAGATACCACATCACTGACATGGTAATAAAGTATGTTAGAAATGCACATGTGAGCGTCCTTTCCTTTTGTGCTTCTGGGGACCATCCCTCACCAAACCCCACACGGCTGTCCCCCATCATGGCTGTATCCCATCTGCCCTGATACTGCAATTCCATGTTCTGCATATCGTGATGGAATCTTTCTCCATGTTCTTCACTCTCATCGCCCAGATTTTGTCTGAAGATGTCCACGTGTGAGTGCAGGTTATGCAGTTTTGTGGACATTCTGCAACCTAAGATATGAAATGTACCTGTGAAAATGTACATATGAAATGTACCCAACAAGTTACCAATCAACTCTCGGTAATTTGGAACCATGCACAAAAACAAAAAAATCGTTATAACTATGGAACCGTTAACATTTGAGAAAAAGTAATTACAAATTTGAAATCAGAGCAACAAACTGAGCCAAAAACAAGTAAAATATCGAGAAAACATTTTCACTGTTATCCAGCATTATTCGATACTTAATTTAATTACTTAAAAATATTTAAATTTCAAAATTGGAAACAATTAGCGAAGCTTGGGAAAGCTTTTTTAGATTTGCTTAATATTCCGTGAATATTGTAAAATACTTGAATTTATTTAATTCAGATTATATTTATTCGGTCACACATTCTATGACATTTTATTTTCCATTGAAAAACAATTTATAATAAGAATTGTATCATGAAGTGTAGTTTAGATATTCCTCATCCGAAGTACTTGGGACAAAATGTTTTAGAATTTGGATTCTTCTGGATTTCGGAGTAAGATATGGCGAAGATAAAGAGAAATGAAAAAAAGTCCAAGCTTTCAGAAAAAATTTTCTTTTTTTATTTGACATAAAAAAACAAGGATTTAAATGGAACAAACAAAGAATGAAAATACATTTATTTACCGTAATGGGAAGGAATATCGAAAGAGCTTTGTGGATCAATAACTCTTTTTTTTTTTCTCTTTTAGTAATAAAAAAGAAAAATTCTACTATTGATTTACCAATATTGCTTTGGCGATTCCTTTGGTTTTCTTTTTCATTAATGATTTTGGTCGGAAAAAGCCAAATGAGGACTTTATGATTAACTAAAACATATACTGTAGAGTCCCGTTAATCCGGACTAGATGGAACCGGACCCTGACCGGATCATCGAAAGTTTGCCTTAAAATGCATATAACACGAGTTTTTGTTGGGTAAAACTAAAAAAAAATCGGCGTTTTTTTCTTTCCCTACAGTTTACTTTTAGTTTTAATACTACATACTGTATGTATATATATATTTATATAGACCTATGTTTTTAACCTAGGAACTGATGTAGGATTATCAAATGAAGGTCCATTGATTGAATCAAAGCAGTCACGTTCGGGGGCAGAAATTTCACAAAAATGTCCTCCTTTCGCAATTCTTCTTCGGGAGGGTGGCACGGTGCATTATCTACGAACAACACAGCTTTTTCTGGGAGTTTTTTCTCTTTCAAAAAATTTTCTTTTTTTTAATCCCGATTAACCGGATGTCCGGACTAGCGGGGTCCGGATTAGCGGGACTCTACTGTAATTGTAAAAAATATGTGATGCAAACAATTTTATGATGAAATTTAGAATAACATCAAATCGGTATGAAATGTTATGGATTCAGAAAAATATGAGACATGAACTGATGTTTGGAAATTAATATATTGGGATTTTTTTATGTTTAATATTAATGTCACTCTTTCGTCTCATTTGAATAAAAAAAAAAAACGTTTTCAAAATGTTAATAATTATAATTAACACAAGTTAACGCTTTCTTCTGTCTCATTGTAGTGAAATTATTTCTGTAGAAGTTAATAGGTTTATAAAAAACATCTTTATAAAGCTATTCTATTTAAATTTGATGCCAGGATCTCTTTTTTTTATAAGATTTGGTTTTGGAAAAATATTCTCTTTACATGTTTTTAAATTCTAGTAACCCTACGTCTTACCAAAGTGTGTTGTTTCTTTCTTTTATCCTATGTTTTGCTGTGAGAACAACGATACTGATTTCTGAAATTATTTGGTTTTCTGGATTTCGGATTGGGATATCAATGTATCCTGTATATTTTAATTGGAGACTATGATAAAGAGTTGGGGCTTGAATACTTACACTTAAGTGATCTATTAGATTGTTCACAACCTTAGCAAGTCTTGAGTGCCAATATTTTTACAAAAGTTCTGACGGAGGGCCACAGCATCCCATCTCCAATCTCCCTAACCCTTACTATATCTTACTAATTAATGATTTGATAATGTCTTACATAACAATAATTATTAATAATACATGTAATTTACATAAAATGTCTTACTAATTAATGCTTTGACAGTGCCATTTATAATAATAATTAATAACACATGTAATTTATGTAAACTTCAATTTATCAAATAATGCACTAGTTGTGTTTCATACCAACATTCCAATAGTGAAGTCTGAGACACTAGGTATTGCGAGCTGTAACATTTTTCAATGTATCTGTTGGCAGCAAAGAAAAGATTCAAATTTAATTTTAAGTTTGACACTACCGGACCGCAGCAAATATACTGGCGGGCTGCGGGTTGTGCACCCCTGGTCTATACGAAAAACAGTAGCACAAATTCAGTTATAAAATGAGTTAAAGAGAAATAAAATATATGTAAATAAAAATGAAATAAATCGATGGAAAGATATGGAATTACAGTACTGTACTGTCAGCAATAAATACATTCTGAGTTATCCAGTACCATCATATTAAATAAGCAAATATTTTATTTTTTTCATTTATTTATCAAGTTTGTTTTTTTGACTTTTTTTAAATAAAAAATTAGTTACATTCGATGTAAATAAATCCTTAGAATGGATATATGTATTTTACAATGACAAATTTAATTTACTTTACAAAAATTCACTAAACAATATCAATCAACATTTAGGACAAATTAGTTATGCAACAGCTAATTTCACAGAGATTTATATATTTTTGATTCATGTTATTAACTTTTTGATCTTCGTTGTAACTGAGTAATCCTGGTTTTAAATGAGCTTGAAGAAGCAGGGCTTTGGTCGTTTTAAAGATAGGATAAATTAAAGTCGATGCAGTGTAATCAAATTAGTTGAAATCTCTTACTCGTTCTCCTCCAGTATTCTCTGACCTCATTCAATACAGGTATCGTTCAAAGGTTGTAAACTTTCGTTTTGTATCAGTATTTTCAAGGCCTTGAAGATACTCGAATTTTTGACAAATTTTATGTAATATTTAAGAAATATTTAATAATAAATGTTTATCTGAATAAATCTATCAAGAGATACTAGTAAATATTTCAAGGCAAGTAAATGCAAATAAATATTGTTAAATTTTAAGAGCCATTCAGGCACAGCCTTATGGTCAAGGCTACGGCCTGGCAACGAGGCTACTGTGTCTGAAGCTGGGTTCGAATACGGCAACCAGCTTGGATGTTTCCCGTGTTTGTCTTCTTCTTCTCTTTCTCTTCAGGTTCGGAGCCATACTAAAATGGTTTCCTGGGGAAGGCAACGGAAAACCGCCTCAGTATCAGTTCCAAGAGAAATGGCAGAAACATAGCAAAAAGTTACAACGTTAAGCGACTTGCCATTAGACCGGTGATGTGACAGAACACACACACAAAGTTTTTTTCATTTTAAAAACGAGCAAATCATATTAATCCCTTATTTCATTACGAATTGTCTAGGAATTAGTATGGCTACACATGCAGAGAAAAGAAACTCATTATCTGAATGTTGTAGGTTGAAGTTACTGCGATTTGCAATAATTCGCATAAAAATTAAACTTATGTATTTTGTGGAATCGTAGTATTCTTGAAAGTCCTCAAAAGCAAACTTTATAAAATGGTACGAAAACCTCTAAATAGGCGGCCCGATGGACTTTAGGTTATCTTCGAAGAGAACGGACTCAACATGGAAATAAAAGAAACACTTGCGAAAAGTGTGTTATCGGATGAGGAGGCTTCTCTGTATTGGTCCCTTTTCATGATTGACGGAGTAAAAGAGTACAAACAACCCTTAAATGAATAAAAATAAAATAATTAAAAGTGAATACATCCTAGGATACTGAATACTTTTTACGCTGAATACATAAAATCAAGCTATTAAAAATGAATCAATACCTTTATGCTAAATGAGAAACAACAAGTCAATTGACAGTTTTGTTGTAAATACAAAATAAAAATTAAAAACAAAGAAAATACAAAACGATCCCGAACAATTTGAAATCTATTTCTTTGGCAACATCTTCTGATATGACCGTCTTATTAAAAACATATATAAACACAGCCGTGTTTGAATAAAATATCCAGTACCAGATCCTAACAATAAATTGCGAATTAATAAAAAGCAACGGACCTGCACATTCTTTAAATTGCATATAATTTCGATAAATTGGGGGAAAAATGTAACCCATCTCCGTGTTTGTCTGCCTGTTTCTTACGAGTATTAAGGCTTGTGTACTAACCATGAGGAATGTTATATTTTCCCGCAACTAACATCGTTCCATGAGCTTATTTTCAGAAATACCAATCACAATTAAAAAAAAATAATAATTCTTCGTAAAAATTGCCAATTTTAATTAGCATTCTACTTCAATTATTGCAAATATCTGTGACTTACCTTCGAGTCAGAATGTATTTACAGTAGTTGTGTAAATCGTAGCTATTCTGATAATATTATTTGGTTTCCTTTTTCAGTGCAATGATAACTTTTAATAATTGTCATCTTGCTTGTTATATAGTTCCAATTACAGTCATTCCACTTTCGAAAGTTCTTAGCTCTCTAACAACACGCTTGATGCATTGTGTTTTAGAAGTGTGTAGGTATAAATTAAAATTTTTTTATACTAAGCTAATGATGACTTTAACATATACCAATACCCATTGGTATAAGGTGTACTTATACCAGTAGGTACAAGTCCACAGGTCACAAATCGAACATTACATACAAGAAGTCAGATGTACAGTACACAGTATAATACTAACAAGGAGAGGGCACGGCGTATCGCGCAAATTAATGTCCTTTTGTGAGATGAAAGTGCACATGGAGTACTTCAAAAATATATGTGGGTTGAGGGGCCAACTCTCAAGCGTTTTCGAGATACTTGAAATTGTTTTTTCATCGATTTTAGAATATTAGCGTATTAACTTCCTGTTCGATTTTAAATTAGGTGTTGTTATGGCATGATCATTAAGTTATCGGGCTGGAGATCTGAGGCGCCAGCGTTCGATTCTGCGGGGAGGACAAGATTTTTTTTTTTTCGTTATTTATTTACTTTTTTTTTTAAATTCTTCCCCTCCCATTATATTTGTAATATTAGATGGAAAAGTAATATATGATTAGAAATAAATAAATATATAAATAAATAATAGTATTTTTTTTATTAGAAGTTTGATTTAAATATCTAAGCCCCATGATGTTTAATTAGATTTTTTAAATATTCTTTTTCAGGAATAAGCTATATTTTTTTTCGGAATAAACCCATCACAAATGAACCATGTTGTCCTTTTTCTGAATTTGTGAATTGGGGGGGGGGTCAACTTCACTGTATCAAGGCGCTTTTTGAGATTTTCCTGTTAACCCATCAACCCTTTTGCACAAATGTAACTAATTGTGCAACTGTTGAACTGTGCAAAAAAAAAAAAATTCTAAAATAAGGATTTCGTTTGTTAAATATTACGTTTAAAGCACGAACATAAAAAATTAATTTTTGTAAATGAAATTAGAACTAAAATAATCTTAAAAAAAAAATAAAAAATTGTAGTACCATTAAAGAATTACCAAGATAAAAAATTCAATCGAAATAATTAAATTTATAAAACTTGGTTAACAGAAACATTTATGTATACACTCTTAAATTATAAATGATACTTTTAGAATTCTTATCCATAAATTTTAATGGTTCAGTTATTAATAATATTAACAAAACAACAAGAGAAAACCGTAGTAGTATAACAAAGAAAAAAGATAAGATTAAAAAGAAAGTTGCATATTTGATATATGTCTTATTTTATATTTAATAAAGTAAAATACTTCTAATGAAAAAGTAAGGAGAATATTATTTAAGTATTTATTTCTAAAAAGAAAAAACAAAAAGAAAAGAAAAACCTATATTATATTAAAGAAAGAAGGTGGAAAAAAAAAGAAAGCAAAGGGGGAAAAAATCAAATTAAATATTACGCAACTTTAAGAACACTTGCTTTGAAATCGAACATGAAGTTAATAAGCTAATACTCGAAGCTCGATAAAAACAATGTCAGATATCCCTCAGTCCAATATATATGGGTTGAGGGATATTTGTTATACACGCCGTGCCCTCTCCTTGAAAGTACAAGTAGTACAGTATTAAGACATACATATGTGAATGAACTTATACAGAGAATATATAACTGCTATTGAAAATACTGTAAAGTACAGTACAAGCATGTATACTATTTAGATAATCATAGTACAGCAATAATGACAGCTAAAAAAATAGAGGTCGTACTGTACTGCAAATTGTACAGCGAAGTTTGAAGGATGCCAACTCACACGAGATGTGACCTCAGAAGACAGAATGCATGTACCCTTTTGTGATGAGCTCAAAAAAATATATTTTTTTGGTAAAGAGACTGTTGACAGTAAAAACTACATACATATACTTGTGACATAGCTGTTCATTATAGCTGTAAAGTAGTATATTGTACATTATAAGTTTGATAAGTACTATACCGTTATACCGTTGACAGCACAATTGGTTTGTAAACTCGGAAACGTCTAGAACCAGATACCCAAAGACTTTATGACTATGACTGTTGTCGGATGTAACCAGAAGCGTACCAAGGGGGGGGGGGGCTCCCCGGGCCCCCACCTGGGAGGGGCCCCCATCAGCAACACTTTTCCTTTTTTTTTTTTTTGCTTGTAAAAAGCAAGACTAGGGGGCCCCCTCCACACAAGATTTCCTTTTTTTTTTTTTTTTGCTTGTAAAAGCAAGACTAGGGGCCCCACCTACAACTCCCGCCCCGGGCCCCCAAAGGCGTTGGTACGCCACTGGATGTAACGTGTTAACGACCTTTGTCGTAGCTGCGAATGGTCGTAGATAGATGGTCGTAAATGAAAGTATTTCAGTATAGTTATTTTAATGATGCGCAGAAGTACAGTATACATCTGTTGTTAGAGAGGAACCCTATTTCGTATTTCAGTGATCGCACAGTTCGTTTCTTAGACCATTATTATGTGACTATTACACATGGCACTTTTCTATTACATCACAGTAGTAGTGAATTTTATATATCAGTAAAAGCATACCCTAGTTTTATGATTTGTTAGCTGCTATGCCGGCATGGCCGAGCGGTCTAGACGGCGGTCTGCCGTGTGGTCAGTCTGCCGGTACCTGGGTTCGAATCCCGGCAGTGGCATGGATGTATCTTTCCCCTTCTGTTTGGGGCCGTCCATTAATTACGTGAGGTGTTTTTTTTTTTAAATTTGGACCCCACCTCCCCTTTGATGAGATTTGGTGAGATGTGGTGTGACCTCCCCCCTCCCTCACGTTAGATTTCAAAAAGTCAAAAAATCAAAAAAGTTCAAAAAGTCAATATTACAAGATGTTGTAATCCATTATAATACGCATATTCTCTGAATGAAAAAGTTGACGTGAGATTTTCGTTGCCCCCCCCCCTCCCCCTTGGTGCGATTTTTCCGCCCCCCCCCCCTCCACCTTTTGACCTCACGTAATTAATGGACGACCCCTTTCTTCTTCTGTCCGTTTCTGCGGGTACAACGTGATGCTGCCTCCTATGGCGTATCCTGGGCAATGTTTCGCCGGATAAATGCTATCATCTCTCGCCCCTTTTGTTGGCCATCAAAAGATTTATAATCTAAGAGCCCGGGCATTGGAAAAAAAAATGATTTGTAAGGTTCCAAGTCGTTGTCGTGAAGCAAAAATCTCGGATTGTGTTGTTTATAAGTTTTTTTCACTTATTGTGAAATTGTTGAATACCTTCATAACTGGCTTCTTTTCACTTATATCTGCCTCTATTATGTTAGTTCATATTTTAATCACAAAGAAAATTATAAACAGTAAGAAAATTATAAAAAAAGAAAATTATAAACAGTCGAATATTCTCTTAATTACACAGATCATAATACTCGTACAAAAATTGCAGCGCAAACAGTGTTTGTGAACAAGCTGATGTCAAATGGACTCATAGTGACCTATCTCAAAATCGGCGAATCATCAGTCGTAAAAAATCGGAAACGCTTCATGTGAGTAAAGCGTCTTTGAAAACAAACTGTCACAAAACAATTACTAATAGAAAGAAATATGCATCAATTTTAATATCTAGAAAACGATCTGCAAGAACTTAATGGTAATGGTAACAAATGATAATTAACAGTATCGTATTCAGAATACTTGTAGAACAGTTAGCGAAACGCTGGCCAAGATATTTCATTCATATGGTCCTATGAAATTAGTATGAAAGAAAGAGACTGCAGTAAATTTATGTATAATGATAAAAGAAATTAATAAAACACTTTTTATAATATCAATAAAGAAAAAAAAAGTTGAAACTTAACCCTCAAAAGATTATTTATTTCTCATTGCAGCTTCACTATTAGTATTCATTTGTAGAACAGTTCTTTATATTCAAAGTCTCTTAGGTCCGAATAAGTGTTGCAAATACAGCTGCTTTACGACTAGTGGTCCGAGAACAGTTAATACAGTCAGGATCACACGATAGGATTTAGGATTAACTCACGTTTCAAGTTATTATTCATTCAAAACACCAGTTGCTTTCAAACGACGGAGTTTTATTGCAATTACTTAGGGAGGAGTCCCAAAAGGAAAGGCCAATATTCAGGAAGATCGTAGCATCTAAGAAAAGTTATCTAATACATGTCCTATTCCAAGTAAGTTTCCAACATAAAATTAGTTGAATGAACAGCATTTTATAAGAAATAAATAAGAAAAAAAATTGCACTCAGACCAGTTAGACGCCATGTTCTCACACTCTGTGTAAAGTACATCGATACTCACGGTGGATTTTTTGAAAAACTATTAAGAACTAACAAGTTTATCACTTTAAGAATAATGTAAGAAACAGTAGAAACAATAATTTTGCAACTGTACATTCAAATTGGTCTATAGGCCGATTTATATTATCCGGCAAGACACGGAGAGTACTGCCGAGGGCATTTTGGGAGAACTTGTTTTGAATGAAAAACTTTTTGAATGAAGAACGAATTTTGAATGAAAGTGTTTATACTGTGCTTAGCCAACTGAAAAGTCAGACGGGAACGGGTGGGTGGTCTTCCTAATTTCTCGAGAAGAAGGTTGTCTGAACCCAATGCCTCTGGCCTTGTCTTTGATGACTAATTAGGGCAGTATAAATTACTGTCAGTGCCAGAGGGTCAATAAAGCCAAATTTTTTTTTAACTTTTAAGTCAGAACTAATTTTGCTATTTTAACCATTCTGCCTTTAGATACATATATTGATCACCATTAAATCTGGCGGATTTCAAGAATACTTTTTATTTTTTTTTTTAAAAAAAAAAGAATGAATGTTTTTTTAACTTAATACTAAAAGCTTTATACTTTGCTAAGTGAACTGTTATGAGGTATTTTTTTTTAATTTAAAGTATTTAATGTTATGGATTAGTAGTAGTTTTTAGTTTCTCATTTTTTTCTAAATATGCTTTTTCATTTTTATTATATAATATTCATCTTTAATTTGGATTTTTTTTCTTAGTTTTATCTATATTTTATAAACAGTATAAAAGTAAACATTCTACGTCATAAACTGCTACTTTTTTCTTTGGGGCTGATTGCTTTCTTAAAGGTAGTATTCTGCTTCTAAATTTCATTTTTATTTTTCCCCAGAAGAAAACTGAAGAGCTATTGTAGCATTCTAAAATATTGAAAAAAACGTTGTTCGTCAGTGATAGATAACGAACGAAAGGTCATCTATCAATTCTTTATATAGTGTCCAAAATTCTCCCTCTGCTCTTTTTAAATATTAATGAACACTAAAACATCTGATCTTTTTCTTTTGATTTGCATCTTCTTCTAACAATAAAGCTATAATACTAAGATCTTTTAGGAAGAGGTTCCGTAACATCCTTACTCAAAGGACACACTTCTAAAACATGTGTCGGACGACCCCTCAATGTAGCCAAGATCACGGATTCCTGACGGTCGTATAAATACAAGAAACACAATTTAACGTGCAGAAATGTATTAATAAATAAAAAAAAACCAACGACTGCACATAAATAAACAAAATCACGCCTTTGAGTTTGTCAACAGAGGGAATCGGAACCGCCGTTTCGTCCTTATTGTGGACTCATCAGCCCGATCCACCCTCCCCGATGACAAACCCAGAAAGGCGTGAAACAGAAATGGAAGTCACTCTCGCTCCAGACAGTGACTCCCGAACAAAATAAACAACAATTTCTTATTGTTCATCACACATAGTTAAAAATAATTGATTTTTAACTATGTGTGACGGACTATCATAAACTGATAAACTCTTATACACACGTTAAAATAACTTTCAAAATAAATAACAATTAAAAATAAGTGCGAAAGTGCACCCAGAAAAACCCTTAGTTTAATAATCGTTAGAAATCAAAAGGCATGTCTTAATAAAAAAAATTCAAACCAAAAAATTCAAAACAATGATCACAAGAACACGATTTCACGTGCACGAAATATATTAATAAATAAAAACAAGGACTGCACATAAATAAACAAAATACTGGTGTCTGTCTGAGTGGTTAATAAAAAAAAAGACCAAAAACAAAAAACAATAAGTATAAATGGATCTTATCTCGGAAACTATTTGGAATAGAACCACACGTTCAAACAGGCTTTTCTGATAATGACCAATGCTTTGATCTATCAGAATATTGAGCTTACCGTACATAAAATTAAAAAACAAACAAACACTAATATTAATATTATTGAAAATATATTCTTGAAATTACTTTATATTAACGATATGACTTTCCCTGGAGAAGTTTGCCCCAATAATTCTTAAAGTGAATAATAAATCGTATTATGAAGAACAATCGTCAATTATTTATTGTTTACATCTGAATAAATTGAAACCACAAAGTCCACAAAAACTAGTCAATATACTTTGCATTTAAAATTGTACAATTCAATTTGAAATACGATAGATTCCCAAAGAATGAAATCAAGATAACAGATTTACAACAATACACATGTATATATATCACGTGGTTTGTTATTCATAACGAACTGCAACCTAACAAAAGAACAACTCGTTTGGAATCTCAGAGAGAAGATTCTTTGATAATATACTGATTGTCGGTATTTTGAGCACTTAAAACCGTCTCAGTTTCCGGAGAAGCACTTTTTCCCGCCTGTTTTTTCAGTCTTGCCATTGTCATTTCTGGAATGATCTCTTCTCTTCCATTTCTCAAGGAAGACGACCGGAAGCTCGAGTTGAAATCACGCTGATGTTTGGAAGATCCTGTAAGAATCTGGGAAAACAAATCGGAGAATCAATGGCGATGTTTATACAGTAATCATTCTATCGCGAGAAATTGGAACAAACATGCTTAAAAACTGATTTAATGATACTTACCTTCGAAACTGTCAACAGGAATTGTGTGGAATATTACAGAAAAATGGAATAGCTATCAGTACTTGTTGTTTTGTCTTGGTTTTCATTTGAGAAGTGGAAGTGTTCCCAGATTTTCCTTCACATACTTCAGTCTTGATTCCGGCCACTTGAGTAAGTTTGGAAATTAAGAAAAACTTAGATGTGGAATATTAGTCATGCATATGAATGAGATGCACCTTACCTTTTAAACCGTGAGATCCCTTAATCCATACATAGGTTGAAAATTAAGTACAGTAATTCTCGTTTCGACTTACGACTTTCTCAGTCGTAATAAAAGGAGACCTTTTGAGTCAACCCTGGGACAGCTGTTTCGATTTTATTAGGCTCTCTTCAGCCAGGGCTAGCCAACGAGCAAAGACTCAAAAGGCCTAAGCGGGAAAAGTATTACATTGTTAAAGACACAAGTAATCCCTCAGAAACTAAAGTTAAGAAAACAATAATAACATCAATTTTGTGGAATTCAAATCTTCGAGCAGCTAAACGCTCACCACAAAAGGCATCCAACCATAATAATAATAATAATAATAATAATAAAAAAGAAATCTCTAATAGGTAAAAGAAATCAGTCTTTTTTTATCTATTCGAGGGTTTACTTATTTATTACATTTTTTTTCCCTTTGTGGTCAAATATCTTTTGTGGCGAGTGTGTAAGTTGCCTAAGGATTTGAATTCTACAATTTGATGTTGTTTTTATTTCCTAACTTTGGTTTCTGAGGGTTCACTTGTGCTATTCAAAAGATCTATTCGAAAGAAATTAGAAGAAAATGTGGTCATAATGTAAGCTAGAGTGTAAAAACTTAAGGCAGCAGTTTCAAGTTGAATGGCTACCCAAGTTTCCAGCCAATCACTGCGGACTATCATGTCATAGGTCTCATCGATTATCCTTCTACGAATTCTCTTGTTGTTGGAGCTCACTTGTAACTAAACGTTTAGCTGTGAATGGTCTGTTTTTAAAAATCATGTCTGCTCGACAACAGTTTGACCAATTGTTTTTATTTTCGAGATAATCAAGTTTTTCTACAGTCGAAGGGATGATCGAAAAGAGGTGATCGCAACTCAAAAACTTGAAAACATGAAGATAAAATTGGCCTCTACTGACTTTCTTTTAGTTTTTTGTCAGGGACTGACGAGTATTTAAAATAAAACACTATGTTATTTAACTCTCCATTTATTAAGCTACAAGAACGCTAACTGTAGTAAGTAAATCCAACCCGCGGTTCAAATGGTATGAAACTCCAAGCACAAATCACCTCAACGCCAGTATGAGGCACAGCGAAGAGCAAGCGCACCCGATGTAAGAATTGCTTTTTGTAATGTTCTATAAGCAATGATCGGATGTTATAAAAATAACCTACCTAATATTAGCTTTCAAATGAAAACAAAAATATTTTTATCACTGAATCACCTGTCGAGATAAATAATAATGATTCCTATGTGGGAACACTTTTCGATAATCCCTTCCGTACACAGAATACCTCGATTATCTCGAAAAGTTATACGTCCGATCAAAAAACGTTATGTAACTTTTTGCATCATATTTAATAAGGAATCCCGTGGTGTGAAGCAAATGCAGTCGATCTGCGACACCCTGTATATTTTATCTGATCAAGCCCCATCTTGAAATCCATTGCTTTGTAATTGCTATTGTAGCTTGTTCATGTTTTGTTTTTCGTAATAGGCTTTACATAATCTCAATCTCCTTTAGAATCTTTCCGTATCAGACAATGAGAATTATCTGCACTTAAATTTCAAACGAGGCAGAATTCCAGAAATAAAAACAAAATGTCAATAATGGAGACATCTTTGAAAAAAAAGTAATTTAGTAACATCAAAATTAGCATTGAAGATAATCAATCCTGTAAATTAAAAAAAATGCAACGAAAACATGCCGTCGCCATGCTGTGCCATAGAATAAAGAGTATTAGAAAACAATAAAAAATAAAATTATCAAACGTTAATAAATAAACATTATTTGTTAGTTTGCTCCAATTCGATATCTCTGAGAACCAATGTCTGTGAGATAGATCGTAGTAAACCTGAAATTCAATAATGTTCTAATTTCATATTTTTTTATCCCTTTGAGGCGTTTCCTCCTTGATAAATAAAAAAGATCAAATTATAGATAATGTTGAGAAGTTCATTCATTGTAGAAATCTTTAATAGAATGGGAAGGAGACAACTTTTTTATTCCGTCTGCATGATTATGGCTTGAATCAAGATATTTGAATGCAAATCATATGAGGGTATAGGAAGAATTTAAGAGATCAGATATAAGAATTATTTTGAAATAAAAATCGAAATTAAGTAGTTTTAACATGTAGGAAAATTGTAATTGGAAAGAAATGTTGAAGCAGATGCATATGCTTTGATTTGCCACTTTCAACGTTTCCAACATCCATGAACTGAGCAGGATTGTACACCTGCATTAACAAACGAATGAGTTTAACACTATATTGTGTGATTACTTTGAGTTCCATCTTGCAATTATTGTGGACCTTTGAGCCGAGGTTTTAGTGTTGTTATAAATAGGAGTCCTTATAAATTCGACATTATTTCATTGCATTTCAGTTAGTTTTGTTAAGTCTTGATAAAAATATGATCTTACCTATTTTGAAATTGCACGTATTTCCAACACTCTTGAATCATCAAATTAGCCAGATTAAAGACATATTCAAACTCAACATGATACCGATATTTCGTCTTTACTTACCGTTTACTAGGTTTCTATTTAAAATACAGAAAAGGAACAAACTATTCTCAACTGAACAAAACTAAATAATAATAAATGATAAAGATTTATTATTATTTTGTTCAGTTGAGAATGGTTTGTTCCTTTTCTGTATTTTAAATAGAAACCTAGTAAAAGTCTTTATGGTAAGTAAAGACGAAATATCGGTATCATGTGGAGTTTGAGTATTTCTTTCATTTAATCTTGCACATATTTCGATTACATAATTTCGATAAATGCGTATTTGTTCTGTTTACGTGTGTGTAAGTGTATGTGTGGGTGTGTGTGTGTGTACGTGTGTGGGTGGGAGGGGGAGGCAGTAAATGGGACCTTTAGAGGTGATAAATTACCCAGCAGAGGAAAAATGTTTGAAATATTTATGTTTTCTTTTTTATTATTAACGAAAATAAAAGACTAATTTTGATAGAAATGGGATTGTACTCAAGAAGGAAAAAATAAACATAAAACAAATAAAGATACATTCAAACACCATAATCACATCATTTCAAACCATGATGTAGCTAGGCACTTTGGTGCCTAGGATGATCAAATTTTTTGATTCTTTAGATTTCAAGATTTTAGTAAATCAATTAGAAAACTTTTTAGTAGAAGTTTAGTCAAAACGTGTATCGTTGAGATATCATCTTTGCTGACCATCCATTAATTTAAATCCAATAATAACTTACAATAATTTATAATTCCTCTCTACATTACTAGAGCGGTAGCTTAATTTCAAATGCATAAAAGGAATAGATAAATAGACTATGAAGTTATGGTTTCAAGCCGATCGAAACTACCAGTTGTGTCTGTACTGAATTATAAATTCACAAAATGGAAATCCATGCAAACAATCGCATTTCAAACTTTGAACAATTTAATTATACGAACGAAATACGAAATCCTACCTTTGTTGTGAAATTTTAGTGAAAAAACTGTAGTAAGTGCCAAGTGATTGAAATGATACGAAATACACTATACTTACTTGTCGATACTTGGGATGTGATATGGCGTAGACAATAGGATTGTAGATTGACGATAGCTTTGCAAAGAGAGCAGGAAGAGATGCTACGTGGGGTGTAAGCAAACTTCTATCTCCAAAAGCACCAATCAGAACGACTGCAGCATATGGTGTCCATGCTACCACCCACAATATGATCACCATAAATGAGACTTTGGCAAGACGGAATTCCAAACTTTGATTTGTTTCACTGCGATTCATCTGTAATTATAAAAATGTAAATTAATAATTACTGGGACGATATAAAACAAATAGCATCGTAATATGGTGAATCGTGACCCTACTAATTCCATCGAGTATGATATTTTTTCCTACAAAATGGTGTACTTGAACTTATTTTAATGGCTAAATAAAGTTAAATTTTTAAAACTAAATCAATACAAATAAGTACTTGTGGTAATTATGCTCTATTTCTATATTGACAATTATTCTAAAGTAAAACCATAACTTAACACTCATTTATTTATAGTAATACTGTAGTTCTGGTAGTTCAAATGCTGTAGGCGCTTATCTAAGTATCTACTTATCTACGTATCGTCATTTTGGGTTGTTTATTTTACTTTCCCAAAGTTCATCTAGTTGTATATCAAATGGATATTAGTATTGTCCCAGGAATAATGGCATGTGAGCATACAACCAGCCATTTGACCTCCAAGTTTCTATATCTTCAATGTCTCACACAAGTCTGTAAGATCTAGATAGGGGATTTGGTTAAATAACTTACTATCTTATAGTATTGTTAAGAATCAATCGTGACGTATTCCAAATTTACATATTTTTTTTTACGTCCATAGTGGGCTTAAGTTATCTGCATCTTTTTTGCTAATATTTGAATTTTTCTTATGCTAGCATTTATTATCATGCTAACAGTTGAATTTTTCTTTTGTTTTCATGTTATTCCATCGTCCTTTTAAGTAAAACTTCGATTACATAACAATCAATGAAGCTGGAAAAAAAATAATATTTTTACGGTAATTTTAATATCGCAGTTTTGTTATCAAAGTTATTTCATAACAGTTATCAAAACTATTAATGAAACAACTATATTATCAGTCTTCGGTGATAAGTTTAATATTTTTTTGAGTGTTTAATGTTTTTTTTTTCAAAAACAAAACAAAAAGTCAGTTGATAATCAATTAATTTTATTTGCTGCTTTACGTAGCCATCATGATTTCACAGTTTTATGTTGTCTCACAGCGAGGTTTCAACAATATGAGGTTCGTATAGATTGCTACATACCAATGATACTTGTTTTTTTTTTCTTGATCTATTTTATAAATAAAACTATTTGCTCTTATTTTTTTTTTCAGTTAAATAATTCCAGAATATTTTTGTTCATATAGGCCTATTTGTTGCTTGAAAATACTATACACTGAAGTATGCTGTCAATTAACATGCAGTTAAATTCTAGGATTTTAGAATACATGTTTGATAGGTACCTGCAACTGACTGATATTCATCTTCTTCGCTTGGCCTTTAATGTGTATTTCATGTTGTCTGACAGCACGGATGATTTGCGAATAGCAGATGATGATGATGGTGAGTGGGAGAATGTAAGCAGCAATGAAGACTGTGATGACGTAAGATTTAGTCATCCAGTCTTCAGTCAAGTAGTCTATGGTGCAGCTGGTGAGAAAGCCTTCCAACACATAGTTATTCCATCCACTCAAAGGCAGCACTGTCCATATAAGAGAATATATCCAGATGGAAGCAATCCAACAACGGGCTCGCTGATAAGTCACTCTCTTTCCAGAGAATGGACACACGATCACATAATAACGGTCTAAGGAGATCATGGCTAATGTCATGATAGATGTAATACCGCTAAGGAACCCACAGAAACCGTATATCTAAAAAGAAAAGATATAAAAAAACACAAAGAGCTCATTAATTACAATGATGTATAAAACGGAATTTTCAAGTTGTTGTAAAGTAGAACTGCAAATTTTTACATATTATTTTCGTTTGATCAAAGCTGTCTTGCTAATAAAAAGGTCAGTTTGTAAGACTCAATCTTTAGTAGAGTTCTTCGGACCAAATCCAGCACTTTGCATTATTATTCAATCGGAAATATCTTCAGTAGGTATTCTACATATTTGGAATTCTTGTAATCATTACTACAGGAAATTAAATTTGAAAAAAAAAATTATTTATTTATTTATAAATTCATAATTGCCTATTATCTCTATATATTATTTCTCAAAGGTGTTTTTTTGTCGGTTCGCCATGTCTCCCATTTCTCACACACTTCATCAAAATTAATGATTGAGACATCATTTTGAAGATTACGTTCACCGCCAATGACGAAAAATAAAAAAAAGTGTTTAAAATTAATGTTTTTCGTCAAAAAACTTTATTTTAAAAACCTTTTTTATAAAAAATGTAGAAGGCGCCATCTATTGACAATCTGTTTAACTAACATGCACGACAGCTGTTGGAGTTGTTTATTATTTCTCAAAGGTGTTTTTTTTGTCAGTATGCCATATGATAACATTTCTATCTGATAAAGCCAATATCTGCTTTTTAAATGTTTTACTCTTCAAAATGAAATACCTTTCAATAATAAATAATTGCATTTATTTATTTCCACATTTACAAAGGGTGACTGAGCAAGATAACATGCGAATTATTCGCACGGGTCAACTAGTTTAATATGATAATTTCTTTCGTTGCCATCTCTTTCGGAATATCATTGCAACAATGGCGAATACAATCTTCTCAGAGATGATTATGTAACTAAAGCCTCATACACACCAAGGGACAAAGTCGCGGAACATGTGTCTCGGGACAAAGTCGCGGGCTGTTCCGCGACTGTTGCCATACATTTTTCTCATGTTCCGAGACTGTCGCGATACAAAAGCCGCAAATCTCATGTTTCCCATCGAAACTGGAACATGATACAATGTTGCGCGGCATTTCGTAGTCTGTACGTGTTCCGAGACTTCTGAGTCAGTTTCTACTTGTCCGCCATGGAAACAACATTAAAAATAATCGAAGATTTTCAGGCTTTCCCATATCTTTGGGATATCACAAGTCTAGATTATAAAAACAGAAATAAAAGGAGGGATGCTACGCAGCATCTGGCCCAAAAATTTCTGAAACCCATGCCATCTTCCAGTTTTAATTTTTCGAGAAGATTAATAGCAACAGTATGCCTCCCGAAAATAGAGTTCTCCGCCAGTACCATTTAGGTTTACGATTTTTTCTTTTTAACAACATTAAATTATTTAAGCACAAATTAAACGCACAGAGAGCAATCTGTTGGAGACATCGCGTTCTGATATCTGTAGTGCAACTGGCTGTTAGGTGTGGACGCGCGACATTGTACAGCGACAGTCTAGGGACAATGTATCGCGACTATCCCGAGACACGTGTTCTCTAACTTTGTCCCTTGATGTGTACTAGCTAGATATACTCTAGATCCCGGAGGCAGAATGTTTTTTAACTTTCTGCAACGATTGATGCTAAGACGAAAAACTTTCTGCGGGTGCGGGCGCTTTTTTCGTTTATGTCCCGCAAAAAACGTTCATTCTATACCAGGGGGCAGACTTTTGTAAGTAAGGGCTACCTTGAGTATATTCCAAGTGGCGCGGTCACCTTAAGACTAAAAAAAAACGAAATCTCCAAATCGACAACCAAAAAAAAAACGGAATCTCCAATTCCTCAACCAAAAAAAAACGGTATCTCCAAATCCACGACCGCGATCGACCACCCCTGTTCTATATATCTCTTACTGCAGCCCTCATTTTCGTTCTGCGACAATGTCGCGCCGTCGCTTGATATTCTGCTTCTGGGCTCTAGATCATCAACATAACTTTGCCTTATGTAAAGCGGAAAGAAAAAACAGTTACTATGATAGATGTTGAAGTGATAGGGTAAATTAAGGTTAAATGGTTACATACCCACTACTTGCTTTATTTGAAATTGCTTTAGTTCCAATATTTTCAATGAAGAGCAGTATTTTTGGTTAGGGAGTTATTTTTAAGTACTTATTAAAAAAGTATTTAAGGGAGTGCGGAAGAGGCTTCACTCTGTGTTTCCAAATATTAAACTTAACTAAAAATTGTAACTTAACTAAAAATTAGTGTTTCAAGTTCTATAGACTGAGAAGGTTTACATGTATATAAAGAGCAGACAGCAAGTAAAAATGACTTCTCTTTATCATTACAGTATAACACATTATTGTCAAAAAATACCAAGTTGACTAATAAAGGACTGATTCATTTATTCAAGTAAATCTAAGATGCTTATAATTGCTTTAGATTAATTTTAATTTTCAAAATAACAATTTGAGCAGAAACATTGCTTTGATAGAATATTGTACAACAATCACCAGGCTATGCCTAAGAAGGTTTAGTATTTCATTAAGTTCTAAATGTGTAATAGTTATTTGATCTTAACCATTCAATACAATAAAGAAAGAAAGACCGAAAAATTGAGACGAACTAATTAAGAAATAAGAAATCAATAATAAAACTTAAGATGAAAAACACGTATGCAAATAGAAGTTTTTTTGTCAAAATTTTAACTGCTAAAATCTAAAAATTTTCATTGAATTTTGAAAATGCTTTCCGTTAGAGCTTGTGATTGTTAGCGTAGTTAGGCA
This sequence comes from Thereuonema tuberculata, assembly GCA_023159025.1. Lineage (NCBI taxonomy): Eukaryota > Metazoa > Arthropoda > Chilopoda > Scutigeromorpha > Scutigeridae > Thereuonema > Thereuonema tuberculata. The sequence continues at coordinate 20,689,067 of JAFIDM010006943.1, forward strand.
GAACTGGCTTAAAGGTTAACTTTGGTAGTACTCATTTTAAAAATGATTTAAAAGTTTTTCATTAATAAATTGTTAAATAATAACAAAACAAAAAAAATCATACCTTACAAGTAATTGGACCAAAGATCCATTTTTCTGTGAAGCTGTTGATGACCAAGATGGGGCACTGAGACAAGCCCATCAGTAGATCACTAAAGGCCAAATTAATGATCAACAGGTTGGCGGGACTTCGAAGAATTCTCGCTGTTAAAAACGTATAAATCACAAGACTATTGCTTAAGATACAAAAGAGTCCCACGACAGAATAAACCATTCCCAAGAGGTAATTCCAGTAGACTTTGGGTGGAGGGAAGTGTCTCCAGTGAGGATGAACCAGATGACGAAGGGATTCCGGTACCGTGTCCAGAAGGGATGAGTTGTTCGATTCCAGATGCCACAGAAAGCCTTGTAGGAGGGTAGTGTTCTCTGGTGATTCCGTACTGGACATAGCGTGGGTGTATTTAGGAAACCCTCAACTTGATGTTGTCCTGTGGAAGGTGTTTGTGGTCGTTGAAACATGACGATGGGTAACTTGTATCTACCATATCCTCCAAGAAGGGATTACTCTAGGCAGAAAGCAAAAAAAGGAAGTTTAGATCATTCATAATCTGAAAGATGAGAGAAATTCAAAAGATTGTCAGATATTAATATAAACTAATGCATATATTGACATAATGACGATTACGTTGATGCAGAAAAAAAGCATTTAGAATTTACAAAAACAAAATTTAAAATTCATAATAAACTTAGAGGACGGTGTAGATCTCCTGGCATCCTTCACTTTGTTAATATAATGCTAAGACAACATAATTCAAAATTAAAAACAAGAAAATAAAATTAAAATGAGGAAATTGAAAAGACATTTTAATTTTATTTTCTTGTTTTTAATTTTGAATTATGTTTTCTTAGCATTATATTAATAAAACTAAGGATGCTTTGGAGATCTACACTGTCCTCAAAAAAAGAGAACAATCATATAGTGTTTTGCATGGAGATTATCTTTGAAGCAGGACTTCTCATAAAAAAAAGAAAAAGATATTCGAAGTAATAGGGAAAAAATAGCATTCATTTGCTTATAATTTATGTTAAATTGGATAGTAAAAAGCCAACACACATATTA